>JAQFVV010006503.1:474403-981903 GCA_028023455.1 Epiperipatus broadwayi
ACTCAGCTGAACCAAAACTGAATTCAAACCCAACTTAACAGCTCAGATAGCAGAAATCGACGGCACAGTGCTATGCGCCAAGAACTAGTTCAACGGTTGGTGAGGACTAGAGACCCTTGCACTGACACGAATATCTAATAATTAATTACTTTGAATACTTTTAAATCAAATCATATGTATGTTCGGGTTGCCAACACAGATAGCGGGTATGAACATTTAAATAATTATAAAAAGAATGATGAACTAAGAAACCAAGTATGTTAGAAAATATTTAATAATAATAATAATTTGTTTTGTTCAATAAAATATAGATTGCATTAGTTACCTCTAGTCTTTAAAAGAATTTATAAATATAATAAGAGTGGCAGTCCTTATCATATGCCAACAAGTATTACACAACATGGGATTCTATGTCTATGCCCCCAACGAGAAATATAAAGGCAGATAAAGGTATTCATTAAGAACGGAAATGATTGTTCTAATTTTATTACGGTGGAATGTGAGATTTATTTTCACATTCGGAAATCTATTCATGAAGAGCAAAACGTATTTTAAGGCATAACTTTAATCTTGATTTGAAAACTGATTTAAACTAAATATATTTGAGAATTGGTTCGACTTTAATTTAAATCACTTCATCACGAATTACGAGCACGGAGCGGGTTTTACCGGAACAAAGATGCATGGTACTGACGAATTACAAGGCAGAGAGTAAAATTGAAAGATGATCGCTAGTCGATGATCGAAGTCCTATGGCGGCTTGCATTTGGCAAGTCTTACGCCCTTTGACTAATGAATAGGAAAGGAAGTACTGCCTCCCTCGAGAAATTTAAATAAGAGAATATGATCACCGACCAGCCTAACGGAGCGGAAGATGGCCCTACGTCAGCAACGTTTGATGATGATGACTTGATAGTCATCGTTGAAAAATCAAACCCATGTAAAATGCTCTACGTGATGACTTGACCAATTAATTAAAGTCAAACGAACTTTTATCGAACTATTTTAAAACATTTATAAACTATATTAATTATGTCCTAATATCGTGCCCTTCCTGAATATTGATATAAAATAACAAAAGCGGAATTAAAATACATTTAACCCTTTATCGACCCTTTTTGCAATAAAGACCTTTAAGATTATATTTGCATAAATAAATATTAGTGGAACAAGAAAATCATTTAACATTATTTGAATACATATATATATATACTTATAACGTAGATAGGAGCTGGGGACATAGGTGAAACATTGAGCTAATAATTTATTAATAGCTAAAGGTAAGAAAAAAAATAGTAAACATGTAATATTTTCCTTTGACTCGATGACTAATAGAACTTATAAATTTAGCTCTAATGGGCGAGAATTACTATTTGAAATTAATGTTATATTATTTGCGTGAGGCAAATGGAATCAAAGGGCTCATCGAGTCGAAAGATTATTGGCATATAATTTTTAAATACGACATTAATAAAGCACACTAACATATATATATTAAACGAACCGCCAGGTAAGAAAAGAAAAAGTTTAAAGACTAGAGATCTAAAGAATTACGCTATAGATTTACAGTAGCATTTTATAACTAAAAGGTGTTACAAAGATTTACATTAAAGAATAAAAGAGCTCTTAAAAAGAAGGAGTATAAAATAAAGTTCGAACTGGCCAGAAAGTTTAACGTTCATATTACCATTCCGTGCTTGTCCTTAAGTTACTCCTCCAAGTTGTTGAAACGTAGGCATCATTGGTTAACTACTGGAGTAGTATTTTAGTAGCTTTCATTATTTTAGCAGAATGATCGATCCGGAAAACGGTTCAGCAGCTCCAGTGAAGATTCCTCGGGACTTTAGGAACCGTAGCCAGATCCCTGATGTTCTAGCCCTCTATCATGATGAAATACAATTTTTATACACACAGAGTTCACTGCACTACTCTACAACCAAAACTAGTTTTTTTCTTTACTTTTCAGGGCTATATATCTACTGTTCACTGATGCCTCCGGCTAGCGCTCATTTTATTATCAATCTGGTTTTTTTTTATAATTAGTTGTTTTCAGAAACATTCCTTCGATAAGGCTTTCAAACTAATTTTTGAATTCCTTTCCTAATTAGAAAATGAATTCTTAAAGTCTGAAATGATTTTAATTAAAAATTGAATTCTTATCTTTTTTTTATTAATAAAACTTTACTGTTGTTTTTGAGAATTTGAAAGCCTTTGGAAGGAATGTAGCTTTTAATCGCAAAACTTTACAAATTATTTAAAAGTAAAAAAAACAAGTATTCCCGACGCAATGAAACTTTCGAACAATTATATATATTTAATATTTACAAACATATATACGCACAATCCAGGCAATTTAATATATGTAAATTCATGAACATTTTATCATGAATTTATTTAGAGAATTGATCCAATTTAAACTAAACTAATTAATTTTACTACGTATTTGAAACAAGTTATTCATTATGGAAATTAGCGTGGATTGAACGTATAAAGCCCCATTGCATCGGAAATTTAAGGTTAGTATTAGGGTAAATAACATGAAGCTAGGATCGAACTCAGATCCGACTGCTTCAATATGTATATATTTTATAAATTGTGAAAGTTATTGTAATGTAAATATAGCTTAAAAAACTTTTAAAAAATCATTTTTTTATTTTATGATATTATAAATCTCACAGTCTTCCATTTATCTGAAATGATACTATTATATTTTAATTATATTAATGGTTTCTTTTGAAGCAACTCTTGCATATTCCACAATACATAATACTTTTGTTTTTACATTTTTTAATTTATCTTTTTTTATTTTATTCAATTCTGAATAGTGACTCTATTCATTTTATTATTAATTAATTGTTCAATAAATCACATTTACTTTTCAACTCACAAAACACTCAAGAATTTTATTAAAACTTATTGCTTATTTCTTCAAGTTTATCTTTTCTTTGCACTTAAGCATGTGATTTTTTCTTTCTAATTTCTCTTCTATAAATGTTTGTACAAATTTTCCAATCATCCTTTCCTGGATTATTCATTTCCTTAATTATTTTTTATTCAGCTCATTCCTTCACTACCTTAATTCTAACCTATTCCTTTTTTATTAACTGGTTCTTTCATTTAATTTTTATCATCTCATTATCAACTTCTTTATATATCATATATGCCTTTTTCTCCACTATCTAAAGTATTTAGCCTTCATACAAACCATTTTTAACCATAAAGTACACTATGTCATAAGTTTTAATTTTACTATTGTTGTATTTGGTTAAAAAATATAGATTTAATAAGTTTAATAATGTATAAGATAGGAAGCCATCTTTAATGACTCCAGAAAAACAAAAAAGAAGGAAACACATAGAAAGTTTAGTTATAGACATGTTATTTTAAGTAGACAGTAATAAAAGTAGATTGCTTAATGATAAAATAAATGTGAAATGATAACTAAATTAGAAACTATATGTTACATTAAAATATTTGTGAAAAAGATAACATTGTATATATAAAGCAGAAAGCAAATGTGTAAACAGATTAAACAAAATGAAAAAGAAAATTGTTTAATACAATGAAGAGCAAAATAATTAATTGACATAAAAGAAAAGACAGCTGTGCAAATAGAAATGTATTGGAAATAGACTGATCTTTATCATGGAAAATTTATGACAGAAACAGAAAATGATAAGGAGGAAAGATGATTGCCATTATTAATAAGATCAGGACTACCAGATATGAAAAGATGTGTATGTATAAATAATGAGTGTGGAAAGGAGAGGGAGCTTTTTTCTTCGCGATGTTCCTGGTGCTATTAGTGCTGTCATATTTTATGCTGTCATAATATATTTGACTGGAATAAAAAAGATCCAGGATAAAGTCATCCAGAATGTGGTGTTGAACCTTTTCCACAATGAGGGATTTGATTCCAGGGACTGAGCCTCTGTAGATGCCATAGTGGTTATGGCAACAAACAGATTGCATAGATTTTATTTTATTTTCATATGTCTGACAGGTACTATAGGCTTGATGAGAAGAAGAACTGTGAGTGTCAGTCAACTTGTGAATATTGTAAACTAGATTTAAGAATAATATTGATTGAGTCAGAATATAGTTAATCATAAACATTAGTGATAATTGAAAATACTAATCAGTGGAAACAAAGAGTTTATTGATCTTATTTGTAAATATTTAAAATGTAAATTGTCCTTTATATATATATGGTTTATGTTGTTTAAAGTTTGATAAATGTTAATTATTACTATCATTAATTTCTCTTGATTTTTTTTCATTTAACTTATTGGTATTTATATAAATTCATTTTAGAATACCCAACAATTATCTTTCATAACTTTTTACAAGATAATTTTAAACATATCATTTTTGAGGTTCTATCATTATACTTAATAACCTTTCTCAAAGGTTTTGTACATAACTTTTTCTACATTCCCAATTTTATTATGGTTTCTCCTAAATGCTTTCTCCCTTTCTTCTGATACTTTATTTCTATTAATGTTTTTGAATTACTATTTGGACTATTTTTACCATTCAATATTAAATGTTAAATGTTTTTAGAACACTTCAAATTTACTTAAACTTTTCAAACACATTTAATGATAAGTAATATTTAGTAGTCATTCATTTATTTAGAGATTATCTCATAATGAATAATATTGGGTAATCTCCTGTTCAATAAATGACTAATACATATTATCAATACATTTCTATTAATTAGTTTGTGTCAAAGTTGTGAGGGTGATAAGTTTGACATTTATCAATTAAATTGTAGTAATTTGCAATCTATATAACCAGAACATAGACAAAGAAATAAGTGATTGTGGTCTGGGCTAATTGAAGAGTACTGATTCAGGATGAAATGTGCATCTTGGGAATCATACATCTTCTTCATGTCTTAGATCATGTGTTTATAATTGCATCCCTCCACAATGTATTAAAAATGGATAGAAGACAGTCTCTACCTTGTGTGAGCTTGGTATAATGAAAATTACACTACAGAAATATTAACAATTAATAAATCTCACAGATTGTTATATAACACAATGGTTTGAGTGATATTATTTTTTTCTTCAAGTGTTGCCTGACCAGTGACAATACTAGCAAGGAAATGGAATTAGCTTTATATTCATGAATATTGAATTTAAAGCTACACTATTCTAACCTTACCATAAAAAATACCAGATAGAAGAGACAGGAGTAATACAAAACAATGTTTGTATCCAATCTGTATACAATAAAAATTGAATGCAATTGGAAAATTTAAAGAAAGCTTGATTTTTAAAAAAAAAAAAAAAATTAACAATTGAGATCGGATGATGGAAATAATCCAATATGTCATTACAATTATAATACCGTCGTTATAAACTTTCAGAGAAACAATATTTTTGCTTGCTTATCTATCTATAACAATGCATAAATAATTATATTAAATTAAAAAATAACAATTATTTTCGGTTGTAATCATTTTTATTAAAGCAGTTATTTAAATAATTTTAAAAGTCGGTTTTTCTCGTTTTAAAATTAAACTTCATTTGAATTTTATTTTTTAAATTTTGCCTTAACATCTTTAATTAAATTAATTGTTTTTATTTTTTTTAGTAACGTTATTTTTATCAAGTAAAATGTCATCAATAATATATGAGTGTGTGTATATTATGTGCTTAATTTATAAAAATCTTTGGAACGTGTATTCCACTAAACATTTAGTGATAGATGTAAATAAACAACGATAATTTAACAAGATAAAAAATGACTAAAACTCACATTTCAATTTTATTAAAATTTTTGTTTATTTCTAAAATGCGGGAAATTAATTATATAAGCTCTAAGGCAATTGTTATTCAATATGAAGAAAATAAAGGAAGAAATATCAAGTTTATAAAATCTTATTTTTAATAGAAAATTATTTACTTCAAGTTTTAAAAACTATTATTAAAAAAAATTATATTACAAAATGGAAACCAAGAATAATCTTATTTAAAAGTTTTTGCAAAATAAAAAAAATTGAATGTAGAAAAGACAAAAATATACTTATCAAATAAAATTAAAATATATAAACAGAATTTATTCAGTGGATTAATTTTTTTTAAGTAAATATATTTTAAAATAAAAAATGTGGAATTAAAGTCTTTTTGTGGCATATCCTTTAAGTAGCATGCACTACCAAGTTAAAATTACTGACTTTACGAAACTAGATTATATTTTGAGAAACTCCGTAAGTTTGCACATTATAAAATTGCATAATAAACCTGTTAACATAAACTCCAGCAATATTATGTTACCATGGTAGGACTACATATCTGAGGGTGTTACGCTCTTAGAGAGAAAAATGACTGTATGGTGTGGACGACCATGAAACATCTGAAGTATTACACATATCCTTTATAGAGAATTCTTTTTTCATATACAAAACACATTAAAATTACTTCAACTTCATATTGAGAATATATCAAAATAAAAAATGAAGATCTTGTACAGATTGATTAACATAATTGTACTTCAAAAGAGTCAGCATTTATCCAATAATGCATACCTTTTGAACATTCCCAATTTAGATTGAGTATTGATGTAATCAATTCTAAACATGATATAGCTACTTTTGTTTTATGATGCAAAAAAACTTTTATTTAAGAGAGTGCACACATTATTACAATCATCATTTGGATAAATAATTTTGGCTTATACTATTTTTACAACTTTTCTCAATACAACCCTCCACTTCCAGGTCTTTCTATACTTTTTGTATTTATAAAAGATTTCCAATTACCATAATAATCATCAAAAATGTGAATGAGGATAAAACAGGTAGGTTGCCAACTTGTAATGAAAGTAAGCAATATGCACTTATTTTAGGATAACAAGCAAGGAGGGGACATTTCATTAAAAAACAGATAACAAAATGAACTTAAAAGTTTATTCCAATAATAAGTGATTTATCATTGCCTGTAGAACTATCATATCTTCTCTATAGACAACATAAACAAAGTCTAATTACAATTTAAAAGTGCATTTCCATAGATGGAAGTAATTCTGTTCTGAGATGAAATTTAGGGAAGGCTAACTGGAGTCAATATAACCACAGAAAATGCTGACTTGTTTCCATATAAGTCTGTAAAACAATTCATCATTTTCTGCTCCAGTGCCCTACTCTTATTACCTGTAGAAATATCATTCAGTCAATTACTTAATTATGTTCTTCCTCTATTTCCACTCTCATTGACAGCACAAAATGGGGAACTTTTCCATTCTATTAGAGTTACTCCTTTCATTATTTTTATCATTTGATTCCTATGATTACCTTTTTTGCATAAGTCCTCCTTACAGCAAAGTGTAATTACTGTTTTTAAACAAAATTTCAAAAATTAATAATAGAGACAGGACACATTGTCCATCCAGACCTTGTTGTGCATGGATCAGAATTTCTCTTCTATCCCCATTATAAGTAAATAGATTCCCTCCTCCCTTTATTTTTATATGCCTCTGTCATGTATTTATCAAATATACCTTTTGTAATTTATAGATTACTTTATTTTTCTGCTCTTTTATAATATATTTTATAATATCTAGTTAAACTGTTAATTATTTTATCCAAATTTGAATAAAATTTTTGCCTAATAAAAATTGTGTTTATATATATATATATATAACAACGGAAGTGGGGAGATCGAATCTAACCGCAAAAACAATATCTGCCTCCAGGGCGCCATCTAGGCATTTGAGCCTAGAAAAATTTTAAAGTAGGCAGTCCTGTTAAGTTCCACTTTATTTAAATATTCCGATCTTAGCCCAAGTCACTAGCTCAGTGAGTAGCAGAGATAATAAAATATAACTTTATATCCTAAATATAAAAGAATAAAAGCCCGCCAGAAATTACACATAAAAATTTTTTTCGCCATATAAAATCATTCTAATTTGAGGAATAAGTTTAACATTTTTGATTTTTATATTAACTTTTAATTTTACATTTAACTAAGTTTCAATGAGTTTAATATTTTATTTAGATAGTCGAGGATGAATAGACTACATAGATCTGCATTTGAAAAGAAAATATTCTTCCCTGATTTAACCTTAGGCAACAAATTTCGCAATCAAACTGGCGCCAATCCATCTGATACATTCATGTATTCAATGTAGCATGAAAATACAACAACACAAAAGACTATACTGTCAGGAATGTACATCTGATCAGTAAGTAGAATTAGAGAAGACATTGTCTCTCCACCAACAGGAATGTGACATCTGTTGGTGAGTAGAACAATAAACATAAAACTCCATAGGAATGGACTGCGGTCCTTTGCTGTCTTACAAATCCATCCATAGGCAAACAGAAGGTGTGTGGTGTATATCTATAATCCTGCCCGTAGCGGATCTCATACTATATCTACAATTACACAAATATATCCAATCCATTGAACCAATTCAACTACGAAATGAATAACCTAAGATTACCCTCCCTTAATATAACTTTATTCACGCCCGACTTAAATTTAACATTTAAATACGTTCGCACAGATTATTTTTATAAATTTGTTTTAAAATGTTGAGTATAGATCGGCTGCACAGATTCCACAGTCAAAAACATCCAAATTAAACACAATCGATCAAAATACAAAATCAATCGATAACGTCAATTGCTGAGGGAATACAGGAGACCCTTTGGTGTTCATCATAAGACACCCTATGACATCGTTGACTTATATATTCTAATCGACTGTGAAAACCACAACATAATCAACCGCTAACGAATCTCTGCAATGTCTATACCCAACTTAAATGTAATGCATTTAATAATTTCTACAATAAATATTACTACAAATAATAATAATAAAATGGAAATGATTTTAGCAAAACTTAACTATATAAATTTAAACAATCAATTATTAATTTGAAAATCAAATAAGAGTTCATTTTAAAATTTAAATTAGCTGAATCTTTAAAAAAAACATTGATGAAAGTTCTTAATTACTTTTTTTTGGTTGTTGTTAATTTGTAAAGTTCATAGCTCACGGTAGAAGAGTCCAGGTTTCTGCTTTTAATTCCCATGATGCCTCCATTGGAAGATAATGTTGTGGAGATGGCAATAGCTGGTTCAAGGTATCACAGTCTTTTCATTTTTCTTTTTTAAATAGAGAGTGTGGTATGTGCATCCTACCACAACTCTCAAACATACAACTCTGGAACTGGAACTCAATATTTCTCTTTTTATAGTAAACCTCCAGATTGAATGAACAAAGATGTCACTAATCCAAATTTTTGTTCGGGTCCGGGCTGAGGCTTGGTGCTTCCATTGGTCAAGCTAAAATCTCTTTATTCTCTTATCTAATTTACTCTCTGACTTTTTAATTAGACAGCTTTTGGATAATTAATAAACAATCATTTCCATTTACAGATTACAGGAATTAATTAATACCTGTTTTTATTTTTACTTACGTTATTTCTTTTTTAAACTATTTTTATATTTAAATCTTTTTTTATAAAAAAAGTACATTCAAATACCTTTTTTTATTTATTAAAAAAAATATTTTTAAAGTTTAGCATCTGTGCGAATATATATGTTTAACAAACATTTTAATTTTAGCGTTTAGTTTTTTTTTTCTTTTTAATACACTTATTTTTATATGCGAACTTAAAAGTTTTTATTTCAATTTAATGTAACGACATATTTATATATCGTTACAATATATATATATAAAGAAAATATCCCAATGCATAACAATAGTTGAAAATTCAAATACAAAAATGTGTATATATATAAATTATTAATAATTTACATATAATACGGTTATTTATTGAGTTACGTTCACTTTGATATATATATAATGACCATTATCTTTTCCCTTAATTTCTGATTGTCAAGTTGTAGAGTAATCTAATATTAAAAAAATTCAATAGTTTAATTTTTGTGATAAATAAACTTTGTCATTATTTAATAATCTAACATTTATTTATCCGAGTAGCTACCTTATACAAACTTTTATGATTTGTATAACTTTAAAGTAATCTTAATAGCTAGTTTATAGTGTTTTGAATTTATTAAGCAGCTCTTTATAATTTTAAATGTTTAGATTTGGAGATATTATTGATATATAGTGTTAACGAGTTTAATTGTAAAAATATTAAGATTAAAATCATCTTCGAGTTAAAGTAAAACTGTAATGACAAGCAAGTTCTAACCCTTCAGGATTAGGTTGTAAATGTTTAAATCACTTTAAAAAGTCTTATTTAATCTTAATTGTAATAAAAATGTTTTACTTAAATATTCTCAAGTTTAGTTGATTAAAATGAGAAATAATTTTAAATCTAAAAATTAAAAGAATAATGTATGTGTTGGTGCATAGATAGGAAAACTTAAATTTCTTCAACACTTCTTTGTTAAATTTAAAGTTATTCTTAAAAGCCTCAATTTAAAGAAAATATACACATTACTAATATTCTGGATTAAATTAAAAAAAATTTTTGTTGAAATAAATATTATAAGATAATATTCTGTTTAAATATTGTATTTTTATGTAATATTTTATTTTTCATTTATTATAATATTTTGGTTTTCTAAATAATTTGTTTTAAAAAATGTTTCTTTAAAAAATATATAATAATTAATTACTGCCTACATATTATCTTTCTTCCAGTAATCATTCCTAGGATACAAAGATGTCTTTGACTTCTGATCAATTAGGTCAAATGGGTGTAAATTAAAATGTTAATTTCTAGTCATTAAAATTGGTCACATGACTTGTTATAAATACAGCTGATGAAAATACACTTGCCTACATGTTTACTTGCTGAAAATATTAATTTTTGCCTAAATGATAAATATTTTAATTTATTTTATTTTTGTTTTAAAGTATTAAAAAAATGATTTTTTAAATGAAACTCATCCAGACTCAATTTTTAAATTTATAAACTTCCAGTGGTTAAAATTCATTAGAGGATATACATTATGGAAATGTCATCAAAATATTTAACAGTAATTAAATCATTTTTATTCAAGTTATGTGTTTCGATGATTTTCAGGTTAAAGTAGCAATGTCATCCCTGTTATGTAAGAACTTTCATTGATTTTATTATTCATGTTACAAGTAAATCATATTACCTGTTAAATTTAATATATGATGGAAGTATTAATACTGATAAAATGTTAAACTATTTAATTATTTTAAAAAAAGTATTTATTTTAAGAATGTTTTTTTAAAATGTTTGTTTTTTCAAAAGAAGGTTTTCTTTGGAGTTGTTTCATTTTTAAATGAAATACTTTTAATTCCAAATGGTAGATATTTTATAAATGTCTTATCTAAAGTTATACGTGTTTCAATAAGCAAAACTCTCCACATGCACTGCCACTCAATGCAAGCCAGGGCAATCAATGGATGTATAGGTACTGAACTGAGTTCAGACATAAATGACTATAAGTTAATGAGCTTGGATTGAAAATATTATAGTGTTTTCAATTTAAGACTTATACTTTTGTAGTTAAGTAGAGATAGAAGGTGGCTGCTGGAGGGTTGCATTAGATCATAAGATCTAGATGCAGTGCTTTTAGATTCAAGGATCCTCACTGATGAAGGCCACAAGCCAGAAAGTAGTCTGGGGCTATTGGATGAGTAGGTACTAAATGGGGATTATGTGCACAAATCTTTGGGCATCCATTTATTGCTCTGACTTGCATTGAGTGGCAGTGTGTGTGGAGAGTTTTGGCTGTTTTAATAACAGTTATAAGCAAGCATATGAAATGATGATCATGTGATGTTTCAATAAGGAAATATTAAATTTATTTTAACTTATAATGTTTTGCATGCATATTCTTATTTTTAAAATATGCATTAATAATGAATGACTTTTAAATTACATAATATGTAGTGTTATTATTATGAATCATTTATTTGAAAGGATAACATTTATTTATGAAAAGAATAATTATTTTAAAAAAATTATTATCATTAAAAGGACATTTATTATTATTAGCAGCAATAAAAAATAAATTGCTCACTAAATATTGTTATTATTTTTACTTCAAAATCAAATAAGGAAATATATTTTCCTAAAGTACTGATGTTAAGCTTATTAGTATATACTTTTTATAGAAAGTTATTATATTGTATTGTCAAATATAATATTTCTGAAATTTTAATAGAAAATTTATTTCTGAATTCATTATTATTAGTCCAAACAATTATTGCTTTTCATCGACAGCCAGAATAAATTATTTTACATATAATTAAAGATATGAATACTCCTAAGTTACACTTATCAAAGTTTAATTATGAACTTATATTGTGTTTATTATAAAAAAAATGGCTACTTTTTTCTAGTATTATTATTAGAAAACTCTCTATGATAAAATGTGACTTTTAAAAGAATTGCACCTAATGCTTATTGTCAGTAGAAGAGATAAAAATAATATATATTAAATATTCAATGTGCATCATTATTTGTACTCTTATTTCTGAAACATGTTTCATCCACTTGAATGACCGTATGGGTTTATGCTAGCATCTTTAAATATTTATGCTTAGTTTATTTGTATAAAGTATTGTGCATGAAAGTAAAATATGCATTATAACAAACTAGAAATCTACAATATCTTCAGAACTTTATTTTTAGTGACTGTATTCTGTAAAATGATAGGAACAAAGATGAAGAACTTTTCTTTTCTTTTTGTTAAAAGAATATAGTATTAAATTAAAATATTCACAATATTATAAAATGCTATTATTATTATTTTATGCATTTTTCTTTGTTAAGACTTGTAATTCATTTATGAAGTATATTATCAAACATTCTTAGAATATTTATAGTTTAATAATGCTATATTTAAATGTTATATTTATCTCTATCATAAGGTTATTTTGAAGGTATATGCAAATTCTGACAGAGATAGAAGCTAATGTCTGTTTGTATTGTTTATTTTATGCCATAATTAATTTATTTAGGTATAGTTAAAACTAATTATTTATCTGTTTTACAAATCTGTTAGTTGTTGATATTTATTTTCAAGAGATTGCACATTAGTCTCTCTTGTTTTAAGTGTATTTCATTTTGCCAGTGTATTTTAAAGAGTAGCTTAGGCTAGCCAGTGTTTAAGCATATAATGCTTTATTTAAGGCAAATCCTCCATTCTCATTACTTATATGATTAGTGATAAAGTCATAGCTCATTTATTGCCCTCAAATGTAACTGCTTTTTTTGTGAGTTCATGCCATCAATTATTTTGCCTTTTCTTATTTTTCCAATGGGGATCTTGTTTGTAATCTATTTTTTTGTATAAAGCCATGGTTAGTTCACTACTATGACTTTAGCCTGGCAATTGATATTTTTAATAGGTATTAAGGAATACCACCCTTACCTTCATTTGCACTCTTAGTATATTTGGGTTAGGTTGTTTGTTGATGTGTATGTCTTGTAGCTGTGCTTAGAGAGCACCTCAGGATGTAAATCTGATAAATATTTAAAAATAAAATTTTATATGTGGCTTCAGTAAAGAATATAATCTTCTTTAGCAACCATCTCCCCACAGGTATTGATAATTTTTTACTTTATAAAAGGTATAAAATATATTAATTAGGGGCATAATAATAGCATAGTTGTTCTATAAAAATGAATGATCTAATTCAAATATCAGTACTGTAGCTTTTTATTTTTTTTAATTTTCTGTAAAATTATAAATTACAAATTTTTCTACATTGTAAATTGTTTTGCTTAATGTATCTGAAGAAATTCATCTTGATAATATTGTACGAGAGCAAAGTTTTTGTTTGTTAAATGTTTTAATGTCAAATTAAATGTTGTTTTTATTGTTAATTTATCATTCTTACCTATTTTATTATCTGCATACATTCAGAAACATGAATATTTTAAAACTTATTATACAACTGTTTATATTTGTCAAGCATTGAGAGTAAATGCATATTAAGAATTTGACCTGAGAGTGACTTTGTTAGAATTGGATCTCTGATGATACAAAAACATCTAAGAAAGAGACAATATTATTTATTAAAATAATTACAATTATTTATTCATTATTGGAGATGACTTTAATTAATTTTATTTATGATAAATCACTGATCTTGTCTGTGTAGTCACTTTATTCTATTTAGAAGATTATTTTGTTTATCCATTATAAATTCTAACAATGGAATTGCTTGGTTTGAATACAGAAAAGTACTTAAAACAGATTTATTAATGTGGTATATTGAGTGGCAATGCAAGCCCTTATCAACTCATTATATCTGAATCCTTTTCTAATATATTATTTTTCTCAAATTTAAGAGTTTTTCATGTTTATTTTAAATTTATTATCATAATTTAGGGAGGCATTATCTAAAGAGTAAGTGTATGTCTCACTGCTTTGCTTACTATGATCTCAGTTTTTGTTTAATAGGCCTCAAGAATTAAAAGAGAGTACATGCAATTTATAGTTATTAAACTATTAATCCTATGAACTCTGAAATATCCATTTTATATACAAGATTATTAGTGAAAAATATTTTTATTTAAGAATAAAAATTATGTCTAAGAAGAAGTTTACATGGCAAAGATATAAGGATACCTATTTCTAGTTTATATATATTACTTATAACACTTTTTCCATATACACTTTAATGCAACAATTTTTCTTAAAAACTTATTTATTTTTCTTACAGTTTCGACTGTCCAGCAGTCTTCATCAGAGCTACAAGATTTGAATAATATAAATACATATCCATCACTTCACATATTTCTGCTTTATAAAGTAATGTGATAATAAATTTTCTCATGACAATAAGATGTACATTTTGGCTGTGAAAGGTGTTGTGTTTAGACAGTACTACAACTATGCAGTATAAAATATTGAGTCATCAAATAATAGATACTATTTATAATACAAAATCATTTCTTTTTACCCCTTTCTACTTTCTTTTATTTTATAGACTTCAGTTAGTTAAGTTACCATTGGGATTAGTCATCTTAAGCATATTTGGGAAAAATATTTTCATCTTTCAACAACACATAGCTTTGTAATTGGGATTTTGATGCTTTTAAGAAGTTGGTAAACAATTGCAAAAATGTATTTTATTTTTTTGCAATACTATGTGCAAACATTAATATAAAGCAGATAGATTGTCAATATTCCTAGTATATTGTGGAAGCATTTATTTCATATAATTGCTTTATGAGCAAAGAATTTTATTTTTGTAAAATTCTCCATGATGCTTTGTGACAGTAGAAAATGCACTTTATTAGTAGGCAGTTTTACAAAATTTTATTCTGCATTATAAATAGCTTGGTGCTGTTAAAAACGGAAAATACAATTAGAATGCACTCTTGTGATATCAGCAGTGCAATATTTTCTCCCCCAAAACAATTTTATTGAATAACAGTATTTAAGATAATTTATTGAATATTATGTTTATATACAGATGTTCATAAAATCTGATTTAAATATAGTGAAGCATTTTTTTATTACCAGAGTATCATACAATAATTACCATCATTATAATCAGATAACATTTAGACAATTTCAATATTAATAACAATCAACAATCTCAATCTGTTGTCAAGGCAACTTCCTTTTAACAATAAAGGTAGAATTCCTCCTTTATTTGTGGGACCAATATATTTATATAGCCTTTAAATATTACAACTTGACCACAGAGTCTGAAAATGATACAAAGATGTTTAAATAAACCTCCTTAAACAGGTAAATAGAACCTGTTGTGAATGCAGAATAATAAATAGCCAATTATAATATTTAAACTGTAATTATAATTTTCAAATTGCACCTAATTTATTACTTAAATAATAAGTGTAATAATGTTCAAGGCTAAATGGCTTTATAAGTAATATTTTATTGAATAAGAGCTTCTAGTCAAAGACGTGTTTTTATAAACTTAATGTAGTTTTAAATATAGGGGATTTGAACTTAGACTTTGAAGCAATCTTCACTATCAACACTATCTCATACTATTGATACAAATAACCACACACATGTAGAAAAGATAAATAATCATGAATATACATATTTCATGCTGAACCAGCACCCATCAGTTGGTCTAGATTATAATCTCCCACACACATACATAATCAGTGCTCAGTTTATACTAAAATAAAAAAATATGTATGCTTTAATAGACAGGCTTCAATCTACTCCAACTCTTCAGCTTGGAATTTGGGCATTCTATCATCAGATTTCCAATGGTATGGATGGCTGAAAAGTTGGGGGAGATTGAAGTCTGTCCATTAAAGTATAAAGATTTGCTGACATTTTAAAAGTATTAGTTGATAAAAACTACAAGATAGTTGAAAGCGCTTCGAAGTGATGGTTATAGATATATTTTTATAAACTTTTAAGTACTGTATTTTTTTATATTTAATTATAAATTTACTTATATATATAAAAGACATATTTTGCAGGTTCATCCATGTTAAAAAATTTAAATATTGATATACTGAGATTTCGACTTGATCACACAAGTCACCCAGTGAATGACTTGTGTGATCAAGTTAAAACCTTGGTATATCAATATTTAAATTTTTTAATACGGATGAACCCGCAAAATATGTCTTTTATATTTGCAACCCGTGAAAATATTTGTATCAACATATATATATATATATTGTACCGAGGTACATTGTTATCTAATTAATATTTTATAAATCTCGTTTTTAAAAAATAAAAGTTGAAAGAATAAAGATTTAAAACTAAAGAGTAGGGTTGGGGGGGGGGGTTATTATTAAAGAAAAAAAAATAAATGCTTTAAAAGATGATAAGATTTTTTTTATTTAAAAAAGAAAAAAAAACTTATGAAATAAAAATGATTTAATATTATTTTGATTAATTTGTAATAAAAAATAATAAAGAAATTTCGTTTTGTTTTACAATAAAACAATTAAATGTGTGTGTGTGTGTGTGTGTGTGAAAGTTTTAAAGAAAAAAAATAGAAGCCCAATCAAAGTGAAGCAAAGGCCAGTAATTTCATGAGACAATAGATGCTGATGTTAATTAAAAAAATTCCATTGTTTAAAAGGTTTAAATATTTTAATATTTATTATTCTCAGTCATTATTATTATATTATTATTACATTTTTAAAAATATTTATTGAAGCTACAGATATAACAATTATATAAATTGTTATGTCTCCCGATACAATGCACCGTTAAATCACCGGTTGTACAATCAACTGGAGCTTTCTTAGTTCAGAGGGAACCATGTTCAAATAAAGCAAGTAAAGTAGTGGAGTGTGTGTATGCTGGAAAATCCATGAAAGTTTATATAAAATCACAGGATCCAAGAAGATTTGTTGGAAGTTAGGGCTAACCGGTCATAAGTAATTTTAAAGAATTTACATTGTCCTGTGTATGTCATTTCCAAATTCATAAATCCTAGGTAACTTTTGTTTTAATATGCTTTCATTCTTGATTTCCTTTAAAGATAAACAATAAACTGTGCTAAATAAAACTTTAAACTTTTTTAAAATAATATTTGGAAAATTCAAACAATATCGGCTTCTATCTTTAATTATATTTAAAGACATTGTGTGTACGATTGTGTGAATTTTAAGTTAATGCATTGTATATATTTTATTTATAATAGTAATGTATTAAAAAACATTTATCTAAAATGAACAGAGTGTGCGTCTTTAAATTATAAAACAAAAGGATTGTATTTTTCTTTAAAAAAAGGAAATATTTAAATTGTCTTTTAAAATATTTATGTTTATGTTTTAACAGACACAGTTATACAGAGTAATATTTTAATAAAGTGGAAAGGGAAAAATTTAATCATTAAATAAGAAATAATTAATTTAAAAGTAAAAGGATAGGAAAATATAATATTAAAAGTAAGGATTTGTTGTGCAAAGACGTAAATTGTTTTCTCATTCAGTACATTGTTGTTGTTTTTTTAAAATAGAAATATTTTCTAGGGCAGAGTTGTTATTCTCTTAAAAGGTGGTTAAAATCCGTTGAGCTAGCTGGAGGCAGGTACTGGATTTAGTGCTAAACAGATAAACACGTTAATTACAAATGTAATTAGCTAGTGCCTAAAAGGTTTTACCTTAAAAATAAATAAAGTGTTTGTTTGGTTGGTATTTGTCCAGTAGTCGAGTGTTTATGTTATTGGTAGTTAGCTGCCAATGATATTTTATACTCTACCTGAGAACCAATCACCTTTAAATATTGGGTAGTTTGAAAAAAAGAGGAAAAGTATTCAGATTTCTATTTGTTGTTTTTATGTTAGATAAATAAGGTGGGCGGTTCAATATATATATATATATGTTTAATATCTTATTAAACAAATACTTTACAGATATTACTTTATATTTACATATCACTATTTTCTGATATTTAATTCAGCAGGTAAGACTTTAGTTAATATATATCTTTAATATCTCATTGTTACAAATACTTTATCAGTTGAATTATCATGTTCACAATAGAACAAGTCCTGATTTAAGCATGGTCAATAGATGTTGGTTTATATAATAATAAGTTCTAAGAATAGATGATTCACTTATGCTTTTAAAACATCTATTGATGGGTGAGTGTAAAAAAATTAATACCAATAGTGCATGTCTGAACGTTTTGGTTTGCTCTCACATGATTATATATAAATCATTAATAAAAATTCATTTCCTATCACATGATTACATATAAATCATTAATAAAAATTAATTTATGTGGCACCAATTATCTGCTTATGATATAAAAATTACATCTTATGCTTAAATATATAAAAAAAAATACCAATTTGACATCAAAACAATACAATTAAGTAACAAATGGAAATCTAATTGTAATATTATGACAATGTAATGATGATATTGTATTAGTTTATGTAAGCATGAAATCTATTGTAATGTTATTGGCACAATATGTGTTATAGAATTTAATGAATTGTATTGTCATAGATTGAACATTCCTTATTACAGTGTTTGATGCAGCATGTTATATCTATGTCACCTAAACTAGGTTTGCAATTATACACCTCAAGTATTTGGTCTGTTTATACACCTCAAGTATTTGGTCTGTTTATTTATTGTTTTAGTCAAATAAAACTTAAAACAAACTTCATTAATAAGCATTGATGCTTATATAAGCACTAAATGTCAAAAAGTTTAGTAGTAATTTTTCCCAGAAATTAGTGAACCATTTTTTTTTTATAAAACAGTACTTTAATTATGAATATTTTTTATAAAACGTTTTTTGTTTTAGAATTTAAAATAATAAATTTTTATTTTGGCAACTTGAGTGATTTTAGTTTTTTAAGTTGTCAGTTTTTCTTCTTAAAGTGATAAAAAGTGTTAGCGTTTCTTTTCTTCTGAGTAGTCTTACTTTGATAGAGTTAATCCACTATTATACAAAAAGTAGAAATTGATAGAAAGCAGTCAACGGCTTGTCAAGATATTCAACATTTCTTTCCAAATTTCATAATTTGTATCTGCATCAAAAATATCTTGAGAAGTAAACTGACAGCCATCAACAAATTTTATAATTCAACGAAATTTAAATCTCAGCAGAAGTTACCAAAATAAGAATGAAAAGGGGAGAAAAAAATATTAATGTTAGAACCATTTCTTAAACAGAGATAACTGTAAGAAAAACATTAAAATTAGTTCAAAAATCAAAAGACACTTCTATAAATTATTAATATTTTATACAAAAGTACATTTTTTTCTAAAAAATAATAAATAATTTATACATGGTTCTGAAATTAAAAGCTCGTGCATGTATGGAAGTTTATGAAGAAGTCCAATCAATATATCACTTACTTATAAGGTAGTTGGTTGTCTTTTTGGGAATTAAAAAAGTATCTTTATCTTAAATAATTTTTCAGAAGAAAATCTTTTAAATTAAAATAAATCAGAAATGTCATCAAGGAAAACACTATTTTACGAGTTCAATTATGTGAAAGTTATTGCAAAAAATAAAAGCCAGGCTAGAAATTTACTAATCAATTGACAACCCAGGCTAAGAAGATGAAAAGAAAATAAAAAGAAATATTTGTAATTGTAATAAAAATACATACATATACATATAAATTTACATATATATAAATGATAATAAATTGAAAGTATGCTAGCCTTTCACATGTCAATTATAACAAAGACAGTCAATCAGATTTTAAACAGATATCTAATAAATAATCAAGCTTAGACACGAGACAGAGATTTTGATAGAAAAGGTTGATACCAACCTTTTCTAAACTTAACTTTTATATATATATATAAGCCAGTCTTAAGCATCTTAGCCCGAAAGCTTTAAATATATAAACAAATACAATTATCATTCATTATGTTATTAATATAATATATTACGGCACGAAATCTCAGATTTACTATACCGCAATTTTCATAGCAGCAACGTATGTAAACAATATTTATCTAAATCGCATGTTGTTAAAAATTAATAATAAATTGAAAGTATGCTAACCTTTCACATGCGCAATTATAACAAAGACAGCCAATTAGATTTTAAACAGATATCTAATAAATAATCAAGCATAATAAAAAAAATAAAATAATAATAATAATAATAATAATAATAATAATTCAACTCATCTCATCTCATCTTTTTTTTTTAAAAAAAAAAAAAAACATCACAAAATTTTAAACACCAACAAAAAAAAAAATTTGTGGTGTTTAGTTATAAAAATAAATATAAATTAAATAAAAATACAATCAAAAAACAAAAAAAAGAATAAAAAAAAAATAAATTTAATAAAAAAAAAAAAATAAAAAAAATAAAATCAACCCAACCAACCAACCCAAAAATTTTTTTTTGTTTGAAATAAAAAAATATTATTCTAAATTAATAAAATACATAAATAAATTAATCAAAAAATTTTCACCCCCAAAAACATATTTCTTCTACAATTTCTAAAATTTTTAAAAAGATTGGTAAATTTTATAAAAAGGAATTATTTAGAAAAAAAAACTCTAAAAATCAAAAAAAGTTTACAAAAAAAATAAAAAAAAAATTTCTATATTAAAATATATGTTTATCAAAAAAAAAAACAAAAAAAAAATAAATACCACAAAAAAAAAAAGAAAAAAACCACCAAAAATAAACCAAAATAATATTAACACAAAAAAAAAAAAAAAAAAAAAAGGAGAAAAACAAAACAAAAAAATAAAATAAAAAAATAAAATAATAAAAAACAAAAAAAAAAAAAAAAAAAAAAAAAAAAAAAAAAAATAAAAAAAAAAATAAAAAAAATAAAATAAATTATTACCAAGAAGAAAAAAAGTGATTGGGATGGTCTGGGGCATAGAGATTAAAAAAAAATAAAAATAAAAAACCACACAAAAAAAAAAAACACAAAAAAAAAAAATATAATATATAATAAAAAAAAATTTAAATAATAAAAATAAAAAAAAAAAAAAAAAAAAAAAAAAAAAAAAAATAGTTTATTGAATTATATGCCAACATTTACCAATTGAGTCCAAACCTCATTCACTAATTTTTCAAGAAGATTATAAGAAACAGCATTGCAAGATAAAGCAATATCATCAGCAAAACCAAAAATCTTAGAATGTAACTTCAATGAAAATAAATCATTAATATAAATTAAAAACAATAGAGGACCAAGTACTGAACCTTGCGGAACTCCAGAATTAATCAAGACAACATCACTGATAGTACCATAAATATTAGTAAACTGTTTCCTATCATTTAAATAACTCTCCAACCAACTACCAATAGATCCACGAAAATCATATAAGTAGCAATGCTTAATCAAAATATTATGATTAACAGAATCAAATGCTTTAGATAAATCAAGATAAATAGCCAATGTTTTAAGTTCCTGATCCAATGAAGATGTTAAATACTGAACATGATGTTTTAAAGCATCTAATGTACTTCTGCCAGGAAGAAAACCATATTGATAGTCAGATAAAATTTTATTTTTAAACAGAAATGACAACATTTGATCCCTAACAATCATTTCCAATAATTTAGAAAAAACAGAAATAATAGCAATTGGCCTATAATTGACCATAAGAGTAGGATCACCCTTTTTATAAACAGGAGTAATAACATTAACTTTCAGACATTCTGGAAATGATCCAGACTGCAAAGATAAATTAAATAAATGAACTAAAACAGGCAAAAATCAACTTTATTTTCTTTAAGCATCTTAGGTGTTATACCATCTAGTCCAAAAGAAGTGACATTTTTAAACTATCAATTGCTACAGACAACTGAGATTCAGAAACATCAGAATATAAAAAAGAATTCAAACTTGAATAAGAAGACAAAATCTGCTCAGGCACATCACGCATCGATAAATTTACAAAATCTCTTAAACCGATCAGCTAAATATTTTTCATTATTCTGTAACTCAATTAAACTTTCATTATATTTAATACATTTAATACGATCAGGAGAAGATTTTTTAATCAAAGAATTTATTGTTCTCCATTTCAAAGAAACATTTTTATCATTAAGAAATTCTTGATAATATCTAAACTTCAACTTTCTAATATCAGACTTAATTTCAACATTAAGTTTTTTAAAACATCTGATGAGCCATCCAAAGATTTTAACACATTTCTCTGATTAATTTTACATACCAGCGCATCTGTCACCCAAAGAGATCTTCTTCTATTCTTACTTGTCAATTTTAAATGAAACTTTGCTTTAGCAATTAAATCTAAACAAATAGCTTGGAACCCCAAAAATGCATCATTTACATTATCTATCATAAAAATCTCATCCCAATTCTGAACAGATAATAAATAATTCAATTTAGAAAAAGATAATTTCTCAACATATGCACAAACATTAATATTATCCATACAATTCAATATTTTTAATTCAGTAGCAAAATGATCTGTAAGAAATAATTTAGAAAGAGACGAATCAGAAAATAAACTGCGGCTTAATCTAACAAAAATATGATCTAAAAGAGATTGAGATATAGGAGTAATACGCGTAGGTGAAAAAAGCGTTTGACTAAATCCATAGCTATAAAGTAAATTTAAATAATCTATAGTAGACTTACAAGCATTATTTAACAAATCAATATTTAGATCACCCATTAAAACAGCAGATTCTGAACCCAAATCTAATAACAAAGAATCAAGTTCAGTAACAAAATCCAAAACTTTACTTGTACATGATCTATATATAGCCAAAATAGAAAGCCACATTTAGGGAGTTTCAAAGTTAATAAAATACATTCTGCAGTATTAAATGTTGGAATATTGAAAGAAAAGTCTAAACCGGTTTTTATAAAAACCATAACACCACCAGATCGTAAATGCATACGAGGAGAAAGTATACTCGTATAGCCATTCAAACTATATAAATTTTGTTCTTGTAAAGAAATCCAAGTTTCCGTTAAAATAATTATATCAAAATGAAATAAAGGAAAATTATTTAAATAAACTACAAGTTCATCAAAATGACATCTAATGCTACGTATATTTAAATGAAATAATTTAAGTGAAGCAAAATCTTTTTCCTGAGAAATCAAATCAGAATTTATCATAATAAATAAATTTCAGAATGACTCCAAATCACTTTCATTTCTAATTAAAACACGAGGAGAATTATAATCTTTTCTCACATACACTGATCCATTATGAATGAATGCAAAACCTTGACCAGAACGTAACTTCTGTTTTGCCAACCATAAAAGCCTTCTATTGAATGGAGTCAAACGCTGATTAATATAAATACGTTTGTTATTATTAACCCCAGGCAAAATTTGAGAAACTGTTAAAACAGATTTTTTTTTATTAAAAACTGTATGGCAGAATTTCGTGATTTAAAACGAGCTACAATAAAACCTGGAGCTCCTGATTTATTTTTTGTACGAAAAACGTTTTCCAAATCTATAGCGACATCTGAAACACCGAGCTTGTCCGCCACGTTAGTTAAAATTAACGGCAAATTTTCATTTTCTTGAAAAGGCAAACCCTGTATTTCAACTTCATGATCCAGATTAAATCGTTCCATAGAATGTAATTTATCTTTCAATAACAAAATCTCATTCTCATTTGAAGTACAAGAATTAGAAAAGACAATTATTTCTTGATTATTCGATCCACATTTTCACGCAAAGAAATAACTTCTGTCCGCAAATTAGCAACTGCTTGAGATAACTCTGAAATTGTGTTGTGAATCACCGGCAATAATTTTAATTTATCCAAAATTTCCTCCAAAATTAAATCAGGTGAATTTTTAGCAGTCATAGATGAATCCAAAACATCACTAGCCTTAGAAAAACTAACTCTACAAGCAGCACACCTCCATTCTTGCTTCTTTTTTATAGACATTCTTCGGTAAGTAGTATCACTCAACGATGCACATGCAAAGTGCATACCGGACGTACAACCAAAGCAGGATACGAAATTACCATTTTTTGGTAAAAGTTCTTTACAAATAGAACATGAATCCATTATTAAAAATTTTAAAAATCAAGAGAACAAGTAAACACGTCTTTACACTAGAAAACCGGAAGTAGTAGTCAATAATAATAATAATAATAATAATAATAATAATAATAATAATAATAATAATAATAATAATAATAATAATAATAATAATAATAATAATAATAATAATAATAATAATAATAATAATAATAATAATAATAATAATAATAATAATAATAATAATAATAATAATAATAATAATAATAATAATAATAATAATAATAATAATAATAATAATAATAATAATAATAATAATAAAGCTTTCGGGCTAAGATGCTTAAGACTGGCTTATATATATAAAAGTTAAGTTTAGAAAAGGTTGGTATCAACCTTTTCTATCAAAATCTCTGTCTGTGTCTAAGCTTGATTATTTATTAGATATCTGTTTAAAATCTGATTGGCTGTCATTGTTATAATTGCACATGTGAAAGGCTAGCATACTTTCAATTTATTATCAATTTTTAACAACATGCGATTTAGATAAATATTGTTTATATATATATAAATGAAAATTTTGCAGGTTCATTTGTGTATGATTTTCATAATTAATATAAGAACATTTTGGCTTGGATACACAAGGCATCAACTGGGTGATAAAGAAATATATTTTAAAGACAGTTATAGAGGCGCTACAATCACTGATTTGAAAAAAATGTTAAAGTTCCACCAATAGAAAAAACAAGTTTATAAAATTGTAAAAATAAAAGTCAGTCATTTTTTTAGAACAATATTGTTTTTTAAATATTTCAAATGAAAGGAAGTTTGCATTGTCATCACATTTATTGATACAATTTGGCCTTTTTAGTATTTTAGTTCACATTATTGATTTCTCTAATATGAGCATCCTATCTAGATGTGACTGCACTCTACCAATGTAAGACCAGAGAAGCTACTGAGATACTAAAAACATCAAATTGTATCAATAAATATAATGACACTTGCAAACTTTTTCTTATTTGGAAGATTTTTTTTAAAAAAACATATTACACTAAAAATTGTTTGCCTTTTACTTTTGCAATTTTATAGACTTGTTTATTCTATTCATGGAACTTTAACAACGTTATAAAACAGTATTTATCACATATCTACAATGATCTTTAAAAGATTTTATTTATCATTCACTTGATGACTTACATAACCAAGTGGAGATGTTGATATATTAATTACATTATACATGAATGAACCTGCAAAGTATATCATTTACATCTATAACTGGTGACAATTTTTCTATCAATATATATATATATATATATATAGTGACCTTCCAGGTTGGCACCAGGAAGAAATGTGGGAAGTTCACATTTGTGCTAACAACGGCTAAAGATAGTTATCTGAGAAAAATGAATTGAGGTGTAATTTGCTAGTTAAAATTAGGATTTAAAAAATTAAAACTTTAATTGGGTGTACTGATTGGTAGAGTTTTGGATTATATATGTTTGGTAGTAGAAGAGGAGGATGAACAATATTAGGGATGTTTGTATGTAGTAGAAAAAATTACATGTCATAATGAGCAGAAACATAGATATATTATTAATTAGAATTTTCTTTTCTATATTTTATTTATTATTTACTGATTATGTATTGTTCATAATCTTATATTTAAAAATGATAAAGATTATTTGTATATTAGTGGATAACATTTCTAAATTAATATTTAATATTTAATATTATTTTTTTATTATTATGTTTATTCCATTCAAATATTGTATTGTTAAAATTTTATAAGCAAAAATTCTGGCATATTTCCAAAGTTGATTGTAATAAAAAAAAGAAACACAGAGGGCATGAGTAAGAGAGACAGAGAGAGTTTAAAACTTAAAGGAAAGTAAAAAAATTCCAAGGAAGAAGATGTAAAAAAAACTTAAAAGAATCAATAACTCTCTAAGAGTATTAGAACAAATATAAAAAAACATTGCAAGGATTTTAATAATATACCTGTGGAGAATTTTCTATTATACTACTGGAATAATATAAAATGAGGAGATAAATACCCTCCCCCCCAGAGGGAAACCAGCTCCAAATTTCTGTCAAGCGATGATCCATATTCACTACCTTTAAAATGCCTGGATGATATGTAAGCTAAATAATTATGATTTATTTTAAAGTATTACCAAAAATAAATATTATCAGAATGACAAAATTGTTTAAAATAAAGCTAGCTAAAATTTTCTTATTAAATGCTATAATTAAACACTTGATTTTCAATTTTAAGAATTTTCTATCAATATTCTACAAAATAAAATTTAAAATGAAAGTGTTTATCAATTTAATCTTATATCAAGAAGATAATTTTATACTGTATAACTTTGCTATTCACGCATATATAATAAAATAATTCCAATGCATGCAAATGTTATTATAACGCCTATCACAGAATTCTAGGATAAAAAAAAAACTATTGTCATTCTTAACAAATTATGCTTTAACAATCGGATAGACATTTTTTTTATGTTATAATTTACTGTTGTCTTTGAAATTGATATGTATGTTTCTTTCAACTTTCAAATTTTAAAAAAAAAAAAATTAACATGTAATGATGGGATATTGATAAGTATTTTCGTTATTGATTACAACAGATGTACAACCAATTTTTTTTTTCTTTAAAAAAAAAACAAAACAATGTAACTTCATATCATTATAATATGATAATCTATTATTTTGTATGATTTAGAAATTATATTATAGGTGATTATAGATATTCGGATGTGTGCGTGATGCTATAAATTATTATTTTAAAAAAATTGTATTTATTATGCTTTAATTTCGTTAATGAAGTTTATTTAAAAAAATAAAGAATTAAAACCTTGTCTGTTATAAGTTGGAGGTAGAAATGGTCAAGGGACGATTAGATTATTTAGATTGAGTTTGGAGATATTATTTAACCCTCATGTATATAAGTATAAGTATAAGTGTTTGGTTATTGTTTTCCCTGCCTTTCTTTATTTTGTATAGTTAATGTTAGATGATATATACTAATTATAACAGATAAGTGTTGTATAAATTTTTTATTATATGTATAAAAGATGATTGATTTATGGCATCATCCAAGTTTTATAAATAAGCTAATAAAAAGTATGTTTTAAAAATACATTATATTTATGATATTATAAAAGCACACATATTCGAAAATATATGATTCATATATTAAATATTAGTCAATTTTGGTTTTACTGTAGAAGAAATGTAATTGGTTAGAAAGGTGCATAAAATAATATTTTTTTGTTTATTTATTATTTATTTTGTCTTTTATTTTTAATAAATGTTTTATTGAATTAATAGCCCATATGAATTGCTTGATTATATACGTTTGATTCTCCATTTCCACACACACACATATATGGTTAACATAGCATAGCCCTAGAATATATAGATTTGCCAGTAGAAGTCAATTTATTTAATCTGTCTGGAGATGATAAATCACCATATTACAGTGCTAATAATATATTCTACTTTGCTTAGAATAGATGGTGATGTGGATATAAAAGGTACCCAACCCTCATCATTATCTATCCTATACTAAATATGATAATTGATAATTTTGCAATAGTTTTGTAATTAAATAAATGTGTGGCATATGATTAAATTAGTGTTACAGAATTGTTATCCATAAATGTTTTATTACTTTTATTTGCATCCTATATGAAGACCATATCCTATAACCTCAACTGAGCTAAGCCATAGAATAATTACAATATAAGAATCTTTTAAATAAGTTTAAAAGCAATTTACAATTATAAATTTTATTCTATCTTGTATAGAATTGGCAACTGGGCATTTATAGATCTAATAAAGTGAATAAGTGAAGAAGACAGAGGTTACAGGGTGGGTTAAGTGGCAACCAATGTGGATGTCTCGATATATACATAGAGGCTACAACTGCCATATGGTTAAGTGGCTTGCCCAACATGGATGACCTCAACATTTATGGGTTAAATGCTCGATATATTTATGGATAAATGGCTGCACAATGATTGGTGATTGATTCATCTTTGTTTACATGTGTATTTTGTTCTTTATGGGTGATTATATATTATACATTCTATTTTAAGTGGTGACTAATGTGGATGGCTTGATATATACATAGAGGCCACAGCTGCCAAGGGTTTAAATGGCTGTCCAATCATGGGATCTTGATTACTTAAGTCTCATATCTTGTAGAGTGTTTATATTTTTGTTGATATATATTGGCATATACCTGAGATGAGAAGTAATCCAGTGCCATTAGAATTACTTTATTCCTGTTTTAAATATACAGTTATTGCAAAATTGGTTCCAAAATAGAATCAAGTTGGCAGTTTTCTTATTCAAGGATTTTTTTATATCAATCTGGAAGATTAATAGAAATGTTTGATAAAATGGAACTAGGGGTAAATGGAGCATTAACTAAGGTTTGAAATAAGCCAATTAGAGTTTGAAATAAGCCAATACCTGAAAGATGTGTAGTAGATATATGAATGTCAGATGTATAGTTTTAAAAAAAAACATTTTTTTTATGTGAAATAAATAAATACAGCCATGAAACAGCTTAATTTCAATTTTAGAGCTATATAAATATCACAACTTATAGTAAATGTTAAAGTTGATAGCATTATTTTATTTTTTGATATTTTGCTTGTTAATGTAATATAGCATTGCTGCTAGATAGGCATAGAATTATTGATGGTGTTAAATTATAAAGTAGTAATGTTGTTCATATTTGGAACATTTCTGTTATAGAAAGTCTATAATTTTGAAGGTTAAATAGAATGCTTGATTGTTGGAGTTTTGTTGGTTGTGTTGCAAGTTTTGGTGATGGATGGAGAGTTTTTGTTATTGTCTTAAGTATATGGTGTATTCATGTCACTGGTGACTGATTGTTCTCATTCACTGCTCCAACCCAAATTATGATATCAGTTGTTAGTTATCATGAAGCAGTTAACAGTAGTCCTGCCATGATTTTGCCTCTAAGACTCCAGAGAGAGCAAGGCATAGTTCTTTCTAATATATATGTAATATTTGTCTCTAAGACTCCCAAAGATGAGCAAGACAATATTTTATAAATAGCCCCTAAGACTTGGATGTAAGCAGGGCATTGTGATAGTGTTTGTAGTAAAATATTATGGGTTGTGGTAGCTTAGAGTGACTAAAGTGGGATGATCATCAGAGTGTTCATGGAGCATTGTCTGTTTTGAGAGCAGTGATGGAATTCTTCTATCTATCTCAAAATTGTGAACTGCTAATAATTCTTTTGGCTGTCAGTATCTGTTGGATCTTTAGAAGAATGGATGAGTATATAACTTGAATATATAGCTCATTCTTAAAAGGCTATTTTCTATATTCTTATGCAAAGGTTAGCATCTTCCATATTTAATTAAAAATTGTATATCAGTTGTCATAGTAAATGCATGTCATCATTAATTTTATTTTGGTTATAAAAATTCATTTTTGGAGGGGGGGTTATAAATGCTGGTTATAATATTTGAATGCACCCAATACAGCATAAAGATAAATGAACATGTTTAAATTATTTTGGTCTTTTATCAGTAATTTGAATTGGTGTAGTTTGTAATATAACTATAGTGGATCATGTAAAATTTAATTAATAATTTCAGCTATGTTTAGATTAATGTTATCTAGTTAAAACTTAATGTCTTCTTATCTATGTGTGTGTGGAAAATCGAACATTATATGGGAAAATAAAATTGTGGAAATTTTATGTCATTTTAGGTAATGATGGTGAATTTGAGTTGTTGGTTTGGTGGAGGTTGGAGCTGGTAAACCTTATTTTCACTAAGTAGTATTAATAAATTTTTAAAAGATTATATAATGGAAAATTTTGAGATGTTTAAGGATGAGGAGGATTTCAAGAGAATAGAGTCACTTTGGAGGCAGTCATTACATTTCGGTATTGATTCAAAGGAAGGAAGAGAGTTTAGAAAAGCTTTGTATTGGGAAGACAGATTGAAATATATTTATGTGGGAATGATGGAGTATTTCAAGGAGAGACAAAAGCAGGGGAACTCAAACATCAGTAGAGGGAACCCAAAAGTTAAATTAAATCAAATAAAAAAGGGAGAACCTAAATCTGTTGAGATAGTTAGTCAAGATGTTAAAATAGTAGATGCTAATTTAAAAAATAAATTAGAGGAGAATAATAAATCACAAAATATTGAATCTAAAAGTATAGAAACTGAATCTAAGTCTCAGTTGAGATAATTGAGAAGGATGTAGCAGATCAGAAAGTATCTTTCAAAGTTATTGATAAGTATATTAAAGTGACTAGTACAGATTTGAAGTGGCATAAAGAACTATTAGTTTAATTAGTAAAGGTATGTAGAACAATAGAAAACTAGTTAGAGTGATAAGTTAAGCAAGTCACAAGTAATTAAAATAGTTGATGGAGATATTAACTTATGTAGAAGTTTGGCAGAATAAGATTCTAGTCAAATTAGTTAACAAGATGTAAATGACATATGTATCATTTGATAAGATAGCAGAAGATGATTAGAAGAGACAAATTTTTATAGAGTTAGTTAGTGAAGAACTAAGTTATTATTGGAAAAATTAGTAAAGATATGTAAGTGAAATCAGTGAAGAAAGAGATTCAAAAGAATCTTTTGAATTGGTTACAAAGAATGAGGATAAATATACGTTGTTGAGTTAATAGATAGTATGGAGAAAGATAAACCATTATGGATTCGTAGATGAAGCAGATTTGTCAAAAGTAGAATTAAGTTGTGAAAGATTAAAGGACACTGTTCAGAATTTAGAAATTGAACAGTTAGGTTCTCAAGGGTTAGACAATAGTGCTCTAGAGTTAGGAGAAATAAAAATGCATTATAATAAAATGAATGAAGGTGTTCAAACTTTAGAAGTTGAATTAAGTTCACCAGAAAAGATTAAAATTAACTCTCAAAAATCACTAGAAAGAACAGAATGTGTTTCTCAAAGTCAAGTGAGTTTAGATATACAAAAAGAAATAAGATTAGATTTTCAAATTACATTGCAAAACATAAGAGCAATGAAAGCAGATTCTCTAAGACATATACAGGAAATGAAGCAAACAGTAGTAGAGATACAAAGATATAATCAAGAATTAGAAGTGCATAGAATAGAAATAGCAGAGAAAATTAGGGAATCATGAGAGAGATCACAAAAACAGTCAGTAGAGATGAGTGTAAATTTTCAAGGTTATCCCAAAGAGATAAAACTAAATGATCCTAATCAGTCAAAAGAGGTAGACTTGATTTTGCAGAGTCAATATAAAGAAAATCAAGAATTGGTTATAGAAATAGTTAGTGAAAATGAGCAAATAAATAAAGAATCTGAGAAATTAATTGATATTAAGATAGAAAACAAAGAAGTTGCACAGTCTGTAGAAAAAGTTAGTACAGATGTAGAAATAACCAAAGAACATGTGGTATTAATTAATAAAGAAGTTAGTAAAATTAAGGTAAAATTTAAGGATAAATTAAGAAAGATATTTAATGTAAATATTCTTAGAAAAGTTATTAATCCAGAAAGAGATTTAGGCAAAGCCAAAGTTAAAGCTTAAATGTAAAAGTAAAAAGAAATACAAATGTAGATTTATGTAAGAGAGGTAATTAATAACATATGATGGTAAACATATGAAGAGAAAGTTAAAGTAAAATTCAAAGAGATGAGTAGAGAAGAAGGTTAAGAATAAGTTATCTTAGTAAAGGTGTAGATTATATAAAGAGAAATTGGAAAAGCTAAAATCAAACTAAAGAAAGTAAATGTAGAGTTGATCAATGTCATGGGTTTAAAGACATCCAGAAATAAAAGGATAGAGCATAGAAAGGTAAAAACTAGACTTAAAGAAGGTTGAGATAATGTCTCTTAGAGATAAACTTGTCAGAAGAAAGGAAATAAAGAATAATCGAGCAAGGTTTAAAGTTACTTATAATGCTCACAGTTTGATTCCGTATCCTGCAAGACATGATTAATAAAAGTTATACATATTGTTCAATATAGAATTTAGTTATTTTTTCTTGCTTATTTAATGTTGCTAAAATATAATAGGAACAAGTGTTTGTAAAAGCATTAAATGTTTTTATTGTTTTATGTTTATTCGACAAACATAATTTTCTAATTGTGGAATGATCTTAATGTAAAATTTGATGTGCTATTAATATTGATTGTTGTTTATCCAATTCATTTTTCTTTCATAAGGGGGAAGGATTGTGACCTTCCAGGTTGGCACCAGGAAGAAATGTGGGAAGTTCACATTTGTGCTAACAATGGCTAAAGATAGTTATCTGAGAAAAATGAATTGTGATGTAATTTGCTAGTTAAAATTAGGATTTAAAAAAATTAAAACTTTAATTGGGTGTACTGATTGGTAGAGTTTTGGATTATATATGTTTGGTAGTAGAAGAGGAGGATGAACAACATCAGGGATGTTTGTATGTAGTAGAAAAATTTACATGTCATAATAAGCAGATACATAGATATATTATTAATTAGAATTTTCTTTTCTATATTTTATTTATTATTTACTGATTATGTATTGTTCATAATCTTATATTTAAAAATGATAAAGATTATTTGTATATTAGTGAATAACATTTATAAATTAATATTTAATATTTAATATTTTTTATTATTATGTTTATTCCATTCAAATATTGTATTGTTAAAATTTTATAAGTAAAAATTCTGGCACATTTCCAAAGTTGATTGTAATAAAAAAACACAGAGGGCATGAGTGAAGAGAGAAAGAAAGTTTAAAACTTGAAGGAAAGTAAAAAAAATTCCAAGGAAGAAGATGTAAAAAAAAAGCTTAAAAGAATCAATAACTCTCTAAGAGTATTAGAACAAATAAAAAAACATTGCAAGGATTCTAATAATATACCTGTGGAGAATTTTCTATTATACTACTGGAATAATATAAAAATGAGGAGATAAACACCCACCCCCAGAGGGAAGCCAGCTCCAAATTTCTGTCAAATGATGATCCATATTCACTACCTTTAAAATGCCTGGATGATATGTAAGCTAAGTAATTATGATTTATTTTAAAGTATTACCAAAAATAAATAATATCAGAATGACAAAATTGTTTAAAATAAAGCTAGCTAAAATTTTCTTATTAAATGCTATAATTAAACGCTTGATTTTCAATTTTAAGAATTTTCTATCAATATTCTGCAAAATAAAATTTAAAATGAAAGAGTTTATCTATTTAATCTTATATCAAGAGGATAATTTTATACTGTATAACTTTGCTATTCATGCATATATAATAAAATAATTCCAATGCATGCAAATGTTATTTATAATGCCTATCACGGAATTCTAGGATAAAAAAAAAGACTATTGTCATTCTTAACAAATTATGCTTTAACAATCGGATAGACATTTTTTTTATGTTATAATTTACTGTTGTCTTTGAAATTGATATGTATGTTTCTTTCAACTTTCAAATTTTTTAAAAAAAAACTTAACATGTAATGATGGGATATTGATAAGTATTTTTCGTTATTGATTACAACAGATGTACAACCAATTTTTTTTTTTTTTCTTTAAAAAAAAAACAAAACAATGTAACTTCATATCATTATAATATGATAATCTATTATTTTGTATGATCTAGAAATTATATTATAGGTGATTATAGATATTCGGATGTGTGCATGATGCTATAAATTATTATTTTAAAAAAATTGTATTTATTATGCTTCAATTTTGTTAATGAAGTTTATTTAAAAAAATAAAGAATTAAAACCTTGTCTGTTATAAGTTGGAGGTAGAAATGGTCAAGGGATGATTAGATTATTTAGATTGAGTTTGGAGATATTATTTAACCCTCATGTGTATATAAGTATAAGTATAAGTGTTTGGTTATTGTTTTCCCTGCCTTTCTTTATTTTGTATAGTTAATGTTAGATGATATACACTGATTATAACAGATAAGTGTTGTATAAATTTTTATAATATGTATAAAAGATGATTGATTTATGGCATCATCCAAGTTTTATAAATAAGCTAATAAAAGTATGTTTTAAAAATACATTATATTTATGATATTATAAAAGCACACATATTCGAAAATATATGATTCATATATTAAATATTAGTCAATTTTGGTTTTACTGTAGAAGAAATGTAATTGGTTAGAAAGGTGCATAAAAAATATATTTTTTTATTTATTATTTATTTTGTCTTTTATTTTTAATAAATGTTTTATTGAATTAATAGCCCATATGAATTGCTTGATTATATATGTTCGATTCTCCATTTCCACACACATATACATATATGGTTAACATAGCATAGCCCTAGAATATATAAATTTGCCAGTAGAAGTCAATTTATTTAATCTGTCTGGAGATGATAAATCATCATATTACAGTGCTAATAATATATTCTACTTTGCTTAGAATAGATGGTGATGTGGATATAAAAGGTACCTGACCCTCATCATTATCTATCCTATACTAAATATGATAATTGATAATTTTGCAATAGTTTTGTAATTGAATAAATGTGTGGCATATGATTAAATTAGTGTTACAGAATTGTTATCCATAAATGTTTTATTACTCTTATTTGTATCCTATATGAAGACCATATCCTATAACCTCAACTGAGCTAAGCCATAGAATAATTACAATATAAGAATCTTTTAAATAAGGTTAAAAGCAATTTATAATTATAAATTTTATTTTATCTTGTATAGAATTGGCACCTGGGCATTTATAAATCTAATAAAGTGAATAAGTGAAAAAGACAGAGGTTACAATATATATGTAGTATAAATAAAATGTTCATTAATTAAAACAAAATTGTAATTATATTTAAAATAATAAATTTAATGGTTTACAAACAATTATAAATAATCCTTATATCTGCAGAAGTAATTTCAGTTAATTTCTTAAACCTGCCTCAACTGCCATTAGATTAAACTAAAAATAATTGAACATACATTAAAAAGTAAAAGTATTTGTAAATATATGATAAAGTTCATTGTTGATTCTTTAAAAAAATTTTAATGATAATATTGTTGCATCTTTTGAAGGTCAATATTATAAAATGTCTAAAGGTTGGCCTATGGGTCTGCCTGTAGTTGCACAAGTTTGCAATTTTGTTTTATCTACATATGAGAGTAATATTTTAAATATATGTACTTTTGGAGATATTAAAATTTACAAAAGATATGTGGATGCTCTTTTTGTTTGTGGAAATACTAATAATATAAATTTGCTTGTAGAGGAATGAAATAAGTTTGAATGGCTTGAAATAGACTATTGAAATGGAACAGGACAAAAATATTCAATATTTAGATTTAATTATTACAAGAGATAATAGTTGATTAAATTATAAATTAGTAAGTAAGCCACTGCAAAAAAGAGGATATATAAATTGTAAATCAAAAGTACCAAGGATGCATAAGATGGCAAGTTTTAGATATCAAAGTGATAAACTGAAAAATATTGAGATATTTGCAAAGGAATTGCTTGATGTTGGTTATAAAATGGAACAAATAAACAATGCTTTATGTCAATTGAAAAAGTTATAATGATTTAAAGGAAATGAAGATTAATAGTAAACAAATCCACAAGTGAATTTTTTTAAGGATATATATAAGAATGTGTTTAATGTTTCATTCTACGTTCCAAACAATATTAATAAATTAGCAATTATCTATTTGATCTATTTTCTGTCTCATTCAATCCATAATTATTTAATAATTATAAAAACATTGAAACATGGATATTATTTTCTTATTATATTTTTCATTTCTGTTATAAAAACAACAAAAATATTTATCATTTTTAATCTTCTCATCATGATGTTTACATTTACTTTTTAACAACTAATCCTTTTTCAGTATTTAACATTTTAAATCTAAATGCTCTTTATTATTTATTTATTTCACTTTTTAGCTATAGGTTTATTGCGTTAGTAATTATATGCATACATATTAGTGACATTTCATTTTCAATTAATTATGGAAGCATTAATTTCAATAGGTACTAGATGGTAAAACCAACTATCTTTCATAAATATGTTTAATGACTCAATGATTTTCATTTAAATTCCAAATATTGATATATTTACAGCATTGCTATCCAGTGGTCATAATTAGTAACAGAGATAAAAAGTGTTACTATCTACTGTAAGGGATTAAGCTAATGTGGCAATGAGGTACTGTATTGAATAATGAATTATAAATATAATTTTTACTAAGAATACAACAGTAAATGTTATATAATACATTTTTCAAAATCACCAACTTGATTTTACATTTCAAATATATTTTTATTGGTCAAAAATCTTGAAAGTACATTTAATTATCTTATTTGTCTAATAATAATTTGAAAGACTTCATTACTTTATAACGTAGATTTTACTATTCATTGTGAATGAAATTAAATTGAAAGGCTGCAAACCTTTGGCTGTCAGGTAAGTATTATAATAAGCATGAAAGGTTTACAGCCTTTCAATTTAATTTCAACTATTGCATTTTATATAAATATTATTTACATTCATTGTGATATGATTTTAAGTGTTAGATACTAAATGAAAAAATCATCATAGATATTCAATATAATATTTTATCATAGTAGCTGATTACTGGAAAATATGCATTCATACAATAGCAAACTCTTCATACTATATTGCCACATGATGCAAAACTTAATAATCAATGGATGCAAGAAGGTTTGTGCATAAAATGCAAATTTTCTTGAATTCATTGATTACTAAGGATGGCACCAGGTGGAACTATTGTATGGGAAAATTTAGAGTGGGAAATGAAAAATAAAGTGGTTAACAGGTTTATCTGGGTATAATTGCTTAGATATTCTTGACTTCGTTTAAAGAGAAGCCACAATACATCACATCACATTACTATAATAACAGCTTGTGTAAGCATAGAAAATGATGATTATATGATATTTTAGTGGTTAACTATGCATCCAGTCAAATAATGTTTCACTAAAGAAGTATGGGTGCAATATTTTTAATCTAGAACTCTTCATTCTTTATCTTTTGTCGAGTAAAAATTTTGCTAGATGACAGAACATGAAGTTATAATTTGGCAACATATGTTTTCCTATCTTATTGAAAATCTTTCTTGTAAATATTAAATAAATATTAAATAAATCTTACATGTGAATATTACTACTACTAATAACTAATAATTTTAATATTCACTTTAGGTACATTTATATATTCTATTTATTAAAAACTTCTTTCTATACAGGTATACATCTTAATAAAAATTTACAGATAGCTTCTTTTTCCTTCAGATTTTTTAAGTGTAAATATTAACAATTAACAGTAGACATAAAGGATTTACACTCTAAGTCCATACACTGTAACATTGTTATAATAGTTCAATGATGTTTTATTGAGTATTGAGAATATTCTCAAAACACAAGATAGATAGCCAATCATCTTTTCAAAATTCTCTATCCTTGTGTTGATTTGAGAGTATCCTCAAAATATTAAGACATTATTGAGCTATTATAACAACATAACAGCACATGATATGAATAATAAGCACTAGAGATTAATTATTATGGCTATACAAATGTGTACAAAATTATAGACATTAAAAATAATTCTTACATAATATATATTTTTCAGAATGATTTCAAAATTGTTATTAGTAAATTATTTACACAGTAGGTTAAAATGAGTAGCTGTATAAAAAATATCTAATCAAAACAATAGAATCATCAATATTAGTGAGTAATATGTATTACATATAACTAAAAAGATTTGAACACAAAGTTATCCATGAATTAAACCTATTATAGGTTTAAAAGTAGTGTTGGAATGTCTTACTAATTGTAAAATTAGTGGGGTAAATCATTCTAATTTGACAATATAATTAAAGACAGAATGAATAGACATTATTTACTATTAAGAGAAAATGTGTTATTCTAATTACAAACAGACAGGATAAAAATATAAACATATGAGATAACAATGTCATCAAAATAAAATAAAATAAAAATCTTGAAAGATAGATTATCATAAAAATGAAAACTGACTGTGAGATTTTTACACACACTTAGATTAAGCAAATTACTGTATGACTTAAAAAAGATTTCTTATAAACTATGTCTGGAAGAATTGAGACATAATCTATAAAATTATAAAGATTCAAAAAGAAATTTATATACTGATATTAAAATTGGAATAATAAAAAATTGTGAATCATTTGAAAAAACTATAAATACAGTGGTGATTTAATAGTTTCTTTCATCAAATGGAAATGCACATGATAAAAGGTCTATCCCATAATTTTTTCTACTTTTATTTTATATTCTTCTAACTTATTTTTATCACTAATTTTCCATCCATACTTTCCATTTTTCTTTCTACTCTTATTATTATTTTCCATTAGATTACTGACCATTTCTATTATAAAAACATATGATCACTATTATATACTCTCTCTTCATTATCAAAAACTTTAATGCTCTAGACTTTATTCATTCTCTTTTTATCTACTAGTACATAATCTATTGTGTAAAAATTATTATTTTTAGACCATATGCATTATCCCTCATAGATAATTGATGAATTTCCAATGTTCAAATTCACACTCTGATCAAAATTTTTCTGAAGCTGCCCATTCTTGTTATCCAATTTATCCATTTTCTTCAATATGTCCATTTAAATCACCTATAATCATTATTTTTTTCCTCATTTTTTAAAAAAAACTCTATATAACATTAAGTAAGAAATCATATATGCTATGGTTCCATTTCATTAAAATTTGATTATCTTAAGTGGCCATATACACTATAGCCATGATCCATTTTTGGCTTCCTAATTTAATTTCAAACCATAAATATTCTTCACAGTTTATAGTATTTAGGTATTTTTTTGACATAACTCCTACACTACCAACCCTTTGTTCTTTTTCTTTTCTGTTTACAAATCCATGATACAAAATTTTCCATGTGTAGATTTTTCTTCTTCTCTTAAATGTGTTTTCATTACTGTTGATATCTCAATCCCTTCAATTTTAACTGCTTTGTTTAGTTACAACCATTTTTCTACTCTCCTACCACCATACATAATCAAATATCCAATTTTTACAATTTCATTTTCTCATTCTGTCCTTTTATAAATTATTTTCACTCTTTTTTCTCTACTATATTAGTTTTACAGACTCATTCACTCTCTCCATCTGCATTCATATCTATATAAGGTATCCTTTGTTTACTTCTTACATTCCATCCATTCTTAACTTTCTCTTTGCTAATACTATAATTTAAAGCTTTACCCCTCTTTTATAAATTTCCCAAACTATTATATTTTTCATAAATCACCCCCCCCCATCCCTTACTTCATTGTTTTGCTAAATTTAATCCATCTTTACTATATAACTCCCTCTTACTAATAAAACGATCAGACACATCCACAAACATAACAATATTTCTAGTGCATAGTTTTCCAATCTCTCATTTATAGAATATCCTCTATCTAACATATATCTATTGTCAAATCTTGATAGTAATAAAACTACTCTTATTCTTCCTCTAACCTTATTCAAAAACTAATCAATTCTATGTACTACTCTCCTATGGGTCTGACAAATTATTTGTCTCCACCATAATTGACACATCTCTACTCTCCAGTTTATTCACCATATTGGTAACTTCCTAATTTTAGCTCCAGGTGAACATATTCTTACATATCTATTTCTATTTCCCTTGCAATAATATTTCCACATGCTCTAATTAGTGAGTCCCTTATCAAGATAATAACATAGTTTACATTCCCTATTTTATCTGCAACATTTTCTTCAATCTTCTGAACTTCCTATTTATTGCTTCCTTATCATTTCCCCTCATTAATTCCTTGATCTGTTTACATGTTAATGCTTTTAATTTTACTTTTACAACTTTTACCTCTTTCTCTATCTTACTTATTTTTTAACTGACCATCTCCATTGCACTACTTATTTTGTTATTTATATTACTTGTCACACCACAAAACATATACTCCATTCTATCATTATTATCTCTATTTTACTCAATTTCTCCTGACTTTTTTTTTAAAACTATCTACTTTTAAAAACCATTTTTTCACCTCTTTTATCACATTTATACATAATATACACAACCATAAACCTTTTATATTCTTCCCAGTCTTATTTAAACACTTCAGATGAACAATCTTAATACATCCTGTACACATTATGAAAGCACACCTAGCTCCCTTCTGGCCATCATATATACATTGTGATATACAAATGCAGTCCATATTTCCTTATTTTTCCAATTCCCCTGCTTTATATTTAAATTTATAATTTTTCCATCACTCTCCAAAACTCTTCATACAATTTTTTTTTTTCTATAATGAAAAACGAGAAGCACATTCTCTTCTAAACTCATACTTCAACATAAACCCTCTTTTTCAAATAGATCACACATTTAAATTTAAAAAAAAATGTTAGTGAATATCCTATATTCCAACTAAGCTTATGTAAGCCTTATTTCTAATGCATCACTATATTAAACACAAAGAAATATATATAATATATCAGCATTTTGAAATTGCTCTCCAAATGTTATCAATATTTGTCCTCACTCTTTCCAAATCCAATTAAATCTATATCTCTGTACTTCAACATTCTTTTCTCATCAGATATTCCCCAGCAACAAAAATTATTATTTAGTTGTTATTAAAATAAATAAAAGTATAACTTGTGGAGCAAAAATTATCAAATACTATTAAAGAGTTGTCTGTTTCAATTTTGTTTTAAATTGATTATTTAAAATTTTACATTTTTATATAAAGAATTATGGATAAAACAAGGCAAAACTCTCCATAAAGTAGTGCCTCCCTGTGCCAATCAGAGTAATCAATGGATGCCAGAAGGCTTGTGCATAGAATCCCTATTTAGTGCCTACTCATCCAATATCCCCAGACTAGTTTTGGATGAAGGCCACAAGACGAAAACTAGTCTGGGAATATTGGATGAGTAGGCCAAAGATAGGGATTTTATGCACAAACCTTCTGGCATCCTTTGAATACTCTGGTTGGCACAGGGTGGCACTGCTGTATGGAGAGGTTTGCCTTGTTTAATAACAATTATGTGCTAGTATAAGAGATGGTGATTATGTGATGTTTAGTGAATTATGGATACATTGATATTATTCCTTCTATGATGTGTTGCTCTGGTGATCTTTTCATCAGGTAATATTTATTCAAAGTTATTGTTTATGATGTCCTGGCAACCAAGAATCCTGAAATAACTAATCCATGCCAAATAAAGTGATCTTTTCCTTTCCATTTTAAAAGGTATTAAATGGTTCTCTCTGCTGTTGTGACCCCCCCCCCCACAATATAATACATCTCTCACAACATTTGTAAGTACGATTTTATATTTAAAAATACATTTACTTTATATATTTGTGTTTTGTTTTTGATAAAACTGTGTTGTTGTTTTTTTTAAATATGAATGCTAGACTTGCAAAAAATATATAACAATATTTGTAATTTTTTATTATTATTTCATACATTTACAGTCAAAAGTTGTTAAATTTGAGTATTTTTTTAAAAAAAAAAAGATATTTAAAATATAAGATTAAACTTGCAGTTCATCATTTCTAAGGGGCCAATTTTATCTTACAATTCACCACAGAAATGTAAAACTTTGTTATAACTCACCATTTAAAAATCTTTCAGGGTTCTTTTTTATATTTTGTTCTTTTTTCATAATGATTATATTTCTCCACCATTGGAAAGTCCTTTTTTTTTTTTAGATTTAAAGTTTGCTATTACATGTGCAATAGAATCGCTCAAGGTGCCATAGTATGCTGGGTGTGTGTGTGTGGCTTCAATGGCACTTGTACTAAAAGGCAGACCTCACAAGTACCTCTTTTATTTACCATCCTTCTTTCGTAGTGAATGTATGGCTCCATTTTTTTTTTAGATTTGACCTTTCATATTACATGTGCTATGATATATTACTCCCAGTGTGGTTAAAATAATGCTCCCATAGGTTCTGCAGACAAATTTAAGGATTAAATTTGTCTATACATTCCTTGGAGGCATTAATATGACATTGGAGTAATATGTCATAGCAGGAATAATACAAAAATACTGGATTATGCATTAATTAAAATATATTTGCAAATCAAATGTTTTTCTTACATGTTAAAATATTGACTAGCAAATAAATGAGTGTTGATCTTTTATTTACAATGAATTTAGATAATTTGTTGAATTATTATTGTTTCGATAAGAATAAAACAAGCAGTCTGTGCATCATTGTATCAGATTTACTAAAAACACTGCAATAAATTGCAAATAGTAAAAACAAGTTTTACATAGAATTGTTATACTTTATAAAAAGTATGGAATGTTAAATTAAATAAAACTAAATCTATGAAATTGTAGAGGATTAAATGAAAAAAAATCAAATAAACATTGAACAGAAAGGTACTGAATACAATTGAAATATTAGCAAACAGATAAAGAAATTAGAAATAAAAAGCTAAAACGAATTATTATTTGCATGAACGGTAAAGCTATATGAAGTACAACATAGGCAATTAAGAAAAGTAAGAAGAAAAAGTTGAATGTTTTTAGAATGAAGATTTGAAGAATTATGGAAAAGATAATTTGAAAAGATAAGATTAGCAATATAAATGTGTTAGAAAAAATAAATAAAATAAGTTTAATTTTTGCAACAAAATTTAAACAAGAAACAGAAATATATTTGATAATTACTTAGAGGCAAATGGATGATGATATATCCATCTTCGAAGTATAAAAAAAATGAGGAAAAGAAAAGAGAAAACTTTAATGATGAGATAAGTGAAAAATATAGGAATGAGTATTTGGGGAATACATCAAAAGATAGATAATCTTGGGAAAAATTACATGGTTGCTTTGTGAGATTGCCATTTAGAAGGTAACTAATAATGATGGTCATAATGACTTTTAAGAACACCAAAAATATAAAAATAAAATGTTGATGTATGTTATTAATCTAACTGAAATAAATGTAACTAACTCCCATTGATTTATGTATCATTAAATAGTTCTGTTTCAATTGCAGATATTTAAAAAGTTCTGATTATTTATTATTATACTTACAAATCTTTGTGATTTTTTAAATAATTTTTTTTTATTATTTCCTTAAACTGAATATTAAATTCAATTAGATATAAATAGTTATACCCTACCCTTCTAGCTATACTATAATTATCTTTTTTGTGTGTAATCTAATATCTTCTATACTAAATGCAGATACTGATTTTTTTTTTTAAAAAAAATTAAATGAATTTCCAATAACATAAACAAATTTATTTATTAAATATTTTTAAAATCAATAAAAATAATCTAATATATTATTTCATAACAGACTTATTAAATTGTTTAATTTCATTTCTTTAATATATTTGATTAAAAAATGTAAATAATGGAATCAATTTAAATGGAAAAAAGATGTCACCCAAGGCAAACAATAAGCTATATTTAAATACAAAAAAGTAATCATTCTTTGAAATCAAGTTGATATAATTCAGAATATTAAAATAAGATCAAATCCACTGTAGTGAGATGGGTAAGTTGCTACATTTCAAGGCACCTAATGAAAAAAAAATCATAAAAACATATATGCCCTGCAAAGTATTTAGTTTTGCATTCTGCAAAGATTGTATAATTAATTTAGTGTTCTAATTAGCATTTACATTTATTTAATAGATTTCATTATTTAATCCTTCTGACAGATTTTTTTATTCTCAATAGATTTAAACTTTCAATATATTAAACCATTATTATTTATCCGAATATAATAAAATCAATCTCATTTGAGAGACATTTTTGTTTAGAAATTAAATGAGGTTTAAAAATCACATTTGATTTCCAGAATTATTTTAAAAATTAGATTTTAATCAAAACAAAGTACTGTCACATCCTCAAACTTTAGGTGGAGCAGATTCCATTTTTAAAATGAATGAAATCTTCTTAGTTTGATGTTTGTTTTAAAAATCTGAATGAAATATTTTTAATATCTAGTAAATCTATCAATTTATGCTTTAAAATTTTTTTTCATAATGTTTACAATATCACTAAATGTTACAACAGAATATTTAGGGAGGACATTTCTAGACAGTTGCATTTCCTATGACTGTAATTTCTATGGTAACAATACATAGAACAATATTCTTTTATATTTAAAAATAAAACATTTCTGTCAAAAATAAATATGTAATAATATATATTTGGATTTCTAATAATTATACACAATTACAATACAAAAGTAATTGTAAACTTTCCAAAAAATCAAGTTTTTAGACTCTTGTTTTTTTTCCTCAAAATAATGTCACAAAGTTTAAGATTGCCAAATGTACAAAAACCCTCCAACATTGTGTGGTCTCAAAACCTTTGACACTTATTTAACTATCCTAATGTCTTTTGATTTTTTTTAAATTAAAATATTAGAAAAAATATATATGTGAATTTTAAAGCTGCAAAAAATGTTAGCAAAATTTCTTAGTAGAATGCAAAAAATGCAAATTAAATTTCTGGATTTCTCAGATGTGGGTTCATCACCTAAATAATGTGATAGATTATAGAAACATGAGCCAATTTAATTATATAGATATATTGTACCAATATAAATGGGGAAAATGTTGTGGGTTGCCTGAGAGATAGAGAGATTTAATCCTAAATTAAATTTTATAATAAATTTGGCTAACTTATTTACAAATAAAAATAATTTATATGTTTGATTGATCTTCCCAAATTATATCCATAAAATATTATAATATTGTAATATGAACTTGCTTCAAAAACTTTGCTTGCCAAAAATTATATTAATAAAACAATATTGGCGCTATTAACACCTAAACTGCAAAGCTACTATTTACTTTTTATTCTTAAATTTCTCTGCTGAGTGCTTTTGAGAGGCATGCTCTCATGTTCATAGCTCTGAGTGATATAACATTCTGTAATTGTATGCAAATTATACAAGGTTACAGGTTAAGTGCTCCATTTCTTTGATATCATGAAGCATGTGTCTTTACAATTGATAGTGTTGCAATCCATAGCAATGAAGCAGGCCTCTTTAACTTTTCTTTTCACATCATGTCTCTCTTTGTATAGTAACATGGTTAGTAAGAATTACTAGCTCCTAAAATGTATTATAAATGTGAGATAATGACCTGAGCACTAACAATTTATATCTTAGATTTTATTTATTATGATTATATTGTAATATTTAAATACAGTACATTGCCTATACTGAACTTAATGTAATTTAGAAAGGATATGAACTTACTTTTAAGCTCCCAAAAGCTATCCATATTATCTAATATACCTGATACACTTGACCACACACATGTGGAAAAGATAAATAATCTCCAAAATACATATTTGGTACCAAAGCAGCCCTCATCAGTTGATCCAGATCATCATCTTCCAGACACATATATAATCAGTGCTCAGTTTATATTAAGATAGCATTTATCAGTTGTATGAGATAGAGCAGAGAGCTTAAAAGTCTGAGTTCAAATCCATTCTAAATGATTATATTGGTAAACTGAACAAATAATATCTCAGACCAATAGCATAATATGATAACAACAGTAGTTTATTTATTATTAATAAACAATCTATAAACATAATGTTTTAAAATAGGGTAAAATAAAGTTTTATATGAATATTTGTGTAAGCTATTTAAACTTGTAGTGATGTAATACAGGAGACATATATTGATAATTATGAGAAACCATATATATTTTTTAACTAAATCCTAATAAAAGAAGATTAAATACTAATTTATAATTTGGAATAATTTCGATTGTTTTCTCTTATGTAATTTTATATATTTCATCATCTATTCTTAAAGGAAAATGAATTAATATAAATAACTATAAATAAACATTACAAAATCCGACGTACGACTTAGCAATCTATAAGATTCTGGTCTTCATACTTTATAAATATTCAATATTAATAGAACACAATTATCCAGAGATATTGTTAAAGTTTTTCAGCAATAAGTGATGTTCATATGAAGAGCCTTTGATAATAATAATAATCCATTCATATAGTTATTAAGCTCATACATTTGCAGTGTGTGTTTAATACATTAAATTTCAGTTTCAAAATATCTGCATGATTTAATTATTCTAATTGTTTCTGGAAGCAACTATACTTTATTCATGTAATGACCAATAATCTTTAAATATAACAATATGCATGCAAGCCTAAAAGCTATTCACAATAAATCTGGTTGATAAGCACAACATAATCTGATAGGCAATATTAAAATATGGTAACCAAGGTAAATACCTGAAAAAATATCATTTTTTTTTAATAAATAATCTGATAAATATTTGATATTAAATTTATAATTGTATATTGGCTACATAAAATTGTATACATCTTATTCAGCATTCATTACCAACCAAGGAGTGAATATAATATAATATACCATATACTCCACAATTTACACTTCACAATGCACTTTTAACATATGCTTTATTTTATCTCCTCTTGCCTACAGTTTCAGCTGTCCAGCAGTCATCATCAGAACTCTGCTGGATAGTTAAACTGTAGGCAAGAGGAGATAAAATAAATTGTATGTTAAAACTGCATTGTGAAGTGTAAATTGTAGAGTATATGGTATATTATATTATATATAATTCAGCAATGCAAATAAGATGTGAAAGAAAATTTTAATACAATCAAGGATTGGTAAGATTATATTTTACTTAATGCATTGAATATTTTCATCTAGAACTGTATAATAGTTAGATAGTATTTTAAGTGTGAGAATTTTACTGAATTTACTGAAATCATAGTAAGATGTGGGAATTATTGGATATCATTATTATTATTTCTAAATTATAACACCTAATTTTACTTTATATTAATCTTATTTTGGGGAATTTTATTCGACTATTAAATGTTATAAATGCCAATAAATGGTATTTCATTATTAATTCATGCTTATTTATTTTTATCATTATCTGCATCTTTCTGAAATCTAATAATATTAACACACAGTTGTATTTATTTATTTTATGCATTGAGAGCATAAGAATATAAAGAAATATGATAGGAAAATCACTTTATTTAAATTGTCACTGATGTTAAGATAACAGCAAAGATTAAGGATTGTTTTATTTAATTAAAAATAATAATTTTAGTAGAAGACTAAGATAAAACATATTGGTGTGATATTTTGGGTAGCAACAAAATCCCTTTTCTACTCAAGATATTATAAAAGTCATCGTAGAGTATTATAAACATCTTTATTTTAAGAGTTGCTTCATGTTTAATTTTAATTATAAATTTAATAATTTTTTTGATTCAACAAGATATTATTTTAAAAGTAAGATCATGTCACATTGATATTATTATTTTACTAGGATAGTTTATAAAAAATAAAGAGAAGAACAAAATTATTGATTATGAGATAATTTATTAAACAAAGCAAAACTTTCCATACAGTAGTGCCATCTTGTGCCAACAAGAGTAATCAATGGATGCCAGAAGGCTTGTACATAAAATCCCTATCTCATGCCTACTCATCCAATATCCCCAGACTAGTTTCTGGCTTGTGGCCTTTGTCAGTGAGGAGCCTTCTGGCATCCATTGATTGCTCTTGTTGGCACAAGATGGCACTACTGTATGGAGAGTTTTGCTTTGTTTAATAACAATTATGTGCTAGTATGAGACAGTGATCATGTGATGTTTAAATAATTTATTTAAAAAGCCCTGAGATTTACTTATAAAATTATATGAGAAAGAATTGCTATGTTTAAAATCAAAATTATTTTAAGAAAGTCATATATGACAAAAGAAGATGGTAATTAATTTAGTAAAAAAACCATACCTTAAATCTAATCATTTTAAAAAGATCGTCATGATATTTTTAAGATTTAATTGTATTTCAGAGGATGATCTGGAGAAGATTTGAAAGTAATCTAGGCCTTTGTGACGTATGTTTAAGATTTTAAAATTATATTTTCAAAAGAGAGTATGAAAACTTTCCTCCTGACTAAATGATTTTGCATTCCTTATATTAATCCTTATTTATTTTAACTCTTAATACTATTGTAGCAGCATCTTTGCACTTGAGCCAACCCATGTATATTTTTCAGCATATTATTAGCCTATATTATTGAGCTTATCATTATTATTATTAGTAGTGCTATATTTAGCCCAGCAATAGGGTTTTTTCATGCCCATTCTTTTTAGGCTTGCCCAATATGTTGGCTTTTAGTCAATTAAGGATTTTGATCAATTGACCATTTGTTGTGGTTTCTATCTATTTGCAGGCTCTTTCATTGATTGCAATATATATATATATATATATTAAAAATCAATCAACACTTAATCCCAATATTAATAATAATCAACAATTTCAAACTGTTGTCATGGCAACTACATTTTAACATTAAAGGTGGAATCTTACCTTTATTAATGATTCAATATTTTTATATAGACACTAAACAATGCAACTTGACCACAGAGATTGAAATTATTGATACAAAGAAGTTTAAATAAACTTATTAATACAGGTAATATAACCTATTCTGAGTGCAGACTAATACATAGTCACTTATAACATTACAAACTGCAATTATAAATTTCAAATTGCACCAAAGTATTACTTAAATAATAAAGGAATTTGAACTCTGACTTTGAAGTACCCATCAACTATCCACACTATCTCCTACAACTGATACACATGACCACACAAATGCAGAAAAGATAAATAATCACCAATATTCGTATTTATAAATATTTAAAAACCAGGCACTCTTCACAAACCTGGAACTTAATTGTAAATATAGGAAATTTGAACTCAGACTATGTATTTAAAGACTGAGTTCAAATTCCCTATATTTATAGTTAAGCTCCAGGTTTGTAAAGAGTACCTGGTTTTCAAATATTTAAATAATAAGGGTAATAATATTCAAGATTAAATGGGTTTGTAAGTAATCATTAAAAATCAGTTAATACTTAAACAATCCCAATATCAATAACAACCAGAAATTTTAAACTGTTGTCAAAGCAACTTCCTTTTAATAATAAAGATAAAATCCTAACGTTATTAATGGTCCAATATACTTATATAGGCATTAAAGATTGTTCCTTGACTACATTTGCAAACTTTAGTGTCGAACTTCATTTGGTTTTAGTCTTTGTGCATATTCATGAAACTATGGAATAATATAAAATGTATACATGTGGGAAATACCAAATGTATACATATTTTAATGATAAAATTTAACTTAAAATTATATGTAATGACATATCAACAAAACTATTACCAAATAAAAGAATGATGGATTATTTCCAATATCTAGAATTAATTATTAAAGGTCTTAAAAAAAATTAACTTTAAAGTTTTTTATTTACATTAAACTGTTAGTAATAGCAAATATGTTAGTATATAAATATATAAATGTGAGTGACATAATTTTCCTGTCTTTTTCAGGGGTTGTTGGTCTGAACAGTGATAGTATTAGCATGAGAATTGAACTTGGTACTTATAGACACATCAATATTGAAATTAAGGTGATTTTTAAACGAATTAAACTTTTCTATCAAAGGCAACACTCAATAAATATTTTGTATAATTAATTATCCGTGAGGATTGTAATGATTTTTTTCTTTTTTAGAGACAAGAATAAGTTGTTTTTAAACATAATCAATTACCACACTAAATTGTTTTGTTTTTAACTTTGTTTTCTAATGTCATAATTCATCATGTTGGGAAACCACTCAGTGAACATGCCCTTAAAAAGTAATAGAAAAATCTTTGGTCCATTCAAAGATAATTATATAAAATTTTCACTAATTGTTGCTTTTAATAGAATAGAATAATTTGTTAGTCTCACATTAAATTCAGTATTCACAAATCTAAAGATCCTACACTTCAATTCCCATAGCAGTATAATCCTCCCTCACTCCTGAAACATGTGAAGAAAAGAGAACAGTATTATTTGAAACATTATATTATATATCAATCTATATTTTGTTATTGAAAGATATTTGAAAAGTTTAAATCAATTTGAAATTTTTTTATTAGACATTTAACAAATAATTCTAAACAGTCAAAATATTTTAACATAGATGTATTTATAATTAAAATGGCCTATTTACAAGTTCTCAGATAAACAAAAAGAGTAAATTTTAATGTAAATATAGTACAAAACTAATTGAGAGTGAGAGAGGGTACCTATGTGGCTTACTGAATTGAAATGATAAAGAAATGACTTACTGAAACATACATTATAATGATAATCATACAGATATGTTATATAAAATTTATAAATTTATATTTATCAAATTTAAATTTTACATTTTTATTTAACATATTATTAAACAATTAATTACTGGAGTAATTGATGGTGAAATCATGGGTGAAAGGGAACATAGTAATTTCTATTTTATATCTATTAAAATAATATTAATTTTGTATTTAAAGATAAGCTAATATATTTCTTACATTGAGATACTTAAAAGGCCAAACAACATTTTTGCTATTGGTGGAACTTAACGTTTTTTTCAAATCAGTGGTTATAGCGCTCCTACAACCGTCTTTCTACCTTTTACCACGCAGTGGATGACTTGTGTGAAGTCGAAACATCTGTATATTAATATTTAAATTTTTTTAACACGGATGAACCCGCAAAATATGTCTTATATATATATAATATTTTTAATGAATGTTTAGATGGAAATCTTTAATGTGTGGAGTTATCCATTTAAATCAACTTCATTAAAAAACATTTAACCTGGAACAATGCATCCAAAAAGATTCTCCTTTTGGATACATCAATCAATCAGTTTACATTATCATTGGCCTGGGGCAGCTGTTTCAGGTTAAGTGCTTTCTAATTAAGTTGACTTAAATAGATAATTTCACATATTCAAGATATATATATATATGTGCGTGTGTGCGTGTGTGTAAATATACCCATATGATCTCATACTACTGATACACATGACCACAAACATGCAGAAAAGATAAATAATCACTAATATCCGTATTTCACGCTAAACCAGCACTCATCAGTTTGTCCAGATTACCATCTCCTATACATAAATAATCACCAACATACATATTTCATGCTAAACCAGTACTCACCAATTGGTTCAGATTATCATCTCCCGCACTGATTATATATATATATGGAAGATGGTAACCTGGACCAATTGATAAGTGGTGTTTTATCACAAAATATGTATATTGGTAATTATTTATCTTTTCTGTATGTGTGTGGTCATGTGTATCAGTAGTATAAGATAGTGTAAATAGTGAAGTGGCTTAATGGTCTGAGTTCAAATCCCCTATATTTACAATTAGGCTCCAGGTTTAAGAGTGCCTGGTAATTCAAATCTTATATATATATTTAATAGAATACCTCCAGGAATTTATTTTAAAATGTTTATTGTATGGTATGTATGAGTTTTGATCTCAAAAGGTTTCTATCTATCTATCTATCTATCTATCTATCTATCTATCTATCTATCTATCTATCTATCTATCTATCTATCTATCTATCTATCTATCTATCTATCTATCTATCTATCTATCTATCTATCTATCTATCTATCTATCTATCTATCTATCTATCTATCTATCTATCTATCTATCTATCTATCTATCTATCTATCTATCTATCTATCTATCTATCTATCTATCTATCTATCTACCTACCTACCTACCTACCCACCCACCCATCTACCTACCTACCTACCTACTTACCTATCTATCTATCTATCTACCTACCTACCTACCTATCTATCTATCTATCTATCTATCTATCTATCTATCTATCTATCTATCTATCTATCTATCTATCTATCTATCTATCTATCTACCTACCTACCTACCTACCTACCTACCTACCTACCTACCTACCTACCTACCTACCTACCTACCTACCTACCTACCTATCTATCTATCTATCTATCTATCTATCTATCTATCTATCTATCTATCTATCTATCTATCTATCTATCTACATATACTTCAAATACATATAATTTAATGATAATTTATGAGAAATATGGTGAAGGATATATGTCTAACCAAAGATGGTGGGAAGTGTTTTAGAATTCAGCATTCAATAAAATTTGGATGTTTGTTTCACTATTAGATTTTAATATTTAGAAGTATCTTTTTTTCTTTACATAAGATTCAAAACATTGTACATATTTAAGATTTAAATTTTGTAAATTTGTTAAATTTATTATTAGATATTTATTCATTTAAATTCTATCAGATAGATCAATTAATTAATTATCCCTACCATTCTTATTTATGGTATAAATATATGCTGTCTAACCAAACCTTATAATAAATTAAATCAAATGCATAAGTAAAATTGAAATATAATATATCTATTATTAGTGAATAAGTATTTTCGTAAGCTACATTAAACAACAATCCAGTATTTTACTGCTAACTGATACTAATAGATATTTTTATGCCAGTATTGGTCAGTAGAGTAAAAAAAACTCATTTGGCTGAACTTAAATATATGCTTAATATTTCTATAACTAATTGTAAAATAATATATAAAGAGTTGTAATTATTAAAAGCAAATACTTTAATTTTAAAACTAAGTTATCAAGTAACTATCAAATTATAATACACTATGTACAATATTTTTGTTTGTTTTCCCTTAACTATTATCCTAAAATTATTTAATTTCTAATTTGATTTATAATACAAATATATTTATATAATCTTCAATTGTTTTGAAATTTATTTATTATTCATTTAAAATTAAATAAAATAAATTTCAAAAAATTATTCTGTCTTTAGGAGTTTTTATTGCCTAATTTTTAAATAGAATGTTTAATTTTTTAAAAACTAATTCAACTAGATGGTAAGTGTATTTGATTATATGTTTGATTTCACATGCATATTTAACCCAATTACTTACTTTAATATTGATGTTTTATTATCATATCTAATAATATTTTGAAATGAAATGATGGGGATAGAAAATAAATATGGCACTCTATAATCACAAACAAATATTTAACAAATTTGGAACTACACCTGGGTCTCATTTTACATGATAGATAGGTTCCTCAGAAAACACGCACAAATGAAATCATGCAAAAATAGACGTAACTTACCTTGAAAAAGGGGGGATACAGATTGTGATTTTTCAAAACTCGCATAAAAGCAAAGCACCAATGTAAAATTTATTTTAAAATTCGTGCAAAAAATAAAATAAGGAAATAAAATTTGACTAATAAAAAATTTCAAATTTGAAAAAAATTGATACAAGACAAACTTTTTTTAATTATAATATTTAATTTTATTCAAAACAATATATTTTTATGCATAATTTACAGTAATTTATATTTTTTTATACACATTTTAATTATTATCGCTATTTTCCGGTAAACAGGTTCGTTTGCAAACTGATAAAAAAATCAGATTCTTCACAAGATGAAATACAACTAGTGCCAATGTCACTCTCATGTTGTGTTAATTAATGTTTTTTTGGTGACAATGTAATTAGTAATTAATCTAACAACTAGAAATTAAATTTTTATTTTTGTCTTTAATTTTCAATTTTAATTGTGCCCACTGCTATTACTCACCTTTTAAAAATAAACTTGCGGGCACTAAATGATTAATAATTGATTATATTCTTTTTTAAAAACAAAAACAGAATGTGGTTTAAAATGCAAAATTAACACACACAATGTTTGAACAAATTTACATTATAATCTTGTAAAATTTAATGTGTGTATATATAAAATGTGGAAATCATGATTTTAATTTCATTATTGCATAAAATCTTACTATTATAAAGCACTGAGAATATTGAAATTACTAAGTTGAAAGTCGAATTTCAATAATGTGCTATTACTTTCAATATAACGTAAGTGCACGAAATTTATTATTTAAAGTAATAGCGCAATATCGGAGTTCGACTTCCGGTGAAACATGAATCGCGTAACTTCAAAATCATGTTAAATAAGTCCGCGTAAAAAGAGACCCAGGTGTATTTAGTTATAGACATCAGCATTTGTATGTTAAATAAACTTCTATAATAATAAATAAGGTATACATCATATTTCATCTATAACTTGATTTTTCTTTTAAAAAAATAACTATTAAAAATATATTTGTTGACTTTCTTATCTAAAATAGATCAGGACATAAAATACAGGTTTTTAAAATGTCTATGTAAAACCCAAGTTTCAATATTCAATAATATGAAGATTCATATCTCAATTAAACCAGCATGATAATATTCCCACAATAAAATAAAAGTTATGAAAATATTATTAAAAAACAAGGATGTAATTATTATAGGGAAAACATTACTTTTTCTGTTGCCATATTTACATGCCACTGATTAAAATAAAATAATGTATAAAAATTCTTACCCATACATTGCGTTTTCGATCTCTTCTTGTTACTCCCAACATGCATCTCTCACAGGTGTTACTGACCTAATTGAAAAAATTAAAAGACTGAAGTGGAGTTGGGCTGGACATATTGCTAGAAGAGATGATAATAGATGAACAATTGAAATTTTGAACTGGATTCCAAGAGATTGTAAACGACCCAGAAAGAGACCACATGTGAGATGGGTGAATGAAATAAGAAAGTGTGCAGGAGTGATGTGGAGAAGAGAAGCTAAAGATAGGAAAAGATGGATTGAATTTGGAGAGACCTTAATCCTGCAGTGGATTGATAATGGTTGATGATGATGATGATAAAAATTCTAGATTTTTTTTCTAATTATTTTTAGGTTCTCTTTTATCTTGTTTTTATTCTAAATTATAACTACTTAGTGATAAATATTCTTATGAGATATTTTCCAAGTTGTATGTATGATTATAGATATCACATCTAAATAAGTTTTTTTATAAATATTATGAATAATATAATATTAAGCAAATAAGTAAGCAAACAAACCTGTTTATTAGAAGATATATAAAATTTAAACTATAAAATATATTCACTTTTTTAAAAATTATTTAGTCAATCCTCTGTTAATTAACACTGTGTCTTACTAATGTAAATTATTTTTTATCATCATCAGCGATCGTTTGCAAATAAGAATGGAAAAAGAATTTGTTTGTGCCTATGACGTAATTCTAAATTTGATCGTGAATTAATTGTGATTAGGAGGAAAAACTATTGCAACCCAACATGAATTATAAGCAAGTATTATCAATCAATCTGAGTACTATATTACTTAGCAACTCTATATGACTATGTACAAAATCTAGCAGTAATATATTATATAAGAGTATAGGTACACTATTTAAATATAATATACGACTAGAATCATAGCATTTGTTAAACTTAATTTGTTATCACACATTTACCTTTGATATATATTATCTTTTACTTATAATGAAGTATTAAGATATATATACATATTTTTTGTGTGTGTTTTTTATTGTTTAGGTAGTCTCATGCTTATAAAATCACAAATAAAAAATGGGATTTTGATTAATTTTTGAAAACTATAAATTGCACTTTATTAAATGTTGTGATGAAACAATTGTCAATTATATTATTAATTTTTGTTTGGCATTCATTAGAATAGTAATTAACCAGTAATCAATAATGTTTCTGTAGTGTAATTTTTATTGCTCCACTCTCATGCAAGGTAAGGATTTATTTCTAACTGCTTTTAAAACCTTGTGGCAGAATCTAATCATAAACATATGATCAAAGACATGTGAAAAAGATCTATGATCCCCAAGATGCACATTTTATTGTCAAATAAGCAGTCATTAGTTGAACTAGACCACAATCTCTTACACATATCTTTGATAGCAAATTACAACAGTTTAATTGATGTGTCAAACTTCTTACCCTCACAACTTTGACACAAATCATTTAATGAATATATATTAATAATTTTTATTAGTCAGTCATTAGACTAGACATTATCCAGTAATGAAAACCCAATAATAATTATCCATTAGTGAAAATTATACTGGAGAAATATTATTTATTGGATAACCTCTAGTCTAATAAATGACTAATACAATTTATTAATACACTTCCATTAAGTGATTTGTATAAAAGTTGTGAAGGCAGAAAGTTTGACACTTATCATTTAAACTGTAGTAATTTGCCATACACACATAAGCCTTCACTGACATGAGCCAATAAGCTCGAGACCAGCTGGTCTGGAGGTGGGTGACAATGAGATTTTGAATTCTATCTCTCTCAGCATTTATGTAAACAAAAGCTTGTTAGGAGCTATTGGTAAAGCTCCATCTAGTGATCATAAAATGCAAGCTTAAAGCAAGTTACAAAATTTATAACTTGTTTTGATTATCATATTTATACATACATATACTAAACAATGATAAAGATATATATAAGAAATTGTGGTCTGAACCAACTAATGAGTGTTGGTTCAGAATGAAATGTGCCTATTGGAGAACATAGATCTTTTTCACATGCCTTTTGTTCATATGTTTATGATTGCATCCCTTCACAATGTATTAAAAGCGGATAAAAAGTGCTCCCTATCTTGCATGAGAGTGGTGTAGAGAAATTATTGGTCAAATATCACTGATTAATCAACCCAGAATTAAAAAAAATTCTATTTAGAGAGCTTCTAGCATATATATATATATAAGTATTTGGAATATTTTTTTTTTGTATTTTAAAGTAAATTTTTAATTTTCAAGTAAATATTTTTTCTCTTTATAAACTCTATTTGTGACCTGATTCGTAAATAATAAATATTGAATTTGCATTATATTTTTAACATTAACATTAATGAACTTGATGATGTTTTGCTTGACAGATTATTTTTAATTAATTGTGTTATTTATTTTTAAAAAACAAGTCTTAGTAAAATTCTTATTCATACTGTGATTTTAATTTTTCATTTTTATATTGTGCGATTGTGTAGTGCTTTCTAGTTTTGTTTAAATTTTAATATATATTTTATTACGTTGAGCTTGTTTTTGTGTGATTTTATTTTAATAGAGCTTTACAATAGTCTGATACTATCTACATATTTTTTTTTTAAAAAGCTTTGCCTGTTATAAATAGTTTCACTTTAATAAGACTTCATTGGGGGTTCTTTATTAAGTATATTTCAAAAATCATTTGTTATCTTTATATTATTTTGATTCAATACTTATTTTGCTTTTATATTTTGCATGAAAGCAATAAAACTATGCCATTTGTATCTTGAAAATGTAAATGCCTCCCGCCCTGTAATTTATGGATTTCTAATTAAAGTTTCATAATATTAAAACTACATTAACATTTTCCAGTAATAAAGTAAGAGTGCTTTAATGTATTAAAACAGGCAAAACTTTCCATACAGTAGTGCCACTCAGTGCAAGCCAGAGTAATCAATGGATGCTACAAGACTTGTGCATAAAATCCCTATCTAGTGCCTACTCACCCAATATCCCCAGACTAGTTTCTGGCTTGTGACATTTGTCAGTGAGGTGTCTTGGATCTGAGAGCTCTGCACCTAGATCTTAGGATCTAATGCAATCCTCCATTAGTCACCTTTTATCCCTACTTAACTACAAAACTATGAGAATAAAATTGAAAGCACAATAATAATTTCAATCCAAGCTCATTAGCTTATATAGTCATGTAGGTCTGAACTCAGTTCAGTACCCATATATTTTGGTGTCTTTGGTTTTTTTAATAACCATAACAACCACTATCCTATTAGGTAAGATTGGTATTAAACCACTAAACATTTACATGATCATCACTTCTTATGCTTGCTCTTCATAGAGTTTATAATCTAATGAGCTTGAATTGAAAATATTATTGTGTTTTCAATTTTATTCTCATAGTTTTGTAGTTAAGTAGAGATAAAAGGTGGCTACTGGAGGGTTGCATTAGATCATAATATCTAGGTGCAGTGCTTTCAGGTCTAAAGCTCCTCACTGATGAAAACCACCAGCTAGAAACTAGTCTGGAGCTATTGGATGAGTAGGCATGTGATAGGGATTTTATGCACAAGTCTTCTGGTATCCATTGATTACTCTGGATTCCACTGAGCGGTACTACTATGTGGATAGTTACCAGGTCATGTTCAAATCAAGGATTCATTATTAACAGTTAAAATATTGCTAACTTTTACTTCTCTGATCCCATTGCATGCTTAAACCTAGTGATACACACAGATTCATGGATTTTTGAATTGATTAACAAGTAAAAAAAGAATTCTAGTCAATTGAATAGAACTGATACACTATAGTTATTTTTTTGAGTGAATGTCAATTAATCTAATAAGTATCTGACAATAAATTAATTAATATTTATTTATACTTAAATAAATTATAAATAAATAATTAATTTCATTATCAGTCAGAAATGACTATAATCTAAATATGATTTTTATAGTATGATTAAAATGTCTTTATTTATTTCAGCTATAGCTGACACATGCTATGTAGATAACGATTCTTGATTTATAAGGGTAGTGCTTTAAGAAATACACTATATTCCACAATTAAAAAGTTCATAAATAAGTTATGTATGTGTATATCAAATGAATTTGAAACTTTTATTACTATATTATTTTAAGATTCATTTTTATTAATAATCATATTTACAATATGTTAATATATTTAAAACATTTTTGTAAAGCATATATTATCTAAGGTATAATTTAAAGTAATAAATTTCCTGTAATTAATAATTTTATATTAAATAAAGTTTGCTAATATCATTTTTTTTCTAATTTCATTAGTTGCTCAATAGAAATGTTAAATAAATTCTAATCCAGAGTTGTCCAATCCAAATATCCCCAGAAGAGTTTCTAGCTTATGGGTTTCATCAGGAACAGTTTTTGGATTTTTGAACAGTGTATTAGACATTTTCAATTTTTCCACTTGAAGTATTTTTTTACTTTGTGGAAATGTTTCATTGTTCAGAAATGTAAACACTCTTCACTGATAGAAGCTAAAGTTAGAAACTAATCTGGGAATATTTAGATGGGACAACACTAATTAAGGATTTATTAAGAACTATACATGGCATTTATTGATTACTTAAGCTTACACTAGATGGCGTAAACAGAATGACAGTGAAAAAATGCTTTTAGATAAATTAAAGGGTAAACAAAGATGGTGTGATGTTTGGTTGGTTATGTGATGTGCTATTGACCTAAATAAAGTTTTGTTAGTTGCCAATGCATGAAAGTAAGATATTTTTGATCTGCCCTCCCAAGCTTTTAAATTGAGTCCTTAGTCACTTTAAAAAGTGTGACGAAAATTATTTAATGAACAACTGAAAATAGAAAGTGTAAAAAGTTTATAAAATGTAATACTTATAATATTTCTTTAGCATTAAAAAAGCAAAAGCAACCCACTTTAGTGCCATCTAGTGTAATCCAGATAAATCAGTAGTTATGTGATGCATATAAAATTCCTATTTTTAATATTTGAACTCGTAGCCTTGACAAGTTTTTGGCTTTTCCTTTTATCAATGAAGTTTGAAATTCAAAATATAAAGGAATGTGCACATGCATTCAGAAAATTCTTTAACTCCAACTGTCAAACTTGAAATTCGAATCAGCTTAAGTGTTTGATACTTAATTAACTTGCTTGGACATTTTTAAAAATCTAAAACTAGATTAGCAGCTGTATATTTTAGTTCTTTCAGTTCTTCTAAACACTTTTATTTCTCTAGTTCAAAATATAAAGAAACATTTACCAAACACCCAGATTAATCAATGAGATAAAAGTAGCTCTTCACTTTATTGCCATGTAATGTAATCTATAGAAATTAATACTGAGCTAATTCTGGTCTATATAACTATTTAAAAACATTGATTTGTATTCAAAACCTTAGGCTGGTTTGAATTTAGAGTTTAAATTTGACAAACAAAATGAAATTAAAAAGGATTTCTGAATGTATATATTGCATTTTGTCCAACATTTAATTTCAAAACATTAATAAAAACAAAAGCCAGAAACGACTCAGAGAATGGAGATTCAAATACTAAGATTAGGAATTTTATATATGCCACTAGTAATCACTAATTACTTTATCTTATACTAGATGGCACGAAAGTATACATCTACTTTTATTTTATTTAGTTATAAAAATATTATTTTTTAATAAAAATTCATTTCATGATACATGTTTACTGAAATATATCAATTGGTTATTGATGGAATGATCATCATCATTGTCAACCATTATCAATCCACTGCAGGATGAAGCTCTCTCCAAGCTCAATCCATCTTCCTCGATCTTTAGCTTCTCTTCTCCACATCATGCCTTCACACTTTTTTATTTCATTTATTCATCTCACAAGTGGTCTCTTTCTGGGTCTTTTACAGTCTCTTGGAATTCAGTTTGAGATTTCAATTGTCCATCTATTATCATCTCTTCTAACAATATGTTCAGCCCAACTCTACTTCAGTCTTTTAATTTTTTCAATGAGATCAGTAACACATGTTTGTTCTCTTACACATATATTGCATTTCCCATCTCTTCTTGTTACTCCTAACATGCATCTCTCTATACTTTTTAAGTGGTCTGAAGTCTCTATATTGCTTTGCTCTTTTATTAATTGTCCAAGTCTCTGATCCATAAATAAGAAATGGCAAAACACATTTATAAAAACCTTTCTTTTCAAACACATAGGGATATTTCACTTTAGTATTAAGTTATTTCTATCAAAAGCACTTCAACTAAGTTTAATTCTATGATTAATTTTATCCATTATGTTTCCATCTGTATTAATAATCTGACCAAGATATTTGTAGTTATTAACTTCTTTCAACTCATCGTAATCAATCTTTATTTTCATATTTTGAGAAAATGGATTAAACATTACTTTAGTCTTTTTAACATTTATCTTTAGTCCTACTTTCCTACTTTCATCTGATAACTCCTGCAACATTTCCTGCAGCTCTAAAGCATTATTTGCAAAAACAACTACCTCATCTTCAAAATATAAATGACTTAAATAATCTCCATTTATTTTAACTCTTTAGCTTTCCATTTTAATCCACAAAATACTTCTTGCAGCACTGCTGTAAAAAGATTTGGAGATATGGTGTCATCCTGACATACACCCTTTTCAATGTTGATTTTCCTAGTATCATTATGTAATCTAATTGTTGCTGTTGCATTTTTATAAATATTCTTCAAAATATGACAACATCTTGGGTCTGTACCTTGATGATCCAATGCTTTAATCACTGAAGAAATGCTTATAGAAAAAATGCCTTTTCATAATCTACAAATCCAAAACATATGGCAACTCATATTCATTAGTCCTTTTTATAAGTTCTCTCAATATGTGGATATGATCTACTGTACTAAAAGCACTTTTAAATCCAGCTTGTTCTCTTGATTGGTGAAAATCCCATGTTCTCCATAGACAAGTTGTAATTATCTTGGTAAAAATTTTGTATAAAACTGATAAAAGCCTGATAGGTCTGTAATTTCTATTATCTTCTGTATCACCTTTTTAAAGTATTAGTATTAATATTGCATTCTTCCAATCACCTCAGACATCTTTATCATTTAGTCATTTGGTATATAACTTTGCTAAAAAAAACTTCAATTTCTTCACCTGCTTCTTTTAATATATCAATTATAATTCCACCATTAACTGAAACTTTTCCTTTCTTCATAAATTTAATTGCATGTCTCACTTCTTTATTTAAAATTCAGGCCAATTCAGAAGATATAATAGATGTAGGAGGTACTTGTTCTTTATTACTATATAATTTTTGATAGAAATCTTTACCCATTTCATGATGACATCTCTCCTTTTAGTAATAGTTCCATCTTTTTTCTTTATTGCAGATATACATTTCCTACCAATACCAAAATGTTGTTTTATACTCTTGAGACTTTTATTCTCTTCTACAACTTTTCATGCTAGTTCACAAATATACTTTCTTATATCATTTTCAACTCTTTTCTGCACTATTTTACAAAATTTGAGGTATTCAATCTTTTTTAATCCATCATTGTTGTATATTCTCATATTCCTTCTTTTCTTCATAAAATCTCTAGTCTCAGTAGAAATTTTATTGGTCAATTGCTGCTTTTTTCTACCAGCTATCTTTGTTGCAGTTTTTAAAAGTGTATCAGTTATTTTCCTATTAATTTCATTAAAATCTGAGTCATGTTCAAAATCTATTAATACTTGAAACCAATTTGTAAGTTCTAATTTAAATCATTAGAGTGCTTCTGAAGATTAGGAATATCAACTGTAAATATTGTTTTTCTTAATAATTTTTGTTTCTCTAGTTTTGCATTAACATGTATCTTACATCTTACTAATCAATGATCACTTCCTGTGCTAAATTTATTAAGAACATTACAATCTTGAAATATGTATTTTCTGTTAGTCAAAATATAATCCAATTCTGCTGTACCTTTATTTGGATGCTTCCATGTCCATTTCCTTTTATCATTTTTTTTTTTAAAAAAATTCATAATATAAAGTTTTTTTTCTGCAAACTCCACAAGTCTATGTTATCTCTCATTTCTAATATCATAACCACTTTCATCTTTCATTTATTTATCAATTTTAGCATTAAAGTCTCCCATAACCATTTTAAAATATTTACTCTGATCAAAAGCCTTTTGTACATCCATATAAAAATCTTCTACTACTTCATCACTATGACAACTTGTTAGGGCATAAACCTGAACTTATCTGCATTTGGTATCTTCTATTAAATTGTATAACTAATTTTGCCACTCTGTCTGATACACCAACAATCTCAACAATGTTGTTATTCCACTTTTTATTTATAATGAATACTACTCCACTTGTATTTCCAATACTTGTGCCTTTATAGTAGAGTACATGTTCACTTTTTAAATCAATTGTCTGTTCACCTTTTCTTTTAACTTCACAAAGTCCAATAATGTCCCATTTAATGTAAGACAGTTCTTCTTTCAAGAGAAATCAAAGGGTTTTTTTCAGTTAATAGCAATTTTCTGCAGCCTTGAGGCAATTATTTGGGAGTTAAATTTGGAACTATTAATTATTGACTTCAGAAAAATTGGTTGCAAAGAAAATAAGTACATGTGTGTACCTAGTAATAAAAAAAACATTCATTGCACCATATTGTTTTTCACAAAATGAGATTTACACTTCTAAAAAGCTAAAAGTACTTATCAAAAATGTTTTTTAATATGTCAAAAGACTTTAATAAGAAGAGTAATATGCTTTATTAAATATTAAATCAATTAATAAGTTGTTTTAAAACATGAATGTAATTAAAGTAACTTAACTAATAAAATTAGTAAAATTGTAGCATTTTAGTGTAAGATGAATTGATATATCATGTGTGTCCATGTGGTCATATGTCCTTACATTATAGACAGCTTTAATATATTATTTATTCCATATAATTCTGTATTCAGAGTGAATCTTTAAAAATAGGTTCAGATATTACTTTTACAAACCATAAGTCACATTTCAATCAGTAATTAGAAATAGTGAATACAATTGATTAATTAATTAGCTTAATTGGAAAAGAAGCTTGTAAAGAAAGTTTTCCATGGTTTATTCTCTTTAGCACTTTAAAATTCCATTATTTAAATGTAAAAAAAGGATTTCCTGATATATTAGTTTATACACTGTCATTCAGCTGCCTCTTTTAAGCTAAAATTACTAGTGAAGCAAGGAATATATTGTGCTTAAACCTCCTGGAAAGGCAAGGTAAGCCTTATTTTACCTAAAAATCTCTATGAATCAGTTAGGGAAAAATTATTTGCAAGGCAATATGAATAGCAATCAACAGCATGGTAATATAAAGTTGAATCACAATGACGAAAATAGTCAAATGAATGAAAAATTACACTTAAACGAGAAGAAAGTAATTAAACCTAAGAAAACAAATTATATAAATCAAAATGATAATATATATAACCCCACTGCACAAGATTTAGGGGCTGTAAGTAAAATTACTATGGATATGCAAATTACAACCTTAACGTTAAAATCAGATTTTCAACCTGCCAGAAAAGATGCACTAGATCATACTTCGGACTCGATTTTAGTTGATGGCTTGATACAGAACACTCCAAATAATATTGTCACCAAATTACATGCAGAAATATCAAAAGATAAACATGCTATGTCTTCCGTTGTTAAAAAAGATGAAACCTCCGATAAGTTTAAAAAAAGTTTGTTGTCGATGGGGGCCCAAAATTCTAGTATTTTTGCTACAGTATTAGAAAACAACCTCAGTAATAGCCAAATAAATGAAAATATACAAAAAGCACAAAATGGTACTTATGAGTTGGGGAAAGGAACATAATAAAACAAATATTTCTGATACAAACATCTCTACATATGCAAATATCCTTAAAAGCAAATCACTCTCAAATGCCTCTCATAATATACCTAACATTAGTGATAATATTGCTTTGCTTGATTTAATGGAAATGGATGTTGATCAGAATAGCACTTTTAAACAATCATCCACCAACACATATTTCTTTAATACATGTGACTATAATGAGGAGCAGTATCGAGACCTTACCGAATGTTTCACCAGCACTATACCCAATAATCTTTATAAATCATTGATCAATTTCAGTGGTGACAAGAACCTGATCGTAGCTGTTACTGATGCTAACTGTACATTGTTCAAGTTCCCCACTGAGTTGCTATATTAAACTATTCAAGAAAAAGACTTAAGCCATGGTATTCATAAGATCTTGAATCATCCTAATGATCACTACATTGCTCTGGAATTTACTAACTGGGCAGCCAAGAATTACTTTAAAAGCAATATCAGGGAATTAAATGATAAATTCATCTGTTACATTGATCTCACTAGGCCTAATATAATTTCTGGTAGGATTAAAAATTGTCCTATGAACTTCTACCAAGAACATCTACAGGAATCACTCAAAGCCTTTGGCAATGTTAGTAAGTTTAAATACCTTCCTGTTGATTCAGATGGACTACATTTTCTATCTAACAATGTAACCTTTCAAATAGAAATTTAACAAAATGTCTCACCCACTGACATACCTACCATGTTTAATTACAAAGGCTCACACATGATCCTCTCTTTACGTGGAGTTAGACCACAGTGTTTTCATTGTCTTGAGAGGACCCACTTGGTGAAAGATTGCCAATCAAGAATGTGCTCTAATTATGGAATCAAAAAAAATATTTATCATAGATGCAAAAATAATTTTACATCAACTTCTCAAGGTACTGCACAATCATACTCATCCATAACTAATGATGCATCAACAACAGAACCTCAAGTTAGAATTGCCTACAAACAATATCAAATGAATAATCAACAGATATCTGTCTTGCAACAACCTGGTTATAGAAGTGTAGGCAGAGAAGAAGAAACATCAGATATTACACAAGATCAGATGAGTCTCTACTTCCACCGGCCTCTAAAGGAAGTAATGATACACAAAGCCAACTACGTCATGCTGAAATAATGAGATCAGCACAACAAACTGTGGTGGAGCAAGATACTTCAGACAATCCCACATGTTATCAGCACAATGATAGCACTACTCTAAGCAATCCTGTCAAGAAGCCTCTGAACAAAAGTTTAGTTCCTTATCAGACTAAAACCACTACTTTGAGATGCACAAGAAGTATGAACAAGCAGCTTAAAAGTAACAACAAGCCTATCACCCCCAACCAAGGAGATATTAGCTCAGAAGAGGAATCTTCAATGGAAGTGCCTATCGATAAGTCCAGTACTAAAAAAAGGAAGTCAGTCCAGTTCAGAAGATGAAAAATCTCTGGGGAAGAAAAACAGATGTTTATCTCTTAAGCAGAAGAAGAAAAACAATATTCCAATACATAAGGAAAAAAGTCCAGAGAAGAAATGTCAGTTATCAGATGAGGATAATAGGATATTGAGTCTTAATTCATTAGAAGAGACTGCTGGTGATGTACATCATGTCATCGATGTTGATGGTTCAGATGGCACCCTGGTAATTGAACTCATTGGGTTAGAAGAAACCTCAGGTAACACCATTGATGATCCAGACTACAAAAATCCAGACTATCCCAATTAGAATTTACATTCTATTTATGCTGAGAATTAAAAGGGAACCTTATATTCTTTGCGGTAGATTTAATAGATGCATAACCCAATTATGCTGCATAAGTTTGTAGGAGTAAATGTTAAGGGTATCAACTCATTGTAAAGGGTATATGCCATTGAACAATGGATAACAATCAATAATCCATATTTATTTTTTATGAGTGAAACAAAATAACACTCAAATTCTGATTATAGAATCAGAGAATGTCTTGAATCTCTTGGATACATAGCTTTCTCTGATAGCATTACTGCAGCTGGCAGAGTCGGTTTACTTATAAATAAAAAACATCCACCTAATAAATTTATAATACTCTATAAGGATAATAACCTTATTGCTATATCAGTCACATATCAAAATTTGGTAATCAATATAATATATGTGTATGCAGATAGGTCCTGCTGCATGTTAATGAAAGGTATTAACATAATTAATATGCTATTGGTAAATAATAACAACCCCACCCTAATCTTTGGTGACTTCAATATCACTTATGCAAAATTTACAAAAACCTATATTCAATTGATAGACAAACCATTTATGAGTGGAGAGGGTCATCTGCCTGATGATTCCTACTCTTTTTACACCAGAAAATACAAATGCAGGTCGCTGATTGATCTATTCTTTTATATGCCTGACATACATTTTCTCATCACTGCAAAATTAGAACATGTGGTCTTTTCAGACCATCTTGCCCTAGTAGTTCAGATTGAAGCTGCTAATAATGTCACTCCCGCTTACAACACCATTAGAATGTTGACAAAATCGAATATAACAGAAGCCATACCATCTGAGGCTTATATATATTTAAAAAATAGATATACTTGCCAAACCTATAGAGGAAGCATGGTTTGCCTTTATTGGCATTCTTTGCCTTTATTGGCATTCTTCAATCGATCATTTCCTACCATACAATTAAGCGAAAGGGACTGTTGGTGTTACTAAAAGACTTGGATGAGCTTAGTTTCAGAAAGAAGATATTTAACTCTGCCTTATCTTCCATAGATGAGATTATATCTGTTAAGCTACAGTATAATGTCAAACAGAAGGCACTTGCAGATTATCTGTCTATAAAGCGTGCCAAGGTGTTTCTGGCTCAGCAGAACTGTTGGACTAGAAGCTACTTACATTGGGCATTGGGTGCTACTACCCCCCTACTCCCACTATCATCAATATTGATGGTGAGTCATTTGTTGGCCTTCTAATGATTAAGGAAATCCATAAACACTTTGAATAAAAATTTCATCATCTCAGCCATGTTAATACTCCCATTGAAGACATTTTAATTTGTCAAGATTATCATGGTGTCACTGAAGATATGCGGAAAGCCAAACTCCAAGCATTGCCAGATAAAATACATCCTGGATTGCATTCTATACCACGCTTCCTGTTAGATCATCTATGCCACTTCACAATTCCCATCCTATTTAGAATGACCAACCATTTGGCACAGGAGAAAAGAATAATCCCCCATCTATATCCTATTGCTTTAGTCCCCTTCCTAAAGAAGCATGAAGATCCCCACACCCTCAAAAACATTCAGCCTATTTCTATGTCTTCACTCATCATTAAAATCCTGGAATCTGTCATAAAAGATAAGATCCAGGATAAGATACTCCAAAATATATCTTCTTCCCAATTTGCGAAGAAACATTCTTCACCAATTTTAGCCATTGGTCAAGCTAAAATATTAATTGATTATGTTAGACAACAGAGAAAGCAGGCTGTCATAGCTATCCAGCTTGATTTCCATGCAGCATTCGACTCTGTTAACATCAGTACTCTTCTAAACCTGCTGAAAGGCCATCACATCCCAATATTTATCATACAGATCATAGATAACCTCATGTCTAACAGAGAAATTGCTGTCTCACTGAATGGCAAGCTCTCTTCATTTTTCCAACCTAACACATCCATTCTGCAAGGCTCCCCATCAGTGCTCTTCTCTTTATAGTCTACATTGACCCACTGTTGAGAGCCATCAAACAACAACTTCCTGGTGTCTATGTACCAAGGCTTGCCAAATTGATAAAGCTCATGGCTTATATGGATGACGTAATCATCTTCCTGCCTTCAACAACCTATTTACCTGTTATACTCCATATTGGATAAATACACAGCTGACTATGGTCTCACTATCAACCCATTGAAATCAGCTATATGGAAAGTATCCTCAGGTCAGAAGATTGTATCCAAATTTACAGCCAACCCTCAAACATTTTTGGGCTTTGAGATACCCAAAACATACTTCCAAATATCCAAAGATATTCAAAATCACTTTCTGCACTCAATGGAAAGACTTACTAAATGTCTGTCTAAAGTCTACCTTTCTTTACATGGTAAGGTAATGCTTCTCAATATGAAGATCATGGCCAAGCTCAACTACTAAATGCCCATCATGAGGATCACTAAGATTTTTATCAATAAAATAAATTCTCTTGCATCCTGACTTTTTTAGGGAGGTAAAGTTGTTGCAATTAGCATTAACAGGATGCAACTTCACCGGAAGTATACTGGACTTTCTTATCATGCTATTCAAGCCATTCATATTCAAAAGATATTTAATTTTATCACCATGCTTATCAAATCATTTGGATATGAGCAAGCCATTTTGCCAGTTACCCCGACGGATAGACCCCCTCCTAGAGTCAAGAATTTCCTTGATGCCGCAATTGATTTGATCAAAAGCTATATGGTAATTACGAATGATACGTTTGATACAGGATTAATATTTGGCAAGCACATAGTCTCATTCTCCCTGTCACAATTCCCATAACACCACTACTTGCCCTGACCAATAATAAGATCATCTCCCTCTTCAGGTGCTGGGCTATGGAACCAAAATTTTTTGATTTTATTATTAAGATAAATTTAAATGCCATTAGCACTAATTGGTTTCTCTTCCATAGGCAAGGCATCAACAAAATTGACGCAATCTGCCCCCTCTGCCAGACTCATGACAAAACATTTGACCATCTAATTTACTTGTGCCATGGACTCTGGAGGTCTAGAAGGATTATTGCTGATAACCTTAAAGTGAATTTTTACCCGTTACCTCTCTTAAGGACAGTATTAAGACAAGATCCATCCCTACTATTAGGCTGTCATTATTTATCAACTATGCATTCTGGTCTACTCATTGTAAAATGGTTTTCAATCCCAGTGCAATTCATGAGGGAAAATTCTTTCTGAATAAACTTATAAAATTTAAAAACCATGATATGCTCCTAGCTCCAAAAGTATTATTCAAGGAAACATGGACTCTGATTGCATTGTAAGGATGATTGCTGGTAAAAGCTTTGTTTCTTCTGTCTAAGATATTGCTGAAAGTGGTTTTGTTAATAATCAGAGGTTCAGATCCTTATATTATCAAAATGGATAATATTTAACTGAATACATCAGATTTAGCATAAATACCTAAGCCTTCATAGTTGTAGTGATTTTTCCAATGGTGATCTTACCAAACTCTAGATTGACTATGTGACTCTTGGTAGTGTGAGACAATTTGTCTACGTGAGTTGGTGAGCTTAATTGGTGTACTTGTGTGTTAACAGTAGACCAGGTATTCGGGTTTACCTCTTGCCCAGAATAATACTATCTTTTATTTATTTATAATCATGTAATTCATCTTTATGTTTGTAATTCTAGCTTTCCTTTTAATTTACCATGTATACATAATTGTCACTGTAAACATTGTACTTGTTTAATAAATATTTTGGAAAAAAAAAGTATTTCCTAGAAATGCATTAAATGTAATAATCTGCAATAGATGTATATAATTTATTATGAAGTAGGAATTCTACAATGTGCATCGTTAAAGCTCTTACCAGAATAACTTCCTTTAAATAAATGTCTGAAAAATTAAAATAAATACAGTTTTGTTTAAAATAACATTCAGATAATGTTTCCTTTAATTGATATGACGAATATTTTTATTTTAGTGAACTATAAGTAATATTTTTTCAATAAAATGATATTATTACAAGGAAATAAATATTCTATTGAACTCTAGAGAAATATGTCTTCTTTATATTAATTGCATGTCAACACACACACACATATATATATATATATAATAATGATCGAAATGAAAGTGAAGATCGAATCTAACCGCAAACTACGATTATCTGCTCTACGGGGCGCCATCTAGGCATTTAAACCTAGAAAAATTTATAGAGTAGACAGATACGCTCTGATAAGATTCCACTTTATTTAAATATTCAGATCATTAGCCAAAGTCACTAGCTCAGTGGAGTAGCAGAGATAATAAAATATAAATTTTATATCTTAAATATAAAAAAATAAAAGCCACTGCCAGAAATTAACACATAAAAATATTTATTTATGAACATATAAAATAACATTTAAATTTTGAGGAATAAATTCAACATTTTAGATTTTTCTATTAATCTTTAGTTTTACATTTAAGTAAATTACAACCATGAGTTTAATATTTATTTAGTGAGTCGAGTATGAATAGACTACATAGATCTGCATTTGAAAAGAAAATATTCTTCCCTGATTTAACCTTAGGCAACAAATTTCACAATCAAACCGGTGCCAATCCATCTGATACATTTATGTATTCAATGTAGCATGAAAATACGACAACACAAAATACTATACTGTCAGGAATGTACATCTGATCAGTAAGTAGAATTCAAGAAGACATTGTCTCTCCACCAACAGGAATGTTACATCTGTTGGTGAGTAGACCAATAAACATAAAACTCCAAAGGAATGGACTGCGGTCCTTTGCCATCTTACAAACCCATCCATAGGCAAACAGAAGGTGTGTGGCATATATATATAATCCTGCCCATAGCGGATCTCATACTACATCTACAATTACACAAATATATCCAATCCATTGAACCAATTCAACTACGAAATGAATAACCTAAGATTACCCTCCCTTAATATAACTTTACAAAACTATATAGCCATTCATGCCCAACTTAAATTTAACATTTAAATATGTTCGCACAGATTATTTTTATACAATTTGTTTTATAATGTCGAGTATAGATCGGCTGCACAGATTCCACGGTCAAAAACATTCCAAATTAAACACAACCGATCAAAATACAAAGTCAATCGATAACGTCAATTGCTGAGGGAATACAGGAGACCCTTTGGTGTTCATCATAAGACACCGCAGTGACATCGTTGACTTATATATTCTAATCGACTGTGAAAACCACAACATAATCAACCGCTAACGAATCTATGCAACGTCTATACCCAACTTAAATGTAATGCATTTAATAATTTCTACAATAAATATTACTACAAATAAAAATAATAAAATGGAAATGATTTTAGCAAAACTTAACTATATAAATTTAAACAATCAATTATTAATTTGAAAATCAAATAAGAGTTCATTTTAAAATTTAAATTAGCTGAATCTTTAAAAAAAACAATGACGAAAGTTCTTAATTACTTTTTTTTGTTGTTGTTGTTAATTTGTAAAGTTCATAGCTCACGGTAGAAGAGTCCAGGTTTCTGCTTTTAATTCCCATGATGCCTCCATTGGAAGATAATGTTCTGGAGATGGCAATAGCTGGTTCAAGGTATCACAGTCCTTTCATTTTTTTTATACAGAGAGTGTGGTATGTGCGTCCTACCACATCTCTCAAACACAAAATGCTGGAACTGTCAGAAAAAACTGTATTTCCCTTTTTATATTATCCACATGGATTCAATCAACAAAATGTCACTAATCCATCACTTTCGTTAGGGTCCGAGCCAAGGCTTAGTGCTTCCATTGGTCAAGCTAATTTCTCTTTATTTTCTTATCTATCTTTCATCAGATCATTTTAATTATACAAGAGCCCAAGGCTAGCTTGCTTTTCAAACAATTTATAAACAATCATTTCCATTTACAGATTACAAGAATTAATTAATACCTGTTTTTATTTTTAAATCTTGTACTTTTTTTTTATAAAAAAGTACGTTCAAATACTTATTTATTTGTTTTTTTTTAAAAAAAATATTTTTAAAGTTTGGCATCTGTGCGAATGTATATACGTTTAACAAACATTTTAATTTTAGCGTTTAGTTTTTTACTTTTATTTGCGAACTTTTAAGTTTTTATTTTAAATTAATGTAACGACATATTTATATATCGTTACATATCAGTAAACTTCCTCAAAAAACAAAAACATTAAAAAAAAAAAAAGAATTTACTTAGTGTTAGTAATTACGTTACACAAATTGATTATATATGAAAATTTCAAAAGGACAAAACTTTTTTTTTACAAGACAAAACAGTAATTACACACAAATATAATGATTAAAAAAAGTTGACTGTTGATTCCCTATTACCAGCTAAATTTCTGCCCCCTCCCTTCCAAGTTTCATTTCTCCTACCTTTAACTATTACTTAGGCAAGTTGAACGATTAGATTTTAATTTAACAAGACTTTTTAAAAAAAAAAATTATGATTTATATTTATTATTACGTTTTATTCCTCACATTTATATTTACATATGCACAATTTTTCTTACTGGCAGTACCTTTAAGACCAAAAATTCAAACTGTAACTCCACGTCAATACAACAAATATATTTATACTAATTTCAGGAAAAATATTACGAGCATGATTCACTTTTAAAATTCTCAGGGCACTCATGTTTATTAAAGATTGGCTCAAGTTGGTTCGCCAGTTATAACGATCGAAAATGAAGTGAAGATCGAATCTACATATCTGCAACTACCAGGGCGCCATCTAGGCATTTAAACCTAGTAAAATTTATAGAGTAGGCAGATACGCGCTGTTAAGATTCCACTTTATTTAAATATTCAGATCGTTAGCCCAAGTCACTAGCTCAGTGGAGACGCAGAGATAAAAATCTATATCTTAATTTATATCTTAAATATAAATAAATAAAAGCCACTGCCAGAAATTAACACATAAAAATATTTATTTACGCACATATAAAATAACATTTAAATTTTGAGGAATAAATTCAACATTTTAGATTTTTCTATTAATCTTTAGTTTTACATTTAAGTAAATTACAACCATGAGTTTAATATTTATTTAGTGAGTCGAGTATGAATAGACTACATAGATCTGCATTTGAAAAGAAAATATTCTTCCCTGATTTAACCTTAGGCAACAAATTTCGCAATCAAACTGGTGCCAATCCATCTGATACATTTATGTATTCAATGTAGCATGAAAATACGACAACACAAAATACTATACTGTCAGGAATGTACATCTGATCAGTAAGTAGAATTAGAGAAGACATTGTCTCTCCACCAACAGGAATGTTACATCTGTTGGCGAGTAGAACAATAAACATAAAACTCCATAGGAATGGACTGCGGTCCTTTGCCATCTTACAAACCCATCCATAGGCAAACAGAAGGTGTGTGGTGTATATATATAATCCTGCCCATAGCGGATCTCATACTACATCTACAATTACACAAATATATCCAATCCATTGAACCAATTCAACTACGAAATGAATAACCTAAGATTACCCTCCCTTAATATAACTTTACAAAACTATATAGCCATTCACGCCCGACTTAAATTTAACATTTAAATATGTTCGCACAGATTATTTTTATACAATTTGTTTTATAATGTCGAGTATAGATCGGCTGCACAGATTCCACGGTCAAAAACATTCCAAATTAAACACAACCGATCAAAATACAAAGTCAATCGATAACGTCAATTGCTGAGGGAATACAGGAGACCCTTTGGTGTTCATCATAAGACACTGCAGTGACATCGTTGACTTATATATTCTAATCGACTGTGAAAACCACAACATAATCAACCGCTAACGAATCTATGCAATGTCTATACCCAACTTAAATGTAATGCATTTAATAATTTCTACAATAAATATTACTACAAATAAAAATAATAAAATGGAAATGATTTTAGCAAAACTTAACTATATAAATTTAAACAATCAATTATTAATTTGAAAATCAAATAAGAGTTCATTTTAAAATTTAAATTAGCTGAATCTTTAAAAAAAACAATGACGAAAGTTCTTAATTACTTTTTTTTTGTTGTTGTTAATTTGTAAAGTTCATAGCTCACGGTAGAAGAGTCCAGGTTTCTGCTTTTAATTCCCATGATGCCTCCATTGGAAGATAATGTTCTGGAGATGGCAATAGCTGGTTCAAGGTATCACAGTCTTTTCATTTTTTTTTATACAGAGAGTGTGGTATGTGCGTCCTACCACATCTCTCAAACACAAAATGCTGGAACTGTCAGAAAAAACTGTATTTCCCTTTTTATATTATCCACACGGATTCAATCAACAAAACGTCACTAATCCATCACTTTCATTAGGGTCCGAGCCAAGGCTTAGTGCTTCCATTGGTCAAGCTAATTTCTCTTTATTTTCTTATCTATCTTTCATCAGATCATTTTAATTATACAAGAGCCCAAGGCTAGCTTGCTTTTCAAACAATTTATAAACAATCATTTCCATTTACAGATTACAAGAATTAATTAATACCTGTTTTTATTTTTAAATCTTGTACTTTTTTTTATAAAAAAGTACGTTCAAATACTTATTTATTTGTTTTTTTTTTTTAAAAAAATATTTTTAAAGTTTGGCATCTGTGCGAATGTATATACGTTTAACAAACATTTTAATTTTAGCGTTTAGTTTTTTACTTTTATTTGCGAACTTTTAAGTTTTTATTTTAAATTAATGTAACGACATATTTATATATCGTTACATATCAGTAAACTTCCTCAAAAAACAAAAACATAAAAAAAAAAAAAGAATTTACTTAGTGTTAGTAATTACATTACACAAATTGATTATATATGAAAATTTCAAAAGGACAAAACTTTTTTTTTACAAGACAAAACAGTAATTACACACAAATATAATGATTAAAAAAAAGTTGACTGTTGATTCCCTATTACCAGCTAAATTTCTGCCCCCTCCCTTCCAAGTTTCATTTCTCCTACCTTTAACTATTACTTAGGCAAGTTGAACGATTAGATTTTAATTTAACAAGACTTTTAAAAAAAAAAATTATGATTTATATTTATTATTACGTTTTATTCCTCGCATTTATATTTACATATGCACAATTTTTCTTACTGGCAGTACCTTTAAGACCAAAAATTCAAACTGTAACTCCACGTCAATACAACAAATATATTTATACTAATTTCAGGAAAAATATTACGAGCATGATTCACTTTTAAAATTCTCAGGGCACTCATGTTTATTAAAGATCGGCCCAAGTTGGGTAGCCAGTTATAACGATCGAAATGAAAGTGAAGATCGAATCTACATATCTGCAACTACCAGGGCGCCATCTAGGCATTTAAACCTAGAAAAATTTATAGAGTAGGCAGATACGCGCTGTTAAGATTCCACTTTATTTAAATATTCAGATCGTTAGCCCAAGTCACTAGCTCAGTGGAGACGCAGAGATAAAAATCTATATCTTAATTTATATCTTAAATATAAATAAATAAAAGCCACTGCCAGAAATTAACACATAAAAATATTTATTTACGCACATATAAAATAACATTTAAATTTTGAGGAATAAATTCAACATTTTAGATTTTTCTATTAATCTTTAGTTTTACATTTAAGTAAATTACAACCATGAGTTTAATATTTATTTAGTGAGTCGAGTATGAATAGACTACATAGATCTGCATTTGAAAAGAAAATATTCTTCCCTGATTTAACCTTATGCAACAAATTTCACAATCAAACTGGTGCCAATCCATCTGATACATTTATGTATTCAATGTAGCATGAAAATACGACAACACAAAATACTATACTGTCAGGAATGTACATCTGATCAGTAAGTAGAATTAGAGAAGACATTGTCTCTCCACCAACAGGAATGTTACATCTGTTGGCGAGTAGAACAATAAACATAAAACTCCATAGGAATGGACTGCGGTCCTTTGCCATCTTACAAACCCATCCATAGGCAAACAGAAGGTGTGTGGTGTATATATATAATCCTGCCCATAGCGGATCTCATACTACATCTACAATTACACAAATATATCCAATCCATTGAACCAATTCAACTACGAAATGAATAACCTAAGATTACCCTCCCTTAATATAACTTTACAAAACTATATAGCCATTCATGCCCGACTTAAATTTAACATTTAAATACGTTCGCACAGATTATTTTTATACAATTTGTTTTATAATGTCGAGTATAGATCGGCTGCACAGATTCCACGGTCAAAAAACATTCCAAATTAAACACAACCGATCAAAATACAAAGTCAATCGATAACGTCAATTGCTGAGGGAATACAGGAGACCCTTTGGTGTTCATCATAAGACACCACAGTGACATCGTTGACTTATATATTCTAATCGACTGTGAAAACCACAACATAATCAACCGCTAACGAATCTATGCAACGTCTATACCCAACTTAAATGTAATGCATTTAATAATTTCTACAATAAATATTACTACAAATAAAAATAATAAAATGGAAATGATTTTAGCAAAACTTAACTATATAAATTTAAACAATCAATTATTAATTTGAAAATCAAATAAAAGTTCATTTTAAAATTTAAATTAGCTGAATCTTTAAAAAAAACAATGACGAAAGTTCTTAATTACTCTTTTTGTTGTTGTTGTTAATTTGTAAAGTTCATAGCTCACGGTAGAAGAGTCCAGGTTTCTGCTTTTAATTCCCACGATGCCTCCATTGGAAGATAATGTTCTGGAGATGGCAATAGCTGGTTCAAGGTATCACAGTCTTTTCATTTTTTTTATACAGAGAGTGTGGTATGTGCGTCCTACCACATCTCTCAAACACAAAATGCTGGAACTGTCAGAAAAAACTGTATTTCCCTTTTTATATTATCCACACGGATTCAATCAACAAAACGTCACTAATCCATCACTTTTGTTAGGGTCCGAGCCAAGGCTTAGTGCTTCCATTGGTCAAGCTAATTTCTCTTTATTTTCTTATCTATCTTTCATCAGATCATTTTAATTATACAAGAGCCCAAGGCTAGCTTGCTTTTCAAACAATTTATAAACAATCATTTCCATTTACAGATTACAAGAATTAATTAATACCTGTTTTTATTTTTAAATCTTGTACTTTTTTTTATAAAAAAGTACGTTCAAATACTTATTTATTTGTTTTTTTTTAAAAAAAATATTTTTAAAGTTTGGCATCTGTGCGAATGTATATACGTTTAACAAACATTTTAATTTTAGCGTTTAGTTTTTTACTTTTATTTGCGAACTTTTAAGTTTTTATTTTAAATTAATGTAACGACATATTTATATATCGTTACAATATATTGCATATCAGTTAAAATAATGCGATAATGATGTATTAATTTAATATTTTTCCACAGTATTATTAAAAAAATCTTTCAAAATTATATTAATTTTAAACATTTTAAAATGCATACTAAACAATTCTCAAAATACTTTAAAAAAGGTATATAGGTTAAATGGAAGATAATTTTTAAAATATAATTTGCAGTAATTTTCAAATTAATTATGAAAATTTAAAAATATTCTAGAGAAAAAATTATGATTTCAAATTATTACGTTACCTGAAAATATATTTAGATTACAAAAAAAAGTTACTTAGCATCAAATTCTTTTGTAAATGATATAAATAATTATTTTTGAAATAAAAATAATCAAATTCTTATCTTAATGATAACATTGAAGTGACTTAATATTAGTCTTTATTAATAGTAATTCTTATATAACAATATATCTTATTAAATAATCACAAGCATCTTACACCTTTAAGCAAATAATGTTTATTAATATAATAACTGTTCATCACAGTCTTCTTCAGAGAAATAGATTCAGATCTGAAGAAGACTGTGAGGAACAGTTGAAACTGTTATTATATTAATAAACATTATTTGCTTAAAGGTGTAAGAAGTTTGTGATTATTTAATAAGATATATTGTTATATATGAATAAGCAAAATTACTGAAGAGGAAGAAGGAAGAAGTATATACAGAATTATATAGAATAGTATTTCTTATCAATTCATTTATATATAATTTAAATTGGAATATTAAAATGATATAATCATGGCATTAAAAAAATCAATTTTTAATTTATCAGCATTTAAAATTTCTTTCTCAGTCAGAAAAATGAAAACAGTAGCAATGTGTTCCCTTTTGTTTTTCTCATTTTAATAAAACATGTTAAAATAAGAAATAATGTCACTGATATATTAATTGTTTTATAGAAGCAGCATAATTTATTTTAAAGTTAATAATGTACGCTGATATTAATGTTTGTTACCAATAATAAAAAATATTGTGTTTTAATAGAAATGTTCCAAAATTTAAAAAGAAAGGGGGAAAAGAATGATATAAACAATTCAAAATACAGCAAAACTCTCCATATAGTAGTGCCATCATGTGCTAACAAGAGCAATCAATGGATGCCAGAAGGCTTGTGCATAAAATCCCTATCTAGTGCCTACTCATCCAATATCCCCAGACTAGTTTCTGGCTTGTGGCCTTCATCAGTGAGGAGCCTTGGATCTGAGAGCACTGCACCTAGATCTTAGGATCTAATGCACGTGATGGCACTACTATATGGAGAGTTTTGCTGTATTTTGAATTGTTTATAACAATTATTGTGCTAGTATGAGATAGTGATCATGTGATGTTTAGTGGTTTAACACCAATCCTGCCTAATAGGATAGTGGTGGCTATGGTTGTTAAAGAGCCAGACACCAAAATGTATGGGTACTGAATTGAGTTCAGACCCATATGACTACATAAGCTATTGAGCTTGGATTGAAAATATTAATAGTGTTTTCAATTTCATTCTAGTAGTTTTGTAGTTAAATAGAGTTAAAAGGTGGGTGCTGGAGAGTTGCACTAGATCCTAAGATCTAGGTGCAGTGCTCTCAGATCCAAGGCTCCTCACTGATGAAGGCCACAAGCCAGAAACTAGTCTGGGGATATTGGATGAGTAGGCACTAGATAGGGATTTTATGCACAAGCCTTCTGGCATCCATTGATTGCTCTTGTTAGCACGTGATGGCACTACTATATGGAGAGTTTTGCTGTATTTTGAATTGTTTATAACAATTATTGTGCTAGTATGAGATAGTGATCATGTGATGTTTAGTGGAAAAGAATGATCCTGAAATTCATGATTACAGATTTAATATTTATATGTTTTTTTATTTTGTACATTAGTTTTGATTATCCTTGTAAGTTAAGTTATTTTTTATATTATATTTATATGTCAATGCAAACACATTTTTGGTACTTTATGGAATATCTAATTTTCATACTTATGATATTAATGGCTAGAAGCAATATAAGTATAAAATAGCTATTTTATCAATAATATATTTTTATCAAAAGAGTAGCCACAGGCAGGGGTTTGTTTAATGTCCACCGAAAGTTAATTAGAAAATAATTTTTAATAATTTAAGTATAATATTTTCTGTTCAATAGCTGTAGATAAAAACATATTTTATAACTAGCAATTTTTTTGTGGAAGTTTGTGAAAAATAAAAATGCTTTTATATTTAGTTATTAAGTATATTACTTGCAGTCAAGCGTTGATGGCCTAGTGGTTAGCATAGCTGCCTTCCAAGAAGCTGGCCTGGGTTTGCTTCCTGGTCAGCGCATTGACATATGAAAAAAAAGTATATTATTTGCAAAGCTTCTAATCTTGAACTTTGAAGCCAGGTGGAGTATATAAGTTGACTTAAGAGTCAAATTGTATAAAATAGTAAATATTCCTTCCTTCCTTTTTTTAATATCCAAATTTTATAAAATATCATACATGGAAGATTATTATTTGATTTCCTGGACAAAATAATATAATAAGAGCTATAAAATAAATTTGTATGACTTTTTTAAAAATATATATTCATAGCTAAACCAAATGATAAAAACAAAATAATTTCCAAAATAAAAAGGAAATATCGCAACAATCTATATATAAACCCAATATATAAAGTAATACTCTTTCCAGATACTATGACATTTCAATTTTATGATGAGCTGATTTTATGACTACAGACAATCTTTAAATAAAATGGATGTAAAGTTTGAAAAGTTTAGATTTGGGTAAAAATTTTATAAACATCATCTGTTGACCCATGATTTCAGTATAATAAGGTAGAAATAAACTTTTTACACCAGAAACCTCAACATGATATAATACTATACATAAAAGACTATTTTATAATGATGCAAATAAATCTTAAATGGATCTGTGACTTAATATTTTTTCTGTACCTTATAGATGATTATAATACTTATGATTGAAATAATTCTAAAATCTTTACCTGCTAAATAATATTACGTAGATTGACAATAATAACGGATATTAGAGATTAAGCATGAGCAAGATAGCAAGGGTCCTGCTTGATTTAGGGCAATGATAAATTATTAGAATTTGGTGATTTACAAAGTTTGTGGATTAAGGCTTTAATTCTGTCACTTTTAGTACTTAAACATCTTATGGATTTCAAAATAATAAACGATTGGATTATTTTTTTAAGGCGTCACGTTAATTTTTAATTAAAGAGTAAAAGTATTCTTAATGCACATAAGTTTTCTAAATTAGAAATATATATATATATACACACACATTTAAAATTAAAACAAAATAGTAGATATTTGAGAGTAATATATACTATATGCTTTTACACGGATGTGAAAACTGGCAATGTATCTAATTGCTCATAATTCATCCTGGAAACAAAAAAAATTGCATGTTCAATCAGACTAGTCTTTTTTTGTAAGATGTTCGTCCCTAATCAATTAAGAAAACCATCCAGTATTGGGTGGTTAATGGGTATCTAGATGATAAAACTGTGATGCAAAAATTATTCAAACTTTTATCATCTGAAAATAGGTGAGCTTAATTTAATGACTGATGCCTTTTCCATCTTAGATTTTTATGCGTACACGAATGTATTGGTGGCTAGCGGTTAGCGTGGCTGCCTTCAAACGGCTGGCCCGGGTTCGCTTCCCGCTCAATGCTTTGACATATAATATATATATAACTTGTTGTTTTATTAATTTAGTTGCAATTATTGATAAACAAATATTTTAGTATTTTGAGCGTATGCTGATTGAGATTGATATCAAATAAAAAAATAAAGGATGCCATACAAAATTATTTCCAACTTACAATTAGATATGACAAATGTCATCGGTGGCCCACATCATAGAAAAGCAAAATAATATTGTAACAAATCGTCTAGACGTAGAACTATGTAGTCATTAACATTAAGGCATACATAATATAACTTGGAGAAGAATTAAAAATGAACAAGTATAAAACCGTGAAAGTCATTAGATGAAAATAAACGGAGGGCTAAGAAACGGGCTATATGAAAAAAAAAACGATTGTTATAACTCTATGAGTACATGATAGAATTTAAATGATAATACACATACATATATATTATAGATCATACATAAGACATTTTATCTGCTCATAGCAATTTATCATTTATATTTTTTTATGTTCATTTTTTTTCTTTCTTTTTTTTTTTGTAACTTTTACTAATAAAAATAATAAAACTAAATTTGAATATCAATATTATAAAAATAATCCGGGGAAGCTGTTATTATTACTATGCAGCTCAACAAAAATATTTGTAAAATTTTAATGAAATATAAACATACCGTGCATCCAGAAATAAATTCCATCTATATTTTTTTTTCCCATCGCATATCAACTTTGCTTTGAATAAACAAATAAACCATTTAATGCAAAGTATATTTTATATAATTAAAATATTTTTAATTTGCGTTTTATTTTGCTAGAAATAATTTTAGACATTTAATCAACTTTAAAATAAAATTGCTGAATTGGTAATCTCTTTAAATAAGTAAAATTTATATTTTTATTTGTGTCTGTGTTTATTGTTTTTAAAATTTTATTTAGTCTATTTTAGGATAAAAATCTTATCAAATTGCTGGTATTCACGAAATCCCATATTTTTTTATCTTATATAAAATAAGATTGTCCTTTTAACCCTATTACTTTGAATGAATATTCATTAAGGCTGTAGCCTCAAGCACATGCGTATAAAAATGCGATAGTAGGGACCTCTACAGGTCTTAAACCACAAGCTTACTCTTTCATGAATATTACTTACGTAATCAAGTAATTCAAGTAATTAATGTGCGTTTAATAAATTTATAATTACTTTGAATGAAATAAGTGCATCTATTGCTATATTTTGAATACAAATCCAATTCTAATCTTCAAAAGAGTGAAAGCAATTAACTAAAAGATGCTATGGTCATTCTTATAAACAATTTATTTTTGGACTCAATATTAAATGTACAGATGGTTTCTGATCTATAGAAGTAATTCATTTTACAACTTTTTGTGTAATTCTAAAAAGAGAGTAACAAATTGCTACACATGCACTGTACTATACTATTAAACCAACTCAAGTCACATGATAGAGACTTTGAAAAGCTAAGAGCAACCATCTTATCTTTGTACTTAAACACAATTATATAGGCCAATCATAAGTATGTTGAATTGAGAGCATGTACATTTTTATATTGCACTTTACTTCCATTTTTCTTTATTACACATATTAAGATAGCAGCTTTTATCTTTTCAAAATCTCTATGTGGCTTGATCAAGAGTTTTCTTATAGTCAACAAAAATGTTGGTTTAATAACAATGTACTGTGCATGTATAATGGTTGATTTCCATCTGTTTAGAATCACAGATTGAAACTGTGCTAGTAAATATTTATTCAAGTACATTAACTTTTTATGTAAGTAAATTTTCATATATGTCTATTTTTTTCTTTAGGTATACATTTACTTTTACCATGGAGCAGAATATGAAAATATTTTTAATGATACATTATATATATATGTATATATTCATGCAGCAGGAAAATTGAAGTCATGGTAATATGTGCATAACATATTTGAAATGTTTTTGTACTATGTATATGCTGGAAATTGTTTATATGAGACTAGTGTTATAAAAGTCAAGCTTAGTAAACAAGGCCTATTTATATAGTGTACCATAGACTAAATTATAATGAATTAAACTTTTTATGCACATGAAATGCAAACTAGATGTCTTGCAATGGCCTATAAATATTACAATTATCATACCATGGCCAGAACTCACAATTAGGCTATCATTAAAAATTTTGAACTCAGCCTGTTATTCCATAAAAGAACAAATATTTTCCTACTTTTGTGCTTAAAATATATTTTGATTAAGTGACATTTTTTTTTGTAAAGAAATTATAATTTTTATTCACATTATAGTGTAATATTTATTTTTTTATATTTTTTAAAAGAGTAATAATAATGTGAATTTCTCTGACAAATTAAAATGAAAGATTGTTTGTTGTTTATAAAATTATTGTACAATTAGAGTCAATTTATTTTTTAAGCTAAACATCTATATACAAGTTTAATGGAGTATTTTAAGGGTTTTATTTGAAAATATTTCTTACTTTGTAATCAATTGTTGTTGTTTTTTTTTTTTTAGAATTTACTGTAAAGCGTTCTGAATGCATTAGTCTATGACAACGATTTAGTGCTTAAATATTTTAGTAATATGTCAACAATTAATTATTCATTCTATTAGCCATATGATGAAATGTTATGATAAATACCATGCAAGAGTTATATATTTTAAATCTACATTGTTTGGTTGTGCTATGATAATTTCACTTTTCATTCTATTGGTACATAACCTTATTTCATTTTCATTTTCTGATTATATTTTTAGATTTTATAAATCCCCATTTCTAATTAATATTCATGTTTAATTATTTGTATAATTTAAATATCTAAAGTAGTAATGTGACTTCACGATCACACCTTTTTTGTATATGGAAGTTTTGAATGTATAATTAATTTTCACACAGACGTATTATGACAGTAACAATGAAGAAGATAAGTTCATGCAAAGAAGCAATGTGGAACTTACTTCTATATCAATTTTCTTAAAATGTTATGTATTCTTTTCATCTGAAATACATCTTTCACTGCTTTAGAAATTATTAGAATTCCAGATAAATACTTGAGTAAAGGAAACATTTAGTGGTAAATGGATTTATTTTTATATCAGCACTTAGCATTTTTAATCTACATTATATTTGTTGTTATGATGAGATGTATAATATTTTAATATTTATATCTACTTTTGATTTGTTTAACTTATTAAGATAAAGCACTTTTGTTGTGTTTTTTCACTTTTGTTAAAAAAATATATTTTTAAAATTATTTTTTAACTTATAGTAATACTTATAATATTATGGCAAAGTATGATAATTTTCATTGTTCATGAGATGTATATTAATGGATTTTAATGAATAGCTAATAAGTGGCTACTTATTATAATAATTAATGTTTCAAAATTATATTTTTTAATATAATAATGAAAATGTGAAGGCATTATATATTAATCTGAGCTTGTTTATTTATTACTGCAATATATAGCAGATTCTAAATTTAGCATCTTAAAACTAATATTCTTATTATAATAATAATCAAAAATAAGCTAATGCACACACGCTTTATGTATTTTAACTATAAATGAATACTCCCAGTTTCCAAACACAAGATAAAGTCTTTGTGAAAAGATAGAATGAATCCATCTATCCCTTCAACCCAAACGTTTAAGTATGGGCAAATCTTAAGCATTTGGAAATGAGAGTGTGAAGATATTAAACAATCACTTTAAATTATCTTTACTATGTCTGAATGAATGACGCTTGTGAAATTCACTAGAATTTACAATACATCATTCTTAGTTGAAATTAAACATATGTAAATAAGATATTTATTTTATATAGTGCAATGTTTTTTAAACTGTAATAATAATCAGAATTAAGCTAATGCACACATGCTTTATGTATTTTAACTATAAATTAATACTCCCACTTTCCAAACACAAGATAAAGTCTTTGTGAAAAGATGGAATCAATCCATCTATCCTTTCAACCCAAATGGTTAAATATGGGCAAATCTAGAGTATTACAGTTTAAAAAAACATCGCACTATATAAAATAAATATCTTATTTACATATGTTTAAGTTCAACTAAGAATGACATATTGTAAATTCTAGTAAATTTCACAAGCATAATCCATTCAGACATAGTAAAGGTATTTTAAAGTGATTGTTTAATATCTTCATGCTCTCATTTCCAAATACTTAAGATTTGCTCATACTTAAATGCTTGGGATAAATGGATTCATTCTATCTTTTCACAAAAACTTTATCTTGTGTTTGGAAAGTGAGAGTATTTATTTATAGTTAAAATCCACAAAGCACATGTGCATTAGCTTAATGCTGATTATTATTACAATTTAAAAACATTGCTCTATATAAAATAAATATCTTATTCTTAGTATAATTACACAGCACCTGGATTTTGTATTAAGGTATTCAGATGAGAGTTCTGTTACATCTCTAATCAATGTTATTTACAATACAAATTATTCATTCATATTTGTTCAATATATTTGTGTAATTCCATGGATAACATTTTTCATAATGTATCTGTTATAGAATAGTACAGATTACCATTATAATTTATATTTCTATAAGTATAATAATCTTTAAACAACTTGTTTAATCGAATATAGTATGACTAAATAAAATGAAATTAAATTTTAGAGTCATAAAATGTATTAGAGCCAATGCATGAAGATTTTCAGGTTGTGTGGGGGACAAAGGTACTCCACTAGTAGGGCACTGAAACACCAATATAATTAAAAAAATTTATATGTAAATAAAATTGTTTACCTTTTTGAATCATTTTATCCTTAGAAATATTTTCTGAGTGTAAATTCTTCTTTACATAAACTTATTTGTGACAATTACCAGGTTTTCAATTTTTAGGCATGAGTTTGAAATATGCTTCATATATATTCCTATCATATCTGAAGCCATTTTGTCATGATAATTAATAAAGCTTATATATGTAAATGTTTAAATTTCCAAATCACTTTATTCCTAGAAACACATCCTGCTTGTAAATACTTATTATTTAAATATAAGAGGAATATTTCTTTGCTTAAACTTGTGGTAGTTACTCTAACCTCAAAATATATTCATATATATTCCACCACTGCACAAAACTGAACTAGCCAATGCCCTTTCATCACTATAATTAATAAAATTTATATTCCCAAACATCTTTATTTAAATAACATAATTTATATAAAAGTAACATGTTATTAATAATTCATTTAAAATTTTAAATATATTGTCTCATAATTACAGTAATTCTGCATATGATGAAATTAACTTTATCAATAATGTTTTACAAGTTCTAAATATAGTGTTCACTTGGAAATAGTGGTTGAGTGTTCTCACCAGAAACGTTAGGTAGGATTTGATGTTGTGTTGTGTCAACATTTTTTTAATAGTGCTATCTTTCTCTTTTTTGTTATTATTATCTTGTATTATCATTTTACAAGTTTTTTTAATAATGATATTATCTTTTCTTTTAATGCAGTATTGACCTTTTACATGTTCTCTAACAAAACCTCATCATACTACTATGGAAATCTAAGCAAAACAAAATATTTAATTCTTAACAAGTATTATGATGTAATCTATGAATAAACAAAAGAAAGCAAGGTATTTTAATGACATCTAATAATGTATTTAAAACAATCTAAGTAAGAAAATTTAATTTTTTTTCTAGGCTAAATATTTAATTATCAAACTACATAATAAAGTGTATAATATATATATAATATGACTTAGTTATTAATTAGTGTTAAAAAATAAAATTCTACAGGAGGTAAATTGAATGAAAATAAGTAAAATTATTTTTTTAAAATAGAAAATGTTAATAAGGTTTCAGTGAATTAAAAATAGTAAATTTAAACATTTTAACAAGAAGATGTGAATGGGATAAAAAAATAATGAAAGGATATTTAAACCCAAAACATTTTAACAAAAAGATGTCAATGTGGACGCAAGATATTTATCAGTCATGTTATTTATAATTGATCTACTTTGGCTGGTTCTAAAGTTATATGATCAATAAACAATATAAGTTTGAAAATTTAAAATATTGGATTATATATACATTAAAAGACTAATTTTGATACTAAAAACATGAATAAGTTTATGCATAAGAGATTTTCAATGGATTTTCAAACAAACAAGAATTAAGTTTTAATGAATTACTGACCAACAAGTGGGCAGGATGAAGCTCAAAAGTGAAGCACTCCAAAGAATCATATTCTAGATATGCATACCATTTGGTAAGTAACTTCAGAGCTAGCTTGTAAGGGCCTGAGGGAAGCAGCACAAAATTGTTTTACATGCAGGTATTTTATATGTACTAGCATTTTTGCAGGGTGTCCAAAAAATAATTTGAAAAAAAAAAAAAAACAAGTCCAAGTTTTAAATTCACTAAATAAATATTTAAGTAATTAGAGGGATTTCAACTTATGATTTTTCAGTTTATATTCATCCTCTGCTCTATCTCAAGCAACTGACACACATGTCCACATATAGCATGTGTTATAGTTGTTTAAGATGGGTACATGATGAATATAGTTTGAAAAATCCCAAGTTTAAATACCTCTAGTTACATAGAAAGCATTCAGTATACTGAATGAAGAAGTTAATTAAATAAATATTTTTATTTTAAGATATTATTTAATTATTGTTTTAAAAAGATTTTTTTAAACATTAATATGTTTTATTCTTTGTGTTTATTTTATAGAAATAAATGAATAAAACATATACAGTGTTTGCTGAACACATTAAATGACTAAAGCTATATTTTCAAGTTTTTCTTGTGTAAGCACTGGAAAAAATGTCTTTTAATTTAAAATTTTTATTTCATAGAATGGAGGGTGGAATGTTGGTGCTAAAATTTACTTTACACAAAAATGCTTCTTAATCATGCAATGGATTTGGATGCAATATCAAGTGATGTGTTTTACATATATTAGTACCATATAAAAATGTACAGAATAAAGAATGAAATTTAAAATTTAGAAAGTTTAGATTTTTTCTGAACATAAAGGAGCTTAAATAAAAAATAATTATTACTGTCAAAAAAATATATATATGAAATATTACAAATTGAGAAAACGATGTTTTATAATTAGAAAGAAAAATTGAAAAAGCAAAACAATTGAAGTTGCTAAAAAATATAAGAAAACAGAGTGTGAATTCAGAAAAATAACTGAAAGGTTAGAAGTATAAAAACATCATATGGGCAGTTGTAACTTTGTAAAAAACAGACAAAACTCTCAATATAATAGTGCTGCTCAGTGGAAGCCAGAGTAATCAATGGATGCCAGAAGGGTTGTGCATAAAATCCCTATCTAGTGCCTACTCATCCAATATTCACCTATTAGTTTCTGGCTTGTGGCCTTCATCAGTGAGGAGCCTTGGATCTGAGAGCGCAACCTAAATCTTAGAATATCTGGTGATATTGGATGAGTAGGCACTAGATAGGGATTTTATACACAAGCCTTCTAGCATCCATTGATTATTCTGGCTTGCACTGAGTGGCACTACTGTATGGAGGGTTTTTCCTGTTTTAATAATAGTTATGAGCAAGCATAAGAAATGGTGACCGTGTGCTGTTTAGTGGTTTAATACCAATCCTGCCTAATAAGATAGTGGTGACTATGGTTATTAAAGAATCAAAGACACCTAAATGTATGGGTACTGAACTGAGTTCAGATCTATATGACTATATATACTAATCAGCTTAGATTGAAAATATTTTGTTTTTAATTTCATTCTCATAGTTTTATAGTTAAGTAGAGATAAAAGGTGGCTGTTGAAAGTTTGCGTTAAATCCTAAGATCTAGGTGCAGTGCTCTCAGATCCAAGGCTCCTCACTAATGAAGGCCACACACCAGAAACAAGTCTGGGGATATTGGATGAGTAGGCACTAGATAGGGATTTTATGCACTAGTCTTCTAGCATCCATTGATTAATCTGGCTTGCACTGAGTGGCACTACTGTATCAAGAATTTTGTCTGTTTTAATAATAGTTATGAGCAAGCAAACTTTGGTGGGGGAAAATTGCTATTATAATAGATGAAAAACATTTATTATAATTTTGTTAAAACATATATAAATTTTTTATTAAAACTATATTTAAAAAAATAAGAGAGTTAGAGTCTAATATCATTATTATCATTGCTATTTTTGTAACAGTTTGCACATACTATATCTGAAAACCTTCTCTAAAACTTTTCATCTTTTGTATTACTTCTTGAAAACTCAGAACTCAATTTTTTTCTTATTATTGTATATCATATTCCATTTAATCTTCTATAATGCATATTTTATAATTTCTCTGCCTCTAGATATATGATTTAAACAATGTCTTTTTCTCTTCATAATTCCCCTCTCCTTCCCACACACAAACAATCACTTTTTCAAAATTATTTTTCAACATTTCTCCATCACCAGTATTTTTTCTTCTTTTCTAAATCCATATATTTAGAGTTTCCAAATTTTTTGTCACTTTTACCAATTGTCAAAATGTTTCCTCTACGTAAGCTACACTTCAGCAAAACATTTTAGAACTTTTTTTTTTAGATTTAATGTTTAGTTGTCAACAGAGTATTCTGGAATGTTTGTTTATCCATTATGTTTGTAACTATAATTTTCATTATCATTATTTGCTTCATAAATGAGATAACTTCCCACTTAATTAAAGTTATAATCTACTTTATAATTGTACTTACTGCCCATCTTTTCTTGTATTTGGTTGTTTTATTACCATAGTTTTATTTATATTTACTGTTATCTCAAAATTCTTCATTCTTTGTCATTCTTATGTAACATTTTATTCAACTGATTCTTTCTCCTTTGCAGTTTTGTGGTATTATCAATAACTCCGATACAATATACTTTATTTTCCCCAATTCTAATTTTATTCTTATTTACCTAAACAGAATTTACTTAACAAGTGAACTGAATAAATATTAAATAAACATATATCTTTTTCTACTTATTTTTAAAGACAATTATTTAGGTTATAAATATATTTTTATTCATATATAAATATTTTAATAAATATCTTTTCAATCTAGACTTTTATTTGAAATATATTCAAAAAGGTATGTAATTAAAGTTATTAGATGCCTATCAAGATCATTAAATCAAATATTGTTTTCCTTATACATCTTTGAACAATCAATTACTCCTCTGTTTATTTACTTTTTTAAAATATAACCTGCTCTTCAGATGAAAACATATTTATTAGAAATTGAACACCTTTTGTATATGTAGTAAATTAAAATAATTGCTTTAAAATCATATTACTTTTAAAATAAAACACACACCAATTTACACTCCATATCAGTGTTGTTTTATTATAATGTTCAATGTTTAGACTGCTTGATAATTTATTCAAATTTACAAATGACAACATAATACATTAGGTTTTTTTTTTTTTTATAAAGTTCAGGTTTATATATTTTAAAAGTACATATCATTAATTTTTTAAACTTTAATTTATAAATACTAACATAAATACAAAAAAAAAAAATTATAAATATGCATAAAAACTCACACTCACCCACTACATATAAGTACAGAAATACATGCCTGCTAATTTAAACATTTGTCCTTGTTATATTCTAATATTGTATTTTAAATTTTCTATTTCAAATTTATATACATGTATTTTTATACAAGAAAATTATATGTCATCATCATCAACCATTATCAATCCACTGCAGGATGAAGGTCTCTCCAAGTTTAATCCATCTTCTCCGATCTTTAGCTTCTTTTCTCCACATCACCCCTGCACACTTTCTTATTTCATCCATCCATCTGACATGTGGTCTCTTTCTGGGTCTTTTACAATCTCTTAGAATCCAGTTTAAAATTTCAATTGTCCATCTATTATCATCTCTTTTAGCAATATGTCCAGCCCAACTCCACTTCAATTATTTAATTTTGTCAATGAAGTCAGTCATACCTGTTTGTTCTCTTACCCATACATTGCGTTTTCGATCTCTTCTTGTTACTCCCAACATACATCTCTCCATACTTCTTTGAGTAGTCTGAAGTCTCTGTATTGCTCTTCTATTAAGTGTCCAAGTCTCAGATCCATAAGTAAGAACTGGTAAAACACAATTGTCAAAATCCTTACTTTTCAAACACATAGGCATATTTCCTTTTAGTATCAAGTTATTTCTACCAAAAGCACTCCATCGAAGTTTAATTCTATGATTAATTTCTTCCATTATGTTTCCATCTGTATTAGTAATCTGACCAAGGTATTTGTAACTGTTAACTTCTTCTAATTCATCATAATCAATCTTTATTTTCATATTTTGAGCAAATCGATTAAACATTACTTTAGTCTTTTTAACATTTATCTTTAGTTATACATTCCTACTTTCATCTGATAATTCCTGCAACATATTCTGCAGCTCTGAAGCATTATTGGCAAAATCAACTACATCATCTGTGAAATCTAAATCACTTAAATAATCTCCATTTATTTTCACTCCTTTAGTTTTCCATTTTAATCCACAAAATACTTCTTGCAGCACTGTTGTAAAAAGTTTTAGAGATATGGAGTCACCTTGTCTTACACCTTTCTCAATGTTGACTTTCCCAGCATCATTATGTAATCTAATTGTTGCTGTTGCATTTTTATAAATATTCTTCAAAATATGACAATATCCTGGATCTATACCTTGATGATCCAATGCTTTAATCACTGAAGAGATGTTTATAGAATCAAATGCCTTTTCATAATCTACAAATCCAAAACATAATGACAACTCATATTCATTCATCCTTTCTATAACTTCTCTCAATACCTGGATATAATCTACTGTACTAAAACCACTTTTAAATCCAGCTTGTTCTCTTGGTTGGTGGAAATCCAATGTTCTCTGTAGACGAGTTGTAATTATCTTGGTAAAAATTTTATATAAAACTGATAAAAGACTGATAGGTCTGTAATTTCTAATATCTTCTTTATCACCTTTTTTAAATATTAATATTATTATTGCATTCTTCCAATCATCCGGTACATCTTTATCATTTAGGCATTTGGTATATAACTTTTCTAAAAAATTTTCTATTTCTTCACCTGCTTCTTTTAATATATCAATTATAATTCCATCATTACCTGGAGCCTTTCCTTTCTTCATACATTTAATTGCATGTCTCACTTCTTCATTTAAAATTCTGGGCAATTCGGAAGATGTAATAGATATAGGAGGTACTTGTTCTTTATTACTATATAATTCTTGATAAAAATCTTCTACCAATTTCATGATGTCATCTGTCTTTTTAGTAATAATCCCATCTTTTTTTCTTATTGCAGATATAAATTTCCTACCAATACCAAAATGTTGTTTTACACTCTTTAGACTTTTATTCTCTTCTCCAGCTTTCCTTGCTAGTTCACAATTGTACTTTCTTATATCATTTTCAACTCTTTTCCACACCATTTTACAAAATTCGAGATATTCAATCCTTTTTAATGCATCATTTTTGTATATCTTCATATTCTTTCTTTTCTTCATAAATTCTCTAGTCACAGTAGAAATTTTACTAGTCAATTGCTGCGTTTTTCTACCAGCTATCTTTGTTGCAGTTTTTAAAAGTGTATCAGTTATTTTCCTATTAATTTCATTCAAATCTGAATCATATTCAAAATCTACTAATACTAGAAACAACTTTGTAAGTTCTAATTTAAATTCATTAGAATGTTTCTGAAGATTAGGAATATCAACTGTAAATATTGTTTTTCTTAATAATTTTTGTCTCTCTAGTTTCACATTAACACGTATCTTACACCTTACTAATCGATGATCACTTCCTGTGTTAAATTTATTAATAACATTACAATCTTGAAATATGTATTCCCTGTTAGTCAAAATATAATCCAATTCTTCTGTACCTTCATTTGGATGCTTCCATGTCCATTTCCTTTTAAAATTTTTCTCAAAAAACGAATTCATAATATAAAGTTTTTCTTTTTCTGCAAACTCCACAAGTCTATGTCCTCTCTCATTTCTATTACCATAACCAAAATTACCTACAGCATTTTCATCTTTCATTTGTCTACCTATTCTAGCATTAAAGTCTCCCATAACAATTTTAATAAGCCTTTTGTACATCCATATAAAAATCTTCTACTACTTCATCACTATGAGAACTTGTTGGTACCTGCTATTAAGTTGTATAACTAATCTTGCCACTCTGTCTGATACACCATCAATCTCGATAATATTGTTCTTCCACTTTTTATTTATAATAAAGCCTACTCCACTTGTATGTCCAATATTTGTGCCTTTATAATAGAGTATATGTCCACTTTTTAAATCAATTGTTTCTTCACCTTTTCTTCTAACTTCACAAAGTCCAATAATGTCCCATTTTATTTATGGCTTCTATAAAAAGTTATTAAAATTTATGGATTGAAATAGTGATTAGTGAAAATTCAAATAATCTCTTTCAAAACATATGTTTCTGATAATAAAATCTGACATCATCAGCTCCTCAGTAAACCAGTTGACATGAATCAAATATAGTATTCATTTCCATTTAAATAAATTTGTAATGCTCAATTTGATATCAAAGGTTGATCTTTCATTATACATTATTGTGTATAAAATTGTAAATTTTCATAAATTTCCATAGAGAATGTAAATAATACTATATTTATGTGGGACTTAATTAATATTTACACACACACAAATATATATATATATATGTGTGTGTTTATATGAAAGGGCTTCTAGAAGTCTGGATATAATTTGTACTTAAATAATATTATTATTGTAAGTATAATTTAAATTAATCACATGTAACTATTTTTTATGCAAGCTAATATCTTATTATTATTAAGATATATATTTTTAAATAAAATAGTTGTAGTCATTCATTTACATTTCAATAAATGTGCTATTAATAAACATTTCAGCATCCACACTTGACTACATTATTCAGCCTATGCAAAATGATTATATATATGTGTGTGTGTGTGTGCGTGTGTGTAATTGAAATAATAAATTTAACAGTTTACAAGCTATTACAAACAATCCTTAAATCCTCAGAAGTACTGTTGGTTAATTTCTTAAACCTGCCTCAACTGCCATTAAATGAATTTAACGGCAGTTGAGGCAGGTTTAAGAAATTAACCGAAAGTACTTCTGCAGATTTAAGGATTGTTTGTAATAGCTTGTAAACCATTAAATTTATTATTTCAATTATATTACAATTTTGTTTTTAATTAACAGTCATTTTATTTATTTTACATATATATATAATGGGATGGGGGTAATTTGGCTAGTGAACCTAGGGTGACAGAAAATCATCATCAACCCCAGTTAAACAAAATATAAAATTTATAAAAAAATATAATATTTATTGAACATTTAAATAAGATATTTAAGACATGTTTAATATCACATAAGTAGAGCATAAGAGATCTTGGTATTTCTCTAATAAATCATTCTAAGATCAGCCCAGTTAATTCCTTAGAGTAACTAAAAGTACAAGTAGCCATACATTTACCAGCATTATCAATAAGAATAAGTAATACTTATCTTTATGAGTGATTAAAAATCAAATAAATCAACAGTCAATCTTGTGACTGGATTAGAAATTGGTCTACTGTAAACCAAGCCAACTATTTAATCTTTGCCAGCTTGGGTCAAGCATTTAAACATTAGTTTGGATGCATAAACTAAGTGCTTATTCATCAGAATATATAATAATTAAAATAATAATGCTGGGATATTAAAACATGCTGATCATTATCAATGTTCTGACCCACTTAGTATTATTAATGTACTGACTAACTATAAACTTACATTCTAATATAGACTGAACTAAAATAAAATGTAGTGCATAGTCTTTAAAGAATATACTCATTGCCAACCAGGGTGCCATCTTCATGATTAATGGGAATATCAACTGGATTTTCATAAGCACTGATAAGCAAACCCCTTCCATGTAAAAGACTATTATTCTTGAATCTAGCTCAGTGAACATAAGCTCTATAACTGTTACTGTGATCAAGAGAAGATGCAACCTATAATATTCTAAAACTTTAGAATTAAGTTCACTAGAAAATTTTTAAAAATAAAATATAACTTTATTAATAGCAATAAAAATGAAGTCAAAGTCTGTAGAATACTTCTATACACATATAAGTTGTCTGATTTTGATTAATATACAAAATTCAAATTATTACATTGTTATTTGCATATATGTTCCAATAGGTTTAGTTAAATCACAGTCACCACACAAACATGTGGCTTAATAATTTCTGAACATATTTTTGAATTGTCATAAAATAACAAATTAAATGATTAAAATTTAAATATGTGTCTATCTAACATACATTGATGTATATGCACACAGATATGTGGCATAATAATTTCTGAACATATTTGAATTATTTAATAATAAAATAAATGATTAAAATTTACATATAAGTGTCTGTTTGACAGACATTGGTATTTATGCATACATATATGTGCCATAATAATTTCTGAACATATTTTACCTGTCATAAAATTAAATCTTTTTAAGTTATCACTTAACTGATATAAAATATTATTATGAGTTTACATAAAACACACACACACACACACATATATATATATATATCTTGCACAGGTATGTAATATAATAATTTATTAACCTATTTGAATTTGTCAAAATAATAAATGAAATTAATTTTTATATGTAATTAATTATTGATTTGACATATATCTTTGTGCACATAAATCTGTATGTGCATACTGGAATTTATATCGTATTTTAATTTGTCACAATAATAATATACTTTTCATAATTAATTCAATATTGAAAATACAATATCCATTCATTATTTTAATAGTAACTTTTTCTTTTTGCTGATAATAGTTTTCTTTTTTCTTTTAAAAAAACTACTATCAATTTTTTGATAGTTGATAAAAGTTTTTTTTGTTTTTTGACAGGTTACTCTAGAAAAATTTGTTGTTTGGATTTCTTTTAAAAAATAGAATAGTCAATGAATTAATTCTTTATTCTTAGATTTTTAATTCAAGCAACATTATTTACTTGTTTCTCTCTTTTTTAAAAAATATAGATTTTAATTATCACTTTAATAAAATTATTTAAAATATCAGTTTTGATATATATTATGACTCACCAGTTATGCTTCATATATGTAATTTATGTTTGTGCTTATCTGCATATATCTATCAACATATGTATAATTAATTCTTCAGCAAGCTAAAGTTCTCTTGGTAAGTGTCATAATCAGAAGAGATATAGTCCAGGTAACTGTTGACATGCAGTGTACTCCTTTCTGTCCAGTATTGGATAGACTTCAGGCAAGCAAGCTAGCTTGTCAACATTTAAAGCTATAGAGGCAGAGAAGTTAGGTCTTCCTTCTAGGTGCATCAAAACTCCACCATACTGCTATTTTTCTTCAATTCCAAAACTTCATGGAAGCTATTTTTTATAATTTTCCAAACATCAACTACTGACAGCCAACTCTTACAAAAAAGTACAACAAAACTATTAGCCAACTTAATCCTCTTACTTTTATATTAACCCTTTTTATATCTAGATTGGGTAAAAAAATGAATTAAAAACTGTTTTTCTTCTTATCTTTTCAAAAAATCAGTTTTAATCATTTTAAAAGCAACTTTAAAGTTTTATCAAAAGTATGGTATACAAAAATTTGTACATAGATAGAGAAATGTATACAAGTATTAATTAAAAGATTTCAAAAATAGTAATAAAATTTTTTACAATTATCAGTATACATTTTATCATAAAATATGCTTGTTATTTAATTCCAAAATCAGAATTCAATAAAAATATTTATTAGACCTTTCTAAATGTTTAATTTATAATAGAATTTTATTTTAAATTCAAAATTATTTAAACCTTTACAGTCGTTATTATTCCAGGGAAATGTAGAAAATATCTACAAAATTTTTGTCTGTGTTTATTTCTACTTTTTCTTTCAACTTTATATTTGTACACATGCACTGTTTTATTGGGTCCCATGTAATACAACTGTTTATATATATATGAAAAACAAAAACAAGTTATAAATCACATAACTTGCTATCGCTTGCATTTATGATCAGTTGATGTAGCTTTACCAAAACCTCCAAACAAGTGTATTTTTGTTTACATAAATGCCAAAAGAGTCAGAATTCACTATCTCTTTCATTGGCTCCACCTTCAGATCAGCTGATTTCAAGCTAATTTGCTATCATCAGTGAAGGATAGGGCTAGAAACTAGATCTAAACACTGCCTCCAAGTGTTTATGCAACAAGTTCCTATCAGTTTGCAAGCATGAATTTTTCAGACACATAATGTCTTCAAATCCAGCCTAACAAGCCAAATAGCTACATGGGTCTGATATCAGTTCACTTTCACCACATAGACAAAGCCTCTGCAATATATATCATTGCAAAAACCTTTAAAGGTACATTTACAAAAAACAAAAACACATTATAAATCATGTAACTTGCTATCACTTGCATTTATGATCAATAAATGGAGCTTTACCAAAACCTCCGAACAAGCGTGTTTACATAAACACCAAAAGAGTCAGAATTCACTATCTCTTTCTTGGCTCCACCTTCATATCAGCTGATTTCAAGCTAATTTGCTATTGTCAGTGAAGAATAGGGCTAGAAACTAGATCTAAACACTGACTCCAAGTGTTTATGCAACAAGTTCCTATCAGTTTACACACACATACATATATATATAATATTTTTAATAAATATTTAAATAGAAATCTTGAATGTGTGGAGTTATGCCCAGATGTAGAATCAAATTAAACTGGTAGACTGATGCATGAGTCTTTCAGTTTACATTGGCTCTTGGCCTGGGCAGTTGTTCTAGGTTGTTTTCTAATTAAGTTGATTTAAATGGATAACTCCACACTTTCAAGATTTCCATCTAAACATTCATTAAAAAAATATTGTATTATAATATACAACTTACCAGTGAGGGTTTATTATATAGTAAGAAAATTTAAAAGTTTGTTATACATTGATTTTTTACACTTATAAATGTAAACTGGAGTACTAAATTTTCTAGTATAAAAATATAACAGATATTTTAACATATTTAAATATTTAAACATTTACATCTGTTAAAAATTATTAATTTATAATATATACGTTCACATATACTTTATATTACATTTTATATAAAATTATTTGTGATATATAAATACAAAAAAAAAAATTAAAAACATAAAATTTATATACTTAAGACAAACAATTTAAATTAGACTTAATATATATTTGAAATATTTGTATATTTTTATTTAATTGTTTGTTTTATCATTTTCATCATCTAATTTAATTGTTAAAGAATTTTTTAAATGAAAAATTCAAATTTAATTCATAAAGTTTAATTTAAAAAAAAAATACATTTAACAATAAAACTAGATGATGAAAATAATGTAACATCCAATTGCAAGTATAATGATATCAACACAAACTTTCTGACAAAAATATGTGTATACATTTATAAAAGTAATAAGGTTATGATTAAAAGGAGGTTGCCTTGACAACAGTTTGAGATCGTTGATTGTTATCCATATTGGGGAAGTCTGTGTTGACTGGTTTCTAATTTATATATATAATATTGATTTTATTCTTTTATTTTTATTTGTAATTCAAATTTGCATACATTTTGTCTCAGTAATAAAATAGTACTTTCTTCTTTATAATCTAAAGCTGAAAGAACTTTTGTTTAAGTTCACCGTTATCATAGCTCTCTTAAATTCATTATTGTTGATCATTTATCCGCATTGTAATATACCAATAATTCACTTTACAGAGTTATGATTTTAATGAAATTCACTGAAAGAACAGTCAGCTTTAGACTGTATATAAAAACACTTCATTACACAGGCAGACAAAGTATGCAAATTTGAATTATATATATTTAAAAATGAACAGGTATTTCTAAAAGTTATTTATATGTTAATGATTTATAAAAGTAAGTTTATAGTCAAATATCAGCCTTTCACACTAATTGTGCATATGCTTTGCGAGTGTTAACACTCGCAAAGCATATGCACAATTAGCGTGAAAGGCTGATATTTGACTGTATACAATTGTTTACGTACGATATATAAAATAAAAGTAAGTTTATGTATTAAGTTTATGTATTTTAAAACCCTTTACTGCAAAGTGATATAGCATTGAAATAATGTCAATTACAGCCTGAAGAAGACTGTTAGGAAGTCGAAATGTTAAAAGTGAATAATAAAATATTGCATAAAGTATAACATTGATGTGTAATGTGAATCTAGAGTAATTTTTACTACACTGTTTTGCACAAAGTAGAGATTGGTTTTCATCTGTTTTTAACATTTGATGATTGGCTGTAATAAGCATATGACCAATGACATGCAAAAAAATGTATGATCCCCAAAAATGCACATTTCATGCTGAAACAGCATTCATCAGTTGGCCTATATCACATTCTCTTACACAAATATTTGTGTTTGTTTAATTTATATAGATAGGGAATTACTACAGCATGGTTTATATCAAAACTGTAAAATCAAGTTTGGCATATCAATTAAACTGCAATAATTCCCTATCTACATATCCTGAGTTATGATAAAGATATGTGTAAGATAATGTGATCAGGGTCATATAATAAGATCTGGTTCAACATGAAATGAGCATCTTAAGATTCTCATACATATTTTTCTTATCTTTGGACATATATTTATGATTACACCAATTCACATGATGTCATAAAAAACTAAAACCAGTCCCTACATTGTGTGAGAGGGATATAGTGAAAATTACACTGCAGAAATATTATTCTGTAAATACATAATATCATGTTGTTTGCATCAAAGTTGTAAGAGGAGTAACTTTGACCCATCAATTAAATTGTTGTAATTCTTTTTTTTTAGTATACTGAACAGTAATAAAGATATACATAAAAGTATGATCTGGGCTAATTGATAAGTGCTGGTTCAGCATGAAATGTGCATCTTGGAGATTACAAATTTTTTCCACATGTCATTGGTCATATGTTTATGATTACATCAATTCCCAAGGTGTTAAAAGTAGTCAGAAACTAATTCCTAACATGGGTGAGAATGGGTAATGAAAATTACCCTACATAAATATTACTTATTAAATGAATAATCTCTAGTCTAATGAATGACAAATAAAAATTATTATTATTATTATACTTTCATCAAGAGCATAATGTCTAAGGGCAGTAAGTTTGATACTTTTAGCAATTGGGCCAACTGGCAAGTGCTTGTTCAGCATGAAATGTGCATCTTGACAAAACATACCCTATATGTTTTACTGAAGGTTTGTGATAATAGTGTTTCAGATGTATTTATATTGGACTATTTCCATCATCTAATATAAATGTTGGATGTCTTTACAAAAATGTAACTTTATTTAAATATTCCAAATACATTCAATTGTTAGTAATAGCATACAGGTTAGTATATGCATGACATTTTGAGAGGTATTATTCTTCTCTCTTCTTTAGGTATTGCTGGTCTGACCAGTGGCAATATTGGCATGAGAATTGAAACTGAATCCTTAGATTTTTGATTATTGAATTTTAAGGCAACACTCAAACCAACTGATTCATTCCACCAAAGACAACAGTCAGTAGAAATTTCATATACTTATCTATGAAGTTCCTCTATGATTACTCCACTTTTTCTAAGAGCAAAGTTGATTAGTAGTTTTCATATATTATGTATAGTCACACTAGCATGACTTATGGGATTGTTTGCCATTGTCACATAAGCAGCTTTTTTAAATGTTCTTCTTTGTATCTTTTCTTCTTTATCTGATATTTTTGAAATTTTACAATTGAACATATTGGTACATACATGGTCTTCTACCTTATACGCATCTGTTTTCTCTCTTCTAATCATCAGTTTGTTTTTTGAAAGCTTGCTTTTCAATAGGACAACTGGTCTCACCAATATATATTCTTCCACATTCACATGATCATTCATAGATGTATTTTTTTTCAGCATTTCAAGTTTAGGCTTTGTAGATGTTAGAATTTCTTGTAGTGTGATATGGCTGTAGAAAGCTGTTCTGATGTTATACTGACTGCGATTTTTCAATAATTTGTCTAATTTTGGTATGTATGAGTATATTATAGTAACAATATATTTTTTCTTTTGATGGTTCTTTTTGTTGTCTATTTAAGGTTTTCTTAATGATCGATAACCATTTCTCATAAAAAATTGTTCTATTTAGATCTTTTTTTCTCTTCAAATCACTGATTTCTGAACATCTTTTGCTCTTTTCCACAGTGATAATATAACTCCATGTTTTGTGTTTTTGGTGTAATGGGATGTATAGGCTAAGTTATTTTTCTTTATGTGCGAGTTTTCGGTAAACTAGTTTTCATTTTGTCATGAGGGAGTCTTGTAACAAGAATATCTAAGTCTGCCAATTTTTGCTCATTCTGATTCTATTGTAAATTTAATTAAAAAGAATATGTTGTTGATGTGTTTCCAGATAGTTCGGAGCAGTGTTTTTCCATGTGGCCACACAGCAAGTATATTATCTACATAGCAAGGCCAAACTTTAGGTGGGTATGGAATAGCTTTTATTGCTGTGGTTTCAAGATTTTCATGAAAATATTGCTAATATGAGGTGACAATGTTGAGCTCATATCCATTCCTGCATTTTGTTGGAAGAATTCTGTATTATATTGAAAGTAGGTTGTTTTTATGCAGAATGTTATTAGTTCCAGTATACTATCAATAGGAGGAGTTGTTCTGGTTTATAAGCTGTTATCACCATTTAATCTTTTTTTTACAATAGACAATGCTTCTTCACATGGTACATTTGTGAAAAAACTTGCCACAACAAGAATTACCAATAAATCTGTTCTTTCACTTTCATGTTTTTTTATTAATTGTACAAAGTGTCTGAAATCCCTGACAAAGGATTGGGTCTGTATGCCTAAGGATTAAGAACTTTGAGAAGAAATCTTGATAAATTTTGGAAAGATGAATTTCTAGAACTAACAATAAATCTTAGTAGAACATGATTCTTATGGATTTCAGGTAGACCACAAATATGAGCAATTTTGCCAAGAATGTGATATTTTACTTTTTTTGTGAATCACTGAAGTACCTTTTTTTTGATTAATGCTTGTAACTTTGTTTCTGTATTTGGTATCAGATTTTTTTACCATTTTTTTGTATTGGCCTACTGTGAGGAGTTCTTATATTTTGTCATAATCAGTTGTATCCATTCTAACTGTTGCATTGCCTTTGTATGCAGGGTAGAATAATTAAAGATTTATCTACTTTGAGAGATTTATTTGCTTTCCTCTTGCCATAGGATAGGTTCGATATCAATTTTTAGTGTTTGTCAAGTATTTTTTATTCTCCTGTGTAATTATTTTGCTTCTTCTAAAGGCAACTTTTGAGTGACTTTCTTGATGGTTGTCATTGTATCTAATAAAGGGATATTAAATGGCATTATGGAAAAGTTTAATCCTGAGAGTTTTAATAGATGAAGCTGGGACACTGTTTGATACATTATGATTTTTAATATTTCCATGCAGGTTATGAAGTTTCTTCTGTTGGCATTCTTTTATTTTTTCATGTTTTGTAGAATGATTTTCTTACTGCTTGAGAAACTCTTGTGAAATCTTCATTCATAAGTTTATTTTTTAGAAAACATCCTACATTATCAATGGAATGCAAGGTTTGATGCTTAGAAAACTTTTAAGCATTTTTTCTTTCATTTAACAGAGCTTCACTTGCCCTCTGAGTAATTTTCTCTGCTCTCTATGAATGAATTTGAGGTTTTAGTTGCAAACCTTTAAAAATTAACCTTTCAGATTTACATTGACATAAGAAAGTTAAATGATTTTCTACTTGACCAGTTTTAGACAATTTTTCATAATGTCTGAAGTTTGATATAATATTGGGTCCATACCGAATATGTAGTGTTTTCCTGAATGTTTGTGATAATGTTTTAATTGTATTTATACACTGAATAGAGAAGAAAAAGTACAAAGAAGAAAATTTAAAAAAGCTGCTCACATTACAATGGCAAACAATCTTATTAGTCAACATAGTGTCACTATATATAATTTATGAAAACCAGTAATCAACTTTGTTCTTAGGAAAAAGTAGAGTAATCAGTGAGAACCTCAAAGATAAGTATATGGCATTTTTGCTGACTGTTGGATTTGGAAGGATGGTTCAGTTGGTTAGAGTTTTACCACAAAATTCAATACTCATAAATCTAAGGGTCCAAGTTTTATTCCCATGCTAGTACTGTCAGTGGTCAGGTTAGCAATACCTAAAGAAGGGGAGAATAATACTTCTCAAAACATTGGGCATATACTAACCAGATGCTATTACTAACAGTTGAATGTTTTTGGAAGATTTAAATAAAGTTAAACTTTTCTAAAGACATTCAATACTCATATTAGATGGTGGAAATAGTCCAATATATAAATACAATTATTCTATATGTTTCTGGAATTTTGCTTATGCTGTGGCTTAAACTGGAAATTTAGGTCAGTATTAACCAGGTTTTTCATCTTTTAGCACATATCTGTTTCTAATTTTGGCAAATAATGTTTTAATAATATTTATGACCACTGTGTGTTTGTATCCAATATTACATAAGGTTTTAATTTATGTGTCTGTGTTCACTTTTTGCTTGGATTCAAATTTTCATAGGTTGTATTTTCTATGTAGAAATGGGTCAATGAATTTATGAGCAGTGGGCATTAATGATTCAGAGCATATTACCCTATGCACATAAACAGTTTTAACAATCATTTTCATTTTATAATCTACACATTGTAAATCTCCACTTTTATAAATCACATCATTCTCTAAAACTGTTGTTGCAATGATTGTGCCTATCAGTTAGTTGAAAGCATGCTTAGCACACTATGTTGATAGAAGTTAATATATTATGTTAAACCAATAAATAAGCTTTTCTTAATATACATAACATATGTGTTTATTATTGAATTACATTGCTTTATGAAAAGTAAAAACTTTACTTTGAAATTACAATTAAACTGTAATAATTCCCTATGTATTTATATTGAACGATAACGAATGACTAACAAAAATTAATAATATAACATTGATGCACATTGCATATTGAAGTCTTTCCGTGCAGTATAAAAGACATATGCTAAAACTTTGCCACCACTACTTATAGAATAATTCACTAAATATCAGCCTTTTACAGCTACTGTACATGCGCTTTAATGAGTGTTAAATAATAAATGAATACTTTTCAGTGCCCATACTTCTTAAATACTATATCTTGTATGGGCACTGAAAAGTATTCATTTATTATTTAACACTCATTAAAGCGCATGTAGAGTAGCTGTAAAAGGCTGATATTTAGTGAATTACAATTATAAACATCCCGCTATAAAAATAGATGCTTGTTTACTTATAGAATAATAATTGTTAAAAGAAAATTTCATGGTAATCTTCCTGAGCCTTACCTCAAATCTTTACCTTTAATAATAATATTGGAATCTCATCAATTGTGGATGCTTTCCCAGATTTTTTTGGTTAACACTTACTTTTGTTTTCATTATTGCACAACCCAAGCTTTCCTTATCCATGTAATTTCCATTCAATTAAAATAAGAAAATGGTTATTATTTCTGCTAGAAAAATCCTTTGTATTTTTCCCAGCTCTTCAGGCCATCAACTTTTTTAAATTAATAATTTGCTATTTTTATTTCAATTAATAATTTTAATTCTACAACTGCTAAATTGCAGTCTAAATCTATATCAACTTCAGGTCCATAAAGACATTCAATACTATTTCTAAGCATGAACTGAATTAAAGCATAACCTAATTAAAAGTTATTATTATTACCTGAACATTTTATTGAATATATCATTAACATTTTAAAACTATATTTTTATTAGAGTCATACTATTGCCTCCATAGAAAACTTCGTAATTATTCTTTATTTTTTTATCTCAAATCTATATTCTCTAATAATATTAACACTTTGTTTTTTGTCTTTCTACAGCATTCTTACCACATCACTATTCAAATATTTTTATATTTAATTTCAATCATTTTTTTAGGTTTTTTTATACAAACAGGATACTTTTGATCCAAACATTTATTATTTAAGATCTTTTATTGTCTGAGTAATATTTTAAAGATGATCAATAATATTTTATTATAAATAAATTAATGTGCATACATACAGCTAAGTTGCAGAAAGTTTTTTTTTTTTTCTATTTTAGTAAAATTTGAGTTTTTAATGAGTGGAAAACAATCTTTTCTTGAAATCTGAAAAATTAACAAATCTGAAAAAGTTTTGCAAGCAGGAATTTTTTATTAATGATGTTTTAGTACATGTTTTCTGTTTCTTTATGTATCACAGTTTCTGATTGGTGTGCTTACCAGAATTTTGATCACATTTGGTAGTTTTTTTTATTCATAACAACATCAATTTTTAATTTATTGAAATGCTAATTACAAAACATTTTTTTTAAATTTAAAACACTGCTTACACAGTAATTTTCACTTTCATTTCCAAATACAAAATTCATACCTTCTTTGTTCTCGCATTACTCATAGATTTTTTCTATGTTTAGCCTTTTTCTTTTCAATTCTGGCAATAAATTGAACATGGCTTACTTTTTTATAGCACAGACTTTATATATAATCTATTAATTTTAATGTATATTTATTGATTTTTATTTACTAGTTATTGTTAAATTGAGAATTTGTCATTTATTTTTTCCCCACTGATTATGAGTTTAAGTAAATAATGCCATGTTTACATATGGTTTAAGTTAAATTGTCATCCTTAATTCCAGGAGTTCCCAGAAAATCAAGTCTTGTTAAAATCTAAGTCCCTAAGAATACAACAAACACTATATTCTTAAAGATTTTCTGACAAATAGAAAATGGATGTATATATTATAATAACAGCACTGAGAAGACACATATGTACATAACTGTTCTGAATTTAGAGAATCAGTTGACCCCAAATCAACATAATAAATTTTGGAAATTATTTTTCTTTGAGATAATTTTTCACTTTTTTACTTTGCCATCTCAATTGTACTTTTTTAAGTTTACCTTACAACAATTCATTCTTATTTTGTTTTTGTATAATTTTAATCTATTTTTCTATTCACTGCTTACAGATTTAATGTTCTTAACTTCAATTAAATATTGCATCTTAACTAAACAATGGAACAAAATCATAAAGCTTAAATTTGTAATCATTTAACATGAAATGCTTTTCATATATTATATAAATATGATTTGCACTAACCACACATACACATACAAAACTGAATTTTTCTAAATTCTTTATATATTACAATAATACAAAAATAATACAAAATAAATATGTATAGTATGGCAGACTGCTTTCAAGGGACACAGCCCTCATGCATCGTTAGTGCAAATCATATTTATATAGTAGTATTTTTTTTCTCATGTGTCATAGCATCATCCAGGAAGTGAACCCACTAACCCAAGATAATTGCTTGTAAAGCAGCTGTCACTGATCTCTCGACCACCAATGCTGCAAAGTTTAAACATTTCTATATGGTTATGTGGCTTAACTCAGCTCAAGTTTTTTCAGAGTGAAGGTTAAATTTATAAAATTTTTATTATAATATATAAATTTAGCATAGAAAATGATAACAGATTGAAAAAGCACAAAGAAATGCAACTCTGATTAAAAGAAAACATTTTTGTTGAGGTGAAATTAGAAATTAGAACAACAGCAAAAATTTCAATATAATTTTAGACTGGAATTTCTGCAATTACATAAGATGAAAAAATGCTTAGTGTAAAATAAAAAAAAATGTATATGTAGACATAATTATTTATTATAAAGCATGTAAAATTATTAATTAAAACAAAAAATAATAAGAAACAAATAAGCAATGAAATTTACTGAATTAAATTTAACAAACTATGTAAATCCTATATCATAAGAATGTAAAAAAAAAAAAAAATGCAGTGTACAATAAAAACACTAAAATATTGTGAGTAATAAAAGAAAACAATCTGATACAAAATAAAAGATAGTTGATAAGCTACTAGTCATAATAAAATTGTAAAAGATACACTTATTTTTAATATAAATATATATTGATGATAAATAGAGATTATTGATGATATTTGACAGAGTTTAATGAAAAAAATATATTATGTCATCAAATCTGAGGCTAAAAAAACCAGTACAATAAATCAATAGGCTTTTTCCCTTCTCTTTTTTTATGTGTCATAGCATTGAACCAGAAAGCACACCCACTAACCTGGGACAACTACTTGTAAAGCAGCTGTGCTGACCACTCAACCACCAATGCTTAAAATCTTTTTAGAGAAGAAAACTGAAAGTGTACCTTCAAATTATTCAAAGTCTATATCAATTGTAGAAATATACTATTTAAAATTTTATTTATCCTAATTATGGTTATCAACAGATCTATTAGTTAACTGTGTTTACAAAACATAAGTGATTATTATTCTTAAAAGCGCTGCTCTAAAAGAACTAGTCCAGGATTAGGGTGATGAATCCCCATGCTGAAAGTTCCTGGATTAATTCTCAAATTCGATAATGATTAAATACTTATTTTGGTCAGTTGACTTAGATTGTTTCTTTGAAGTCCAAATGTTTTTTAATTACTCGAAAAAACCGATCATACAACAGATATTAAAATAAATATTTTAAAGTAATAAGATTTAGAACCAATAAGTATATCAACATTTTTTCTAGTCTTCCCAGAATAATTCCTTTTAAATTTTTTTTACACCCATTGCTTTAAATAGTATTATTATTTTGGGAAATAATCACATCAATAATTTTGACAAATTTATCTCGGGCTTGATTTCTGACAGTTTCAATTCACTGTAATTTTTCTGATGATGGTTTTTGATTTCTCATTGATATCAGACTTCTTAATTTTCAAGATTTTTGAATATGATTAAAATAGTATTAAGTTACACAGAAAATGTTTGAATGACTTATTTTGCTAGTCATGTTTGCATACTTATATTCCTTAATTAAAAATAATAAGATACCCACTAATTGTTAAAACATTTTTTTTAATCAAAAGTTTAGTCATAAGCAATTACAAGCTAACGATTGCTTGAATGATAATTACAGCTCCATCATATATCTTTTCAGTAATTACACTCTGAAACAAAAAACTCTGATTTGTTGAACATAAACTTACAAAACTGCACCACATCACAATCTCATTTTTGGTTTTCAGATGCAGTGAACTGGCAGTCATCTGATCCAACTGAATAAACCTACCTTCTAGCTAAAAATAGGTAGGTAGCCATTTACTGAATAATATAAGATGATTTCTAATTAAATATTTACTTATTACCTGAAAAAAAATTCTAAGCCTGCTTGCGAATTAAAAGAGATACTAGGTTTGGGTTTAAATCCTCAGGTCATGGCCATGCCTAAAGAATACCTCATCCACCTTTTTTTTTTATATGTCAAAGCATTGACCGGGAAGCGAACCCGGGCCAGCTGCTGGGAAGCGAACCCGGGCTAGCTGTTGGGAGGCGAACCGGGGCCATCTGCTTAGAAAGCAGATATTGGAAGGCAGCTATGCTAACCGCTATGCCACCAACCCTTGACTGCCTCATCCATCTTATAAATGAAATTCTTGAATATATAAGTAGTTTTAATAATTTTTATATCATTGATTTTTGTAGAAACTTTATTTGTTGCGTGCAATGTGTATATAATAGGATGGCAGTCGTTGTAAAAAGAATTGAATAATAGACATATTTTAATTTATAAGTATTTTTGTGCAAGAAAAAAGAATTTTTTGTTATTTAAAAAAACATGTTTTATTTATTTGTCTGATAAAAATTCGAAATGTAATTTCTATCGGGCTTCTTTTCTATTTATTTATAGGTTAATGATATTTTATTGACTTGGACTGGGTGTCTTTTAAAGATCGAAGACTGTATTTTTACTGTCTGATGATTCTTCTGTATTATAGATTAACAAAGAATGTTTTTTCTTCTATTGGAACCAAATTTTAAATGATTAACGAATCAATATCTAATAAGTTGGTTGTAAAATAGAGTTCCTGAAATTTGAAAAATTATCCTATAAACAAAATAAGAGAAGAATTCCGCTGTAGGTAGTCATCGATTTTTTAAATTTTTTTATAATTTTGTAATTATCAAAAATAATTTGATATGTATACATATATAGATGAAAAATGTATGACTTCATTCATTAAATACTGACAAACAATGTGTCAAATATATATTGAGATAGAGTATAAACTAGTCTGATTTGAATGTAAGTCCAACCACTTCACACTTAAAAATATACCCCCCCCCCCTCGATTCTCAAAAGTCTTCAACTGATCATTTGAGAGAATTTCAAATTAAGATTTAAAGTCATTTTTATTCCTATAGTCGTAAAAATGTTAACTAATGGCATTTTAGCAATCTCCATAATTAAATTTTATATATTTACGTTATGTGTACGTGTATGCACGTATGTGTGCTTGTTTATATTATTTCTTTCAAACATTACAGCTTTAATTTTGTTGTAAAATAAATTTGAATATGTATTAAATTAAAATTTTGTTGGAACTTTTTTATTTAGGTACATGTAAGATAAATACAACTTAATAGCAGATACCAAATGCAGATTTTTCAGATTTGTGCCCCAACATGTTATCCTAGTGATGAAGCTGTAGAAGATTTTCATATGGATGTACAAAAGGCTTTTTATCAAAGTAAACACCATTTTGAAATTGTTATGGAAACCTTTAATGCTAGAGTTGGTAAACAAATGAAATATGAAAGTGCTGTAGGTAATTTTTGGTATGGTAGTAGAAATGAGAGAAGACATAGACTTGTGGAGTTTGCAGAAAAAGAAAAACTTTATATTATGAATTCTTTTTTTGAGAAAAATGTTAAAAGGAAATGAACATGGAAGCATCCAAATGAAGGTACAGCAGAATTGGATTATATTTTGACTAACAGAAAATACATATTTCAAGATTGTAATGTTCTTAATAAATTTAACACAGGAAGTGATCATCTATAAGTAAGGTGTAAGATACATGTTAATGCAAAACTAGAGAAACAAAAATTATTAAGAAAAACAATATTTACAATTGATATTCCTAATCTTCAGAATTTAAATTAGAACTTACACATCCGTTTCAAGTATTAGTAGATTTTGAATATGATTCAGATTTTAATGAAATTAATAAGAAAATAACTGATACACTTTTAAAAATTGCAACAAAGATAGCTGGTAGAAAAAAGCAGAAATTGACCAATAAAATTTATACTGAGACTAGAAAATTTATGAAGAAAAAAAGGAATATGAAGATATGCAAAAGAGATGCATTAAAAAGGGTTGAGTACCTCGAATTCTGTGGAAATGGTGCAGAAAAGAGTTGAAAATGATATAAGAAAGTATAACTGTGAACTAGCAAGGAAAGCTGTAGAAGAGAATAAAAGTCTTAAGAGTGTAAAACAACATTTTGGTATTGGTAGGAAATTTATATCTGCAATAAGGAAAAAAGATGGAACTATTGCTAAAGAGAGGAATGACATCATGATCAAGAATTATATAGTAATAAAGAACAAGTCCCTCATATATCTATTATATCTTTTGAGTTGCCCAGAATTTTAAATGAAGAAGTGAGACATGCAATTAAATTTATGAAGAAAAGAAAGGCTCCAGGTAATAATGGAATTATAATTGATATATTAAGAGAAGCAGGTGAAGAAATATAATTTTTTTTTAACAAAGTTATGTACCAAATGTCTAAATGATAAAGATGTACCAGATGATTATAAGAATGCAGTATTAATATTAATATTTAAAAAAGGTGATAAAGAAGATATTAGAAATTACAGATCTATCAGCCTTTTATCAGTTTTATACAAATTTTTTACCAAGATAATTACAACTTGTCTACAGAGAACATTGGATTTCCACCAACCAAGAAAACCTGCTGGATTTTAAAGTGATTTTAGTACAGTAGATCATATCCAGGTATTGGGAGAAGTTATAGAAAGGACAAATAAATATGAGTTGCCATTATGCTTTGGATTTGTAGATTATGAAAAGGCATTTGATTCTATAAACATTTCTTCAGTGATTAAAGCATTGGATCATCAAGGTATAGATGCAGGATATTGTCATATTTTAAATAATATTTATAAAAATGCAACAGCAACAATTAGATTACATAATGATACTAGGAAAGTCAACATTGAGAAGGGTGTAAGACAGGGTGACTCCATATCTCCAAAACTTTTTACAGCAGTGTTGCAAGAAGTATTTTGTGGATTAAAATGGGAATCTAAAGAAGTGAAAGTAAATGGAGATTATTTAAGTCATTTAGATTTTGCAGATGATATAGTTGTTTTTGCAACTAATGCTTTAAAGCTGCAGGAAATGTTACAGGAGTTATCAGGTGAAAGTAGTGCTAAAGATAAATGTTAAGAAGACTAAAGTAATGTTCAATGGATTTTCTCAAAGTATGAAAATAAAGATGGGTTATGATGAGTTAGAAGAAGTTAACAGCTATAAATACCTTGGTCTCATTATTAATACAGATGGAAACATAATGGATGAAATTAATCATAGAATTAAACTTGGTTGGAGTGCTTTTGGTAGAAATAACTTGATACTAAAAGGAAATATGCCTATGTGTTTGAAAAGAAAGGTTTTTAACAAATGTGTTTTACCCATTCTTACTTATGGATCTAAGACTTGGACACTTAAGAGAAGAGCAGTACAGAGATTTCAAACCACTCAAAGAAGTATGGATAGATGCATGTTGGGAGTAACAAGAAGAGATCGAAAACATAATATAAGGGTAAGAGAACAAACAGGTGTTACTGACTTCATTAAAAAAATTAAAAGACTAAAGTGGATTTGGGCTGGACATATTTCTAGAAGAGATGATAATAGATGGACCATTGAAGTCTTAAATAAAATTTCAAGAGATTGTAAAAGATCCAGAAAGAGACCACATGTTTGATGGATGGATGAAATAAGAAAGTATGCAAGAGTGATGTGGAGAAAAGATGTTAAAGATTGGAGAAGATAGATTGAACTTGGAGAGACCTTCATCCTGCAGTGGATTGATAATGGTTGATGATGATGAACATAAATATATAACCTGTCAAATCTGGTTATAAAAATTACAGAAATATAGAGCAAGAAACTAAAATCAAATTATAAAATAAGTAAATGGTCAGGAAGCAGGCGAGTATAATCCTAAATTTAAAGAAATTTTTGCAGGAATTTCTAAAAAACTTTAATAAAATTTCATATGCTCATATTTTTCTGGAAAATAAAAATAATATAATTTTAAAAGTTAAATTATATATTTAGATTTCTTTTTTAGTTTATACTTTTTAAAAATGTGACGCAATATCTTAAATTTAGTGACATTTTTTTAAAAATTTGAATAAGTACTTAACATAGTTTGCCTGCTAGAAACTTGCTGTCCATTTTAAAAAAAACAATCCATTTTCAGGGGCTTACAACACGTGGTATAAACAATATGGCTGACTCTAATTTATTGTATTCAATAATTATGGGTTTTTATTTATTAAAATGATAAACACAAAAGTCCAAAGAGAAGTAATTCAAATTGTTTTTAAAGTAGATACAGTAAATAAAATTTTTAAATAAACATCATTTAGTAGACTATAACAAAAGTGCAGACTGACATCACTGTGTGGGTGGTCACTATCTCGTAATTTTAAAAATATTTCACTGCATCTTGTTCTGCTGGTTAAATATTCCAAATTTTAATCATATCTCCAGTTCCATCAGCAGACAAACTATGTCAATAAAATAGTAATATAAATTTTATATTGAATCAAAGTGTAATCTTGCAGAGAAATATAAGAATTTTAAAGTTAGCTCTCCTGTTCTTAAGATAATTTGTTGTAATGAATTGCATTTTTTTTTATTTTTAAGAAAATTAAAAGCTATTTGTGTAATAAAGTGAAACTTAATGTACTTTGATTTGGTTAATAGTAACATCTTCAAGAGTAAAAGAAAAGCACTTTATACTAAAAAGAAAATATTTGTTTGAAAAAAGATATTTTCCAGTTATTTATTTATTGTAAAATTTATTTAATATAATTGATATTAGTCTTGGTGACGTCAATATGGTGCATATCTAAATAATGATTGTATTAAATGTGAATTAAAAGATGTTTTAAATATAAATGTAAATTTATATGATGTAAAATAATATTCATTTACTATCAAAATTTAATACTCTAAATTAAGTAAAGGAAAATGAACAGTTTCTTCCAAAAAAAGAATAAAATCATACTAAAAATGTTTCTAATAAAGCTTAATTAAGATTCCAAGGATATCAATGTTTAGTAATAAATTGTTCGGATAAAAATTATAAATAAATTATTTTCACAAATCAGTACTGGATTTAATAACTACATAATTTAAAATTTAAATGTTTGTCTAGTTTATTTAATTCAGCACAAAATATTTATATTGGAGGTCAATTATCTTTTTTCGCATGTGTGTGATCATGTATATCGGTTATATGAGATAGAGTAGATGGCAGAAGGGAGTTTGAAAGTCTGTGTTCAAATCCTCTATATAGCATCTAGATTCCAGGTATATAAAATAATTGTATTTAAAATATTTCAAATATTAACTGTAAATTGTAAGACCTTTAAACACAGACTTTAAAGCTCCCTCCAGCTATCTGCTCTATCTTATACAACTGATACGCATGGCCACACATTATGTGAGAAAGATAAATGATCCCCAATATATGTATTTTGTGCTAAACTAGTGCTCATCAGTTGACCTAGATCATCATTTCCCACACAGATATATAATCAGTGCTCATTTTAAATGCCTTATAATTTACATTTATAACTCCAAGTATATAAATTGTACTTGTATTCAATCAAATACTAAATATTAATTATGGATATACTGTAAATATAAATGACAAAAATTATTAGAGAAATCATTTGAGGAAAGATGAAATAATTAAAAGTTTGTCTATTTCAGTAATAAAGTTTATTGTAGTAAGTTTCAGGAAATAATAAAATGAATGGCAGTTGAATGAATAATTGTCAAGCTATCAAAATTCAGTACTATTTTATGTGTTTCAGTTTTATTTATTAAACTTATTTTTTTGAATAATATGTGTCATTTAAACTCATAAATAAATGTTGATCTGTAAAGAAAATCAGAATAATTATCAATATGTTTATTATATTTAACTGATTTTAACTGAAAAAGCTAAGAAAATATTTTATGTATTAATAGTAATTTGTTATTGTGTCCAAACTACAGCCTTGATTACATGCATTCATCATCATCATAATAATAATAATAATAATAATAATAATAATAATAATAATAATAATAATAATAATAATAATAATAATAATAATAATAATAATAATAATAATAATAATAATAATAATAATAATAATAATAATAATAATAATAATAATAATAATAATAATAATAATAATAATTATTATTATTATTTTATTATAAAAATCTCATTAAGCAATGTTAAACATTAAGAGATCTTATATGTAAAGAAAAATAAAATTTTAAATCTACTAATAACTAAAACGGTCATAAAATACAATTATTTTTAAAAATAATGTTGATAAGGCATTAATTAATCACAGAAAATTTTAAGTTTGTATACATGCACAGACAAAAAACTTACCATAATAAAATATAAATCTATATGGTAATTACTCTATAGTATGGAATATATTTGGATGTTGGTGTGCATACTTAGCATATGAAAGACACTATTAGTATCTATTTAATAGGGATATACTTATATGGGTGTTTATCATTGAATTAATAAATATTCCAGTGGAGATTTAGAAGTGCAAGTGAATAAGTATTGTAACCCTCCATATTGTCATGGTACCAAGTTACTAATAGAGTAAATTTTTTAAGATCTGCTAATAATACTGGAAAACAGATAATCAAGGTTGAAGAAAGGAAACAAATGTTATTACAAAGAGTTGATAATGATATTGCTCCTAGATATATTTTTATCTTTAGCATATGATGAACAATTCATCACATTTTATTTTCAAATGTTTTAAAACAAGTAGTATGGAAAAAAGAGATTTTCAATCTTCATGAGTATAACTTTTACAAAAAACCTAGAAATTTTTTTAAAAATTGAATATCCTATTTTGAGATCTCTAATGGAAACAACACAGATGTGTTGCGATAAGTAAACCAAAGTGCACACTTAATCATCAAGTTGATGCAATGAATGATAATCTTCCTGTAACTCATCATGGGGTTTTTAAAGTTTTCTATGATTTTAAGGCAGATCTGGTTGTTCATAACATAAGCATGCATAAAACCATAATCATTTGTCATTTACATGATTAAATGATAATTGTAGTAGATACAAAATTTTATGGACTAATCTGCCACATGATGTATTTCTTTCATCTACTTTATTTAATATATTCATCAATTATTGTGTGGATACAGAGTGCAAGAAACTATTCTGATTATATTTCTTTGATTTCTCAAAAAATATTGTTTTCTAAAATAGAAAAGTCTTTCAATAAGGATTTGTAAAGAATGAAATTTAATTCTAAGGCTGGGGTATTATTCCTAATACACTAAAGAAAATATGTTCAATTTTCCATTTAAACAATAAAAAAAGAATTTGTTTTCTAAATATAATTTGGACAATACTAATTTGAAAATGCATTCCTGTATTGTTAGCAATCCTATTTTCTTCATTTATTTAAGATGATATTAAAGTTAATTTCTAGAAATAATCTCCTTGCAAGGCTAGTTGATACTATTTAGAATTGTGATCCAAATATGTTATGGATTGTTTCCTTAGAATTAGCATACTGAGTTGGTGATTTCTGTGCCTCTGTTGGAGAAGAAGTTTCCATACTAAATTTCTAGATATTCAAATTTAACATTACCTTGAGAAAAATTACTGATATGTTTAAGTCTACTGCTTGCTGTAGTTTCCTTTTCTTTTACATATTCCTCTTACATATCAAAGGGAAAAATGCATCACAGATAATGTATAAAAAACTATTATGCAGATCAGATTTGTCAGTAACTTAAGTATAGTTCGACCATCTAAGATTTAACTCAAATTAAGCTCCCCTTTTTGGATATTCAATGAAAAATCTTTAATCAAAAAATTATAATGTGAGTAAAATAAATTATTATGAGATTCTAAACATTTTTATTCCAGATTCAATAATAATGGCAGCTGGATTTTATTTTCCAAACACAATTTGAATATCATCCATAGAGTCTGAACAAACCACTATTATTGCATTCATCTGCTTTATAATAGAATTTAACAACCAATGTGGACAACACAGAATATGAACAATGTACTTAAGGATTGTCAAATATAAAACTGTAATGGCAGAATTAAAGAACTTAATAAAACCACTAGTGAATTTATAGTTTTTGTTAATCAGTCAATAAATATGAAACTCAGTTTAATTACTTTATAATTTTACTTTAATTTAAAAATAATTTTAAGACAGGCTTTAACCTGTATCAAATGTACCTTAAATTTTTTATAATAATTAAGCAACATCTTTACTTTGCTGACAGAGGGACCTCTCCAACCATGACACAAGATAGCATCTTTTATAAAGATAAGAATAGCCATCTTATCTTTAGTCTAACTTTACATTTATATAGGCCAATCTGAAGCAACTTGATTTGAGAGCATGAAGCTGTTACTTCTCTTTACTGTTTAAGTCCACTATTTCCTATACAAATGAAAATTCATGAATCTTGCAATTTATGAGTTAATATTACAATCTTTATGCTGGAAAAGTAGTTAGGCAGTTTATAAATAAAAACAATTTTTTTATCTATAAAAAGAGAACTGAATATAAAACATAAGATCTAATTTAAATAAGATCAAAATAGTCATTATAAATATATAATATATTATTTGCCAAAGGTTTGTGATGATGGTATCAGATGTAATAACAACAATCAACTCTTAAACTATCAACAATCTGTAGTCAAGGCAACCTACTTTAACAATAAAAGTGGAATGACCTTTAGCTATGACTTTATATATTTATAAAGACACCAAAGATTGCAACTTGTCCAAGAGTGTGAGATTAATAATGCAAAGAAGTTTAAACAAACCTCATTTATCAGGCAAAACCTTTATTGTTAAAGGAGGTTGCCCAGACTACAGAGTGAGATTGGTGACAGCTTAAGAGTTGATTGATGCCATCCATCTTATAAATCTATTAAAGATTTGAGTAATTGTATTTATTGTCTTAGAAGTGATAACACATGGATCTATTTCCATAATCTGTCATTAAATGTTGAATGTATAGAGAATTTTAAACTTTATTTAAACTTTTCAAATACAAACAACTTATTGCCTCTTTGTATAGTTTGTATTTGAAAAGTTTAAGTAAAGTTTAAACTTTTCTATACATTTAACATTTAATAGTAGATGATGGAAATAGTCGAACATATTATCACATATAACATCATTTTTAAAAAAAAATCATATAATCAATTTTTTATATTACTACTGTAAACTTTTGCAGAGAATATCGGAAAAAGTTTATTTATTTTTTTTAAAAATCCTATTCAGTTTATTAAGATCATATGTTATTCTTTTAAATTTATAACTAGTCAAATATATATATATATAAATAATTTTATCATTTGACTATAATAATTCATTAAATTTTTGTTTGAGAAAAAATTATGTATAAAGTGATGAGCTTTATAATATAAAAATATATGTTCATAATAAATTCATTAAATTTGTAGGTCAATATTTTTCTAGTTTAACAAGAAAGAAATAACCCTCACATGATCACCATTTCTTATGCTTGCTCAAAACTGTTATTAAAATAGGCAAAACTCTCTATACGTATTACCACTCAGTGCAAGCCAGAGTAGGTGCAGTGCTCTCAGATCCAAGGCTCCTCATTAATGAAGGTGACAAGCCAGAAACTAGTCTGGGGATATTGGATGAGTAGGCACCAGATAGGGATTTTATGCACAAGCCTTCCGGCATCCATTGATTATTCTGGCATGCACTGAATGGCAATACATAGAGACTTTTGCCTGTTTTAAGAAAGAAATAATTAAATGCCAAACACATATATAATATGATTACACACAAACATGAAATTTTTTATATAAAACACATCCAATAATTATCTTAACATATAAGTCAAATTATTTTTTCAATCTAATTGTAACAAATACAAATATATTGAATCAATTTTAAATCTGCATTTTCATTCATTTAAGCAAAAATACGATATTTTTCTAATCCTAAAACATATTTTTTATGAATGACATAATAAAATTCTAAGAAAATATGCCTAGATTTAGTATCCTGTGAGGCTATTAAACTTGTGTGGGTCTTTCATTAATGAAACACTTTCATTTTCTTTCTAAATATTTTTTATCCTAAGCTGAATAATTTTTTGGTTCATTGTTCTAATTTATTCAAAGTTGTTTTGTCTCCTGTTATTGTAAAAAAAAAAAAAAAAAAATTTTTTTTAAAATGACATAGAATTTTATAAATTGTTATGGAATATAATTTTTTATTTTTATTTTTTAGAACTATATTCACAATATATATATATGCACCCATTTCCAATAGTTAAATTTCTTATCTGTGCTTTCATATATATATATATTGAACTGGGTCCACCAAATAAGACACTTATTTTTGCTAGGTTTAACTGAGTTTAAATCCCTTTTACAATAATTAAAAAAACCACAGGAATGGACCAGCCCTTAAAGCACAGAAGAGAATACCATTGATAGCATAATGATCAATGATACCCATGGTCAGATTGTGGCTATGCAAAGCATAACACAATCACATTTCCAGACTATGACCCACCTCAACTGGGGGTTTAAACCCAGCCATCCAGGCATTTTATTTGTTTTGAGGATCAAACTCAGGTGCCAGCCAATTATAAGTTATATAGTCAGCATGCTTTGGTCAACAGGCACACAATCCAGCTCTTGAAATATCCCATTGCTAGCTCATACTCTGTCTCAGTATCCAGCACATTCATTTAACACATAAAAAATAACTATACTCATATTAATGATGACACAGTGACAAGTGAGACAGAAAATAGACCAACTAACATTTAAGCAAACATTAATATTTATTGAAGCACACACACATCTAATATAATATAACAATATAATATTTTACATAAAGAAATATAAATGATTAATGATTAGATTCAGGCTAAATTATGATATCAGTCCTTCTTTAACTAAAGTTCATTTAAAATAAGTATAAAGTTTCTATAGACAAATATCAAAATGTCTTTACCTAGATGTTTATGATTGTCAATTTTCCAAATGGTTGGCTTTTGATTCTCCATCAATGGCTTCATGGCTTTCCTTTCAGGTTTCTGTCAAACAATGGGAGAAATAGAGTATGTGGAATCTTCTACTTCACAATCTTGGCATTGGTTCCAGGTATTTATTCAGGCAGGATAGTTGATGGCTCAGAGCTTGGGGCATGAAGCCCTGTCAGACACGCATATGGCTTATGCGGCTTCTCCATTAATGGTGACTACAAAAGCAATGACTGGTTTATTACTGTATTTACAGTTTTCAATATTTGGATCTCTGGTTATTTGAATTCTCAATGAAAAACTATGTGTCAGCATTCTACATTCTGTCTCAAATGAATAATAATAATCCAAACTGAATTAATAATGGCATGAAGACCAGACTAGTTCAATCACAAAATGAAGGCCAGAACTATTCAATCATAAAATGCAGACCAGAATAATTCTATCGTAAAATGAAGAATGAAATAATTCTATCGTAAAATGAAGAATGAAATAATTCAACCATTAAATGCAGACTGGACTGAATAACAATAGCCAAGATGTAACTTATATATCTTAACTCTTATTATATATATATATATTAACATTATTTTTAATTTTGATCATAACTTAAGTCTGTTTTTAAATATTTTTACATTTTGTTAATCTAATTGTCTTTTACAGTCCACATTATTTAATCTTTTGCTTAGATTAATCAACTATCTCAATGATAGCTTACATAGTTTTTTTAATTAATTCAATTGTTAGTTTTTCTTTTTCTTTATCATCCAGTAATCGTTTAAAACTTATTACATTGGCAACAGTTTTTTTTTTTTTTTACAAACAAAATTTTATTCTGACTTTCCATATTTACTTATTTTAAAAAGTAGAGAGTTTCTAAATCTTTCCCTATCCTGCTTTCAATAATTTTATTCTGTTTTAAAAGAAAAATATATGTAATCTTTTTTTTTTTTACAAAGCTACATTTTAAACACAAAAAAAACTACTCTAAAACATATTATACTTTCTTTCTATTTTAAAAGAGAAATATGATGCAATACCTTATTTTACATGTTTGCATTTTAAAATCTATTTCTTAAATACTTATTTCTTCAACTATTTTTATTTTTATTAGTAATTTAATTATTTATTGTTAAGTGATAAATATATAATGTGAGTTATATATGTGTGTTTTATACATATATCTCTGGCTAGCATAACAATATATAATAGTGCATTTGTAAAATATAGCATTGGGGTCTTAAGATAAATAGATTGGCTTATATCTATTATTACTATGACAATAAGCAAAAAATAATAAATTCTTTACAACAACTATATAAAGATCAATTTTTTTTATACATTAAAAGTTTTTTCAGCACATCATTTGGTTCTCTTTTCAAATGTTAATAATCTATTATGTTAACAAACTATTTCAGACATAAAACCATCTAGTGTTCAATAATGAAATTAAAACAAACAATGCCAATATAAATCATTAAAATAAATAAAAACCCACATATATAAATCCCATAGTTACAAAATAATTGACTATATCATAACAATACAATAAATAAAATAAATTACATATTTTTTTCTCTTTTACAATTATATATATATATATATATATATGCAGGTTTTGATTTATTTTAAAAATTTATATTGGTATTGTTTGTTTAAATTCCATTATTGAACACTAGATGGTTTTATGTCTGAAATAGTTTGTTAACAAAATAGATTATTAACATTTGAAAATGGCATCAAATCATGTGCTGAAAAGGGCTTTTAATGTATAAAAAAATTGGTATTTATATAGCTGTTGTAAAGAATTTATTATTTTCTGATTATTATTTTATGAAAGAAAAGCATAAAGATATTCAGTCTTTTCCAATTTTGATGACTTACTATGATATGTCATGATTAACAGCTGTATAAGATAAGAGTTATCATTCTCACCTCAGTTCAGGTTTGACAGTTTTCAATCCTCACTATCAGTAAACAGGGGTCTAGTACACACACATGGGCTTCAAACAATCAGAAAAAGCTGTCCTATTACTTTTCTTAGAGCTTATAATTGAGCAGTGTAAAAACTAGAAGTAAATATCTATTCCTGAAGCTGTTTTTATGCTACCTCTCCAATAACTATCACCATGGTAAATCAATTTCATAAAAATATAAATAAATTTACAAGGAGATTAAAAGTAAGTATTTTCTTTTTTGATTAATGAAAACAAGATATGAACTAAATTATCATTATTCTTATTTTTAATTTACATTTATCAAATCCAAAAATAAGATTTAATTAAATAATTCCTTCTTAATCATCTAAATAAACACAGATTATAGAATTAACTATAATTCATGTGCATTAACAAAAAACTCTTCTTTTAGAAGAAATATTTTTTTTTGTAACATCAAATTTTATTTTTGCCAAACTCAGAAATAAATTAAATGAAATATTTATTAAATAGAAATCTTTCTTTATATTTGATTTTAAATAATTTATAATATCTCAAAGAATATCAGTTAACATTATTACTCAATCAACATATTGGTTACAACAGATTTTAATTTAAATTATATATGTAAATGGTTTTTGTGTTATTTTATACTTTTTATTTTCAACTTCAAATATATATGTATACAGATACTATATTGTGTGTCATAAGATAATCTGGTCACAATATATTTAATGCATGGATATAATAAATGCAATTAGAAAGTAGAAATGGTTTAAACTATATCGATAAAAATGCAGTGAATGAAATTACATTCAATATTTGAATATTCTTTTAAATGTAAACAATAATTGCAGAAAATTAACACCTTTTATAATAGCATAATTTCATCTGAAATAGCTTTATTAGCCAATTAATCAATATTAGTTATGCTAAAATATAATAAAACATTGTTTGAATTAAATTATGTAAGATTATATGTATATTCAGAAACATGGCATCATGATATTGTGTATATATATATTAATTAAATTTTTATGATAAAGAAATATGAATGAACTGTTTGCGGCATATATTATCCAGAAAGGAGAATTTATTGTTTTTAAATCTAAATTCATGATAAAAACCAATTTTGCCTTACTTGCCTGATAATCTCTAACATCAGCCCAATTTTCTTGAGAAAAGAGTGAATGTGCAAAATATATATGTGAATGATCATCTTTCATATATGCAATACTAACAGATAAAAGTAAATTATAGTTTTATTCCTAAAAGCTGTAATGTTATTTTTAAAGGCAGCGATTTGCAACAAAAGAAAAGAGTATTAAGAATTCTCTAATTGATGATCTAGATGCTATTCAGTGATTTTTTTATTTAACTTCCATAATTGTAACTATTTTCAGATGAATAGAAATTACGTGAGTTGGAAGAACTAGTTAATATTAAATGGGGTATTGTTGGACTTTATGAAAATAAACGGAAGTTGAGATAACTGATTTGAAAAATGGATGTGATTTTTTATAAGAATAGAATCTTAAAAATATAAATGGATTAGGATTTATTATAAATAAAAAATATAAGAAGTTGTGAAGGGTTGTGATGAGATAAAGTGGTAATAATAACAGTATATTCAGTGTAATATACCAATACAAATAATTAGATTTATGCCTCAATAAATTCTTATTGTATTGAAAAATACATTCTTATTTAAATGTGCAGAATAATTTTCAATCACACCAAACAACATTTTAAACTGGCTTAGAAGTTATTAATAATGAATGTAAAAGAATTAAAAGATGAAAGTACTGTGGGTAAATTTGAATATGGTGATAGAAATTATAGAGAAAATAGACTTGTGGAATTTTTAAAAATAAATATATATTATGAATTGTTTTTGAAAAAAATTCAAATTCAAATGGACAAGGAAGTCTTCAAATGAAGATATAGGAGAATTAGATTTTATTTTAATTAACAATATATATATCATCATTAACCATTATCAATCCACTGCAGGATGAAGGTCTCTCCAAGTTCAATCCATCTTTTCTGGTGTTTAGCTTCTCTTCTCCACATCACCCCTGCACACTTTCTTATTTCATCCATCCATCTCACATGTGGTCTCTTTCTGGGTCTTTTACAATCTCTTGGAATCCAGTTTAAAATTTCAATTGTCCATCTATTATCATTTCTTCTAGCAATATGTCCAGCCCAACTCCACTTCAGTCTTTTAATTTTTTCAAGGAGATCAGTAACACCTGTTTGTTCTCTTACCCATACATTGCGTTTTCGATCTCTTCTTGTTACTCCCAACATACATCTCTCCATACTTCTTTGAGTGGTTTGAAGTCTCTGTATTGCTTTTCTATTAAGTGTCCAAGTCTCAGATTCATAAGTAAGAACTGGCAAAACACATTTATTAAAAACCTTCCTTTTCAAACACATAGGCATATTTCCTTTTAGTATCAAGTTATTTCTACCAAAATCACTCCAAACAAGTTTAATTCTATGATTAATTTCATCCATTATGTTTCCATCTGTATTAATAATTTGACCAAGGTATTTCTAACTGTTAACTTCTTCTAATTCATCATAATCAATCTTTATTTTCATATTTTGAGAAAATCTATTAAACATTGCTTTAGTCTTTTTAACATTTATCTTTAGTCCTACTTTTCTACTTTCATCTGATAACTCCTGCAACATTTCCTGTAACTCTAAAGCATTATTTGCAAAAACAACTACATCATCTGAAAAATCTAAATGACTTAAATAATCTCCATCTACTTTCACTCCTTTAGCTTCCCATTTTAATCCACAAAATACTTCTTGCAGCACTACTGTAAAAAGTTTTGCAGATATGGAGTCACCCTGTCTTACACCCTTCTCAATGTTGACTTTCCTACTATCATTATGTAATCTAATTGTTGCTGTTGCATTTTTATAAATATTCTTCAAAATATGACAATATCCTGGATCTATACCTTGATGATCTAATGCTTTAATCCCTGAAGAAATGTTTATAGAATCAAATGCCTTTTCATAATCTACAAATCCTAAGCATAATGGCAACTCATATTCATTTGTCCTTTCTATAACTTCTCTCAATACCTGGATATGATCTACTGTACTTCCACTTTTAAATTCAGCTTGTTCTCTTGGTTGGTGGAAGTCCAGTGTTCTTTGTAGACGAGTTGTAATTATCTTAGTAAAAATTTTGTATAAAACTGATAAAAGACTGAGAGGTCTGTAATTTCTAATATCTTCTTTATCACCTTTTTTAAATATTAATATTAATACTGCATTCTTCCAATCATCTGGTACATCTTTATCATTTAGACATTTGGAGTATAACTTTGCTAAAAAATAATTTCTATTTCTTCACCTGCTTCTTTTAATATATCAACTATATTTCCATCATTACCTGGAGCCTTCCTTTTCTTCATAAATTTAATTGCATGTCTCACTTCCTCATTCAAAATTCTGGGCAATTCAGAAGATATAATAGGTATAGGAGGTACTTGTTCTTTATTACTATATAATTCTTGATAGAAGTCTTCTACACATTTCATGATGTCATCTGTCTTTTTAGTAATAATCCCATCTTTTTTTCTAATTGCAGATATAAATTTCCTACCAATACCAAAATATTGTTTTACACTCTTTTGACTTTTATTCTCTTCTACAGCTTTCCTTGCTAGTTCACAATTGTACTTTCTTATATAATTTTAAACTCTTTTCCACACCATTTTACAAAATTTGAGATATTCAATCCTTTTTAATGCATCATTTTTGTATATCTTCATATTCCTTTTTTTCTTCATAAATTCTCTAGTCACAGTAGAAATTTTACTAATCAATTGCTGTGTTTTTCTACCAGCTGTCTTTGTTGCAGTTTTTAAAAGTGTATCAGTTATTTTCCTATTAATTTCATTCAAATCTGAATCATGTTCAAAATCTACTAATACTTGAAACCGATTTGTAAGTTCTAATTTAAATTCATTAAAATGTTTTTGAAGATTAGGAATATCAACTGTAAATATTGTTTTTTTTAATAATTTTTCTCTCTCTAGTTTTGCATTAACACGTATCCAAGGCTCCTCACTGAAGAAGGCCACAAGCCAAAAACTAGTCTGGGGATATTGGATGAGTAGGCACTAGAGGGGAATTTTATGTACAAACCTTCTGGCATCAATTGATTACTCTGGTTAGCACAAGGTGGCACTACTATATGGAGATTTTTTGCCTGTTTACTAACAGTTATGTGCTAGCATGAGATGGTGATCATGTGATGTTTAGTGGTTTATGAATATTTGTGATGATGGAATTTTAGTTAAACATATCTTAGACTATTTTCATCATCTACATTAAATATTAAATCTCTTTAGAACATTTTTTATACTTTATTTACATTTTCCAATTGAATTTGATTGTTAGAAATAGCATATAGTTTAGTATATATGCAATGTTTCAAGTGATGTTATTATCCTCTATTTTTCAGGTATTGCTGTTCTGACCAGTGACAGTAATAGCATGAGAATTGAATCTGGATCTTTAGATTCTTGAATATTGAATTTTAAGATGATACTCCAACCAACTGAATATCGAATTTTAAAGTAATAGTCAAACCAACTGGTTGAAAGGTTATCATAAAATCCAATATTCAAAAATGTAAAAAGAGAGGAGAATAATACAACTCAGAATGTTGTGTATAGATTAACTTATGTGCTAAAACTTACAGTTGAATGTAATTGGAAAATTTACATAAAGTTAAAAAAAATTTCTAAAGCCATTCAATATTTAGCGTAGATGATGGAAATAGTCTAACATATAAGTACAGTCATCTTTATATTTTCTATTTTAATGAATACATATCCATTTACTAATTAATACTAGGTGAGTATTTAGAACAGGCAAAACTCACTAAAGTATTACCACACACAGCAAGCTAGAGTAATCAATGGATGCCAGAAGCCTTGTGCATAAAATCCCCATCTAGTGCCTACTCATCCAATATCCCCAGACTAGTTTCTGGCTTGTGGCCTTCGTCAATGATGAGCCTTGGATCTGAGAGCACTGCACCTAGATCTTAGGATCTTACACAAGCATAAGAAGTGGTGGTCATGTAATGGTGAGTATTTAGAAAGCAATGATTATGATCTTAAAGTCTTTGATATATTTAAGCCTAAATTTGAATATTATGTCATAAACAAAATAATAACAACTCACTTAATTCATTATCTTACACAATATGTAATAAGAGAGTAATTCTAGTTAATAACTTTAACATAAGGTTGAGTTATCAATGAATACCACCAGATGGCAGTGCATTTAAATCCCTATTGTAATCACTATCCTACAGGTCTTTTAAAGAGAAAGAATAAAACAAATTCAATACACATAATGAATAAATAAAAAAACTTTGTATATTAAAATATTATGAGGCAGGCAAAGCATCCCAGAAGAATTATAAAGAATATACATTTAAAAAATCTATGAGAATAAAATAAGAGAGGAGAAACAATAAAGTTGTTTGATTATATAGTTATGATTGATAAATAGTGAAAAGATCATCAATGATTAGATACGATTATTGAAGTGAAGAAGTTGCTATTGGAAGCTGACTAAGATTACAATATCTATGCTATCATAATTTGTTATATATTGTATTATTTACATGATGTTAGTGTATGTATAAGTTATTTGTACTTTTAAGATTTGTATAAGTTTAGTCAAGCGTTGGTGGCCTAGTGGTTAGCATAGCTGCCTTCCAAGCAGCTAGCACAGGTTCGTTTCCCGGTCAACGCATTTGACATATGAAGAAAAAAAAAAGATTTGTATATTTTTAAAGCTTATTTTTAAAAAGTCTGTAATATTTATTTTAATGTTAAGATTATGCGCATATATATGTTCGTATAATTTAATGTAGAAAAGGATTTCTCATATTTATTCACAAATTGAAAAAGTTACCTGTGCAAGATTACTATGACTCACCTGTTAGCATGATGTTATTCAGTCATATTTTCGATAAATCAACAAGATATTAATAAATCGAAAATGAAAAAATAACAGCTTGCCTTGTGATGTTTAAATGACACAGTGGTAGAAAATGTCATAGAAAGCAAACAATTACTGCTTTACAAAGAATAGATTTTAAATTTATGTATATAGAAAGGAAATAAAATATTTTTAAAAACAGAACAAAAATCTGATATTTTTATATTGAAAATAATAAGTTAATATGTTGAAAATATATATAAAAATGTTTTTTTTTTATTAATTTTTTCTCCCGATATTTTTTACAAAAATGTATCTAAAAAAATAAACTTCTCTTTATAGGATTAAAAACATAAAATTAATGATTTTACAAAAGTTCTTGAATTATAATCATATGTGGAATTGTTTTGCATTTAATTGGAATCTATACTATAATATCAAATGGAAACTTGTAAATATTACAGAACAAAGACGGAAGACAATATTTAATGATCATTTTTAAATATTTGATTATCACTGTCTTTTTCAAAGTGAAACAGTACCCAAATTCCTCTAACTTGAATATAATCAGAAATTTGAAAGGTACAATTATTCTACCATCTCATTTTGTTTTTAGCTAACCTTGCAAACATATTTCACTAAGATCAAAAGGATCATAATTCTTTAGTTAAAGAGACAAATGTTATCAGGTTCAAAATCTTAAAATGTTTTAAACTTGAATTCATTATCCTGAATAAAATGTTACTATTGGATAACTATTAGAACAAATTCCATTTATTCTATTTACTGCCCTATCAGATCTAAGCTTGGGAAATCAATAGGTACTAGATAATAGAGCTTATTGTATTGACATACATTGTTATCAATATCTTCAGATTAATATCTGATTTATGATCTTTGTCAGTAAAGTTGGGGAATGAGAATCTAATGCATCTGGATCTTTTGATTCCATCATATCTTATACCAAGAGACAATCTTTTGCTGTTTCTTCACTATTAAACTTTCAGTATGAAATTCAAAACATTTTAAAGGTTGGAGTAAAAATAGTTTTGCTCCTATAAAGCATTGTGTAATTTAAAAGACATGATGGTTTATGTGATTTTATATCAATATTGGTGAAAGAGTAAAAAAGTGTGTGCAGTTGTTATAGAAACTGAAGATATCAAAAAATATAAAGTTATTGAACTATATATACAAAACTGATTGGATTCAAAGCATTAAGATGTTTTTGAATTTCAGGCTTTAATACTTTAAGGATTAAAAAAAAAATTAAAAGGCGGCAGCTGGATGGAAGGTGCATTAAGACTAAGAAATGCCCAGATGAACTATATTAAGTTCCAAGCTCGTTAGTAATGAAAGTCTCAAATCAAAACGTAGGTTGGGGTTTATGGACAGGGTAGCACTGGATGTGAAGTTAATTTGCATACCCATATAATATCCTTGATTACTGCAGTTAATAATATATAGTAACAGTGCAGTAGAATAAACAAAGTTTGCTCTTAAATAGTATCATGAAACATAGGGGACATGTGATGTTCTTTGTCAATTCATAGTAACATCTCTAGCATGAGCCACATAAGTAACATAGAAATAAAAAAAGATAATAAAAAGTTAAAACTAAGATCTCTTAATCTTTGTTATGTTTGGTGTGGATTACAGACCCAACCTACAGAAAATAATAATAAGACAAGCATTACAATTAATATATTTATTATATCTACAAATATATATAATACAATATGCAGTATATATACATGAAAATATTTACAATGTTAAATATTGTAGCTTAACGTAAACTCTGGGTTCTGCCTACTGCTTCCAGCTACACCTGATAGCTTGCCTCATGGGTAGGGTGTATGGCTCTTCCAGCTGTACAAGACAACTTGCCTCAAGCCAATAGTAGCATCCAGTCTCTGTGGGACTTACCTAGCTGCCTAGACTAAGTAGCATAGTGCTATCAATGGGAATAGTTGCTGCTGTTCAGGTTAGCAGAGCTTCCCTGGGAGAATGCGAACAGTCTTTCAGGTTAGACGATGCTCTACCCTGATTCTCACAAAAGGCTGACTATTTATAGTCAGATCCCTGACCTTATTGAAAACCTTTGGGTTCATCAAGCATCATTGCTTATTGGCCTGTAATAATCATTGGCTTTTTATCTATACATCAGCCTATTGGCTTGTGGCAAACAATGCTTAATCCGATCAGATAAGGAGGCATCTGGAATAGTCCACTTCTGAGAGAAGGAAGGACTATAACAGTCTTAGTCTCCAAAAAGAAATTCTTTGTTTTAAAACTTTTGAAAGATTTAGTGGTGCCTTTTTGTTAAAGGATAAATCATAATGGTATAACAAATTAAACAAATAATAGAATTGAGAGTGATAAGAACTTCATACAGTTGTTTCCTTTTAAAATATGATTTGAAAAAAATATTATTTCAAAAAGTTTAATGTTAATATAAAAAAAAAAATAAAGTGAAAGCAAATTAATCTAAAGACAATGAGAAAATGTTTTGTAAAAACTCATTTTTTATTGTTATAAATATTGCTGTGGAAATTTTGAGGTTGTTAACCAACAAGAAAAAAAAACGTTTTAGTCAGCCATAGTATTTTTTGTTTGTTTTTGAAGCTTACCAATTTGTTTAGCTCACAAATTAGCAGCTGTGAGGATTATTTTTAATCAATTGGATTCATATTTATTTACCATGCTCTTGTAAAAGTCCAGTTGGGTTGTTGAACCTATTTCTCCATATGTAGTCTTACAGGTGCAATATGTAACTTGAATATTGAAAAAAGAAAATGCCTAATTATGCCTACCTTTATTGGATAAACATAATATCTATTAAAGTATAGAAGACAAAAAAATAAATGTGGATTATAAGATAAATGTACAAAAGAAAAGGAACCATGCACACATATTAAACATTTATTTAGTTTGTTTCATTACTAACACAACTAAAAGAGACTTATTGTTGTTAAAAAAAATATACTAGTTTTTTTTTACCATTTATATATGAAGCCATGATAATTTATGAATAATAAGGGAGACCTTAAGATCAAATTGACATTCAATAACTTAAATAGTGAAAAAAAGATTACATACATGTTGAGCTCAACGTACAAACAAAACAAAAGAAAAATTTAATAAGATTGATTTAAATGACTATTATATTTAAATAATAACTTTGCTTGCAATAACCAAAATTAATTTAGTTTTGCAAACATTCATTTTCCTCAAACCAATTTTAATATCTTGATATCATTTTTTTCTTTTATAAGATTTGTTAATTATCATAATTAATCTTGGGACTATGAGGTCAGTCAAGTTGAGAGGGCTAATAAATATTTTAAGTAAATGAGTTTAGCATTATATGCTTGTTTGATTTATCTGATCCATTACAAATAGTTTTTTGTCTTATATATTTATTTTATTATTTATATTTGTAAATATAAGAAAAGCTAAAGTTGTTAAATTGTTTTATTTATTTATCTTATAATAACGTGAAAGCTAAACACCTTCAAACAGATACGCTTTAAAAATGCTTAAGTGACAGCAAATCAGATGGAATAATGGCATCACATGGGACTCTAAATTCTAAAACACAAGCCAGAACTATTAGAAAAAGATGGGACCCATCTTAATCTATGCCTAAATTATATTTAAATAAGCCAGACTAAAGCATTTTGAACTAAGAGTGTGAAGCTTAAAAACCTTCACATTTAATTGCTTCGTTGTAAATCGGATGATTTCGCATTGTTAATTTATATATATATATAATATTTAGTGGATTAAATGTGAAGGTTTTTAAGCTTCACACTCTTAGTTCAAAATGCTTTAGTCTGGCTTATTTAAATATAATTGAGGCATAGATTAAGATGGGTCCCATCTTTTTCTAATAGTTCTGGCTTGTGTTTTAGAATTTAGAGTCCCATGTGATGCCATTATTCCATCTGATTGGCTGTCACATAAGCATTTTTAAAGCGTATCTGTTTGAAGGTATTTAGCTTTCACGTTATTATATTATCTGTTTACGCTTAAATTTAATATATTTATTTATCTTATGTTGTTGTCATAAATAAATTGTTATTATTAAAAGCATTATTTCTCATCAATTTAACATCTGACAGACAAATATTTTATGTATATATAAGTCTAAAATATATTCTGAACTAGCAGCACTGATAAGAGTAATTTAAACACCTATTAGAATAATTATTTATATGTTGGGTGGATGATGATAAGCACATATGATAGTGTTTGTGTTAAGACTTTTATATGATGTAAATTTCAGTCTGGCCATCATATATAGCTATAAGCACATAAGATTAAATTGTAGGTTATAATTATTTCACCTTGTACATGATCACCCACTGGTCACCATTTGAGCAAATAACCATTCCCCTATTATAATAAAAAGTAATAACATATGTCTAGTAGAGATGATTCCCTTATAGTATATAATTGATGATGATTCCTACTTACAATGACCAATAGTCAGAGATGTTGGGTGTCTATTAAGAGTGATGCAAAGTGGATTAATTACTAGTGCCAAATGAAGCTTATATTATATAAACAAGTTGTAAAACAAGAGAATCTGTAATTTAATCTAAACAAAGCAAAACTCTCCATATAGTAGTGCCATCTTGTGCTAACAAGAGCAATCAATGGATGGAGAGTTTTGCTTTGTTTTGAATTGTTTAATAACAATTATGTGCTAGTATGAGATAGTGATCATGTGATGTTTAGTGGTTTAACACCAATCCTGACTAATAGGATAGTGGTGGCTATGGTTGTTAAAGAGCCAAAGACACCAAAATGTATGGGTGCTGAATAGAGTTCAGACCCATATGACTATATAAGCTATTGAGCTTGGGTTGAAAATATTAATTGTGTTTTCAATTTCATTCTCATAGTTTTGTACTTAAATATAGTTAAAAGGTGGCTGCTGGAGGGTTGCATTAGATCCTAAGATCTAGGTGCAGTGCTCTCAGATCCAAGGCTCCTCACTGATGAAGGCCACAAGCCAGAAACTAGTCTGGGGATATTGGATGAGTAGGCACTAGATAAGGATTTTATGCACAAGCCTTCTGGCATCCATTGATTGCTCTTGTTAGCACAAGATGACACTACTATATGAAGAGTTTTGCTTTGTTTTGAATTGTTTAATAACAATTATGTGCTAGTATGAGATAGTGATCATGTGGTGTTTAGTGGTTTAATTTAATCTAGTAAAATATTAATAAACTAAAAAATAATGTGTCTTACAAAATTGAGACATATATGTTTAAATTGATAGTTAATGTAAATAAGATTTAGTCTTCCTGAATATATTATCCTTAATGTACACATGTTCTAACTATTAAATCAACAGCCACTACATGAGAAAATTTTTAGGATCAGTGTTTATAATTAGCTTTTTTCTGATAAAAAATATTGTTCTTATTCTTATGTCTATTTTTTGTATTATTTATTTTTTTAGAAAAAATATACTTCATAGCCATGGTAATGTGTTTCACTTTATTTAATATTTCACTGGTTTGTGAATAGAAAATAATGTTATTATTGGATAAAATTTTATTTTCTTAATATCTTTGTAGTATCATTCATTAACTTAAGATTTAATCTATCTCTCAAGTCATACTATGCATAATAAAAGATTAATAACAAATTATCTTTTTTTATTTGAAAATTTGATTAATTAACAGAAGATCAGCAATAATGATTTTGAAAGGTTGGTTTGAATCATAGAAATGAAAGTTCTAATTTATATACGTTTATAAAGTTTTGGGGTCAATTCTTTGCAACTGTTTAAATATTATTGAATAGGTTTCTAGTGACAGCACTTTACAATACTTTCACTTATATTTAAACAGTTGCAATGAATTAATCTCAAAACATTACATATAAAATATTTAGCACTATAAATTCTTATATATACATGTTACAGTAAAAGTGATTAATGCAGCAATATGCATAATCAATCATTGCTTATTGTGCATAATCAGTAATCATCTTGATGTGTTTAGTTACTTTCAATAAATTTCTCACTTTTGCTAGTGATTTTATATAATTCCCAAATGAAATTGTTAAATTTGATAAATGTTAATTTTTTTTCACTTTTACCAGTGATTATGTATAATTTCCAAATAAATGTGATAAATTTGATAAATGTCAATGTATGTATTACTTTTAAAGTAAATTTTGTATAATTTTCCCAAAACTTATTTTATAAATTTGATAAATATATTGGAATTTCCCCTCTTTTGGTTGTTTTAATAAATTGCATTATGGATTTAAAGAAATTTGAATGAAATGAAAACATTTTTTGTGTTATTAATATTAGAACAATTTAATAAATATGAGGAATTATGACATTTTGAGTTATGTAATTTTTCATTTTTCTTGGCATTTGTTCAAATTACACTTTTTTTTACATGTGTATCTTTGATACCCCTGATCTTCAGAAATTGTTTTTCTTGCACACTTTCTAAGAGATGGGTGATATTTGGTACATTCTTTACTATATAAAATTGTTTATCATATAGCACAAACAAGTTTCTGATATATAATTGTAAAAAAAAACATTCTTCTTTCATTTCCAAAAGGTAATACTTATCATTTTAAATAGCTAATATTACTACTAATATATTTTGTGGATCATTTTTTTCCCTGTCCATATCTGGATTTCTTAGCCTTACAGTATCACTTACATTGGCTACAGCAACTTTATGTCTGATATTTGAGATTATAAATCTGCTTTTGTATTCACTTGCTTCTTTTCAACATTTTTATTTCTGTTCTTGATTGTAGAAAGACTGATTCTTTCTATACTAGACTGTACTTTGATTAAATGAATCAGAAATAGTCACATCAGGTGGATTGAATAATGACTGTCTTTTTTTTACTACTTTTTTCTCATATGTGTAGTGATTCAATTACTTTTTACAGCTTTTCTTCAGTATAAACATCTGCTACAGCAACATTAGAAAGAGATAAACCAAGATGGTTTCATAAAGAGTATAATAAATGGATTGATGATATGATCTATTGTTCAACCTGAAAAAAATGTAATTCCTCAATTCAGTGCTGGGTTTGTTTGCAATCTAACAAAGAACATCATGTTCTCAGTATTTTTGTTTTCATGTTTAACCAACCTGGAGGACTAGCTATGTCTCAATATGTTGTGTATGATTTTTTCCTTATGCCATGTTGGCCAAACTTTTTTTATAACTTGGTAACCAAATTCACAGTTATTGTTACTTTGTGTCACACTAAATTCTCCAAAAGTTTGTGAAAATAGCTCAATACATGGGCCATCTTTTATGTGTACAGTTTTCAAGGAATAAATCTGAATAAACTGTAAGTTGGTCTTGATATGCAAGTAATAACTTATAATATTGGTCCAGATTGACTGTGTATCAGTGATATCCACTTGGTATCCTGAGTTTATTTCTTAGAATATCATTGGCCATGCACTATAACTTTTTGGGTACTTTGGCGCAACACTTATATAAATTTAAATAAATCATTACTTATTCACATGTTACATTTTTGTATTTCCTCTGTAACTCTTCCATCATATGATTTTTTTTCCACCATGAACTATTGACAAGTATGTTTCATGAAGAATATTTAAAATGCATTCAGTGTGGATCAAGCATCTCATGTGTGAGCTTTATTTATTCACAGAATAAATCAGTTTTTTTGAAATTCACCCACTTTTACAATATCATAATGCTTTGGTTTTAGGTAATCTTCTGGAATCATGTCCAATACCTTAGAATTGGAAACATTCCTTCACAGTTTCTCCAGCACTTATTTCCACCACATGCAATTATTTTTATAAATTAAAAAAAAACTGTAGGAAATTAATTTTAATGTGTCTTCATTCTGTTTTAAGAATTTTTATCAACTTTAATGAAAATCCATTAATTACAGAAATTTTTAACAAATTTAAAAATTTAAATTAACATGTTCCATGATAATTATTAAATTTATGAATTGCATATTCGGTGGCATTTATCAACCATACCAAGTTCATTTGGAAATTATACATAATCACTAGTAAAAGTGAGAAATTCTGCCATATTTATCAAATTTACCAATCTCATTTGGGAATTATGTAAAATCAGTGCTTAAAATGAGAAACTCATTGAAATTTTTCAAACTCATGAAGTTGATTGATGATTATGTATAATAACCAGTGATTATATTTAATCATTGGACTATTTTTTACCTAACATATATAAATTGTATAATTTGGAGTTATCATTTAACCTCTTTCACAGCAAGCTCCACTTTACTATTATGAATTGGTTCTAGTGATAATTTGTTCCTAGTCTTCCACATTTGTCTTTTTTTACAATTAACCCTTTTGTTATGTATAATAAATTGATAACATTAATATTATTTATTACAAATATAAGCTTTTAAGTGATACATTTAAAAAGTTAATATTTGATATTTTAAAAGTATTAAAATAAATTTCTAACAAGAGTTCTTGTTTATAACAATGAAGTTTAGCATCATTGGATAAATTTATCTATTCAAAACGTTAGCATAATGAAATATTAGAAATTTGAATTCTATGTTATTAAAGCAATGATATTTTTAAGATTACATATCATCAAAAGAATATTAAATCTATATATATTATTTATTGTTATTAAAATTTAAAAATATAATTATTTTACCATTTGACAAAAATAGACCTAATATGATGAGTTGAAACAAAATTCCATATTGCTATAATAATCTTTTTAAAAGCTGTCTTTTTAAAATTAAACGTTTTCAAAGAAAACGTTTGTTTTGGTGATAATATGTATAGAGAGTTTTGCCTGTTTTAATAACAGTTATAAGCATAAAAAATGGTGATCATAATAATGTTTATTGGCTTAAAACCAATCCTGCCAAATAGGATAGTGGTGGATATGGTTATTAAAGAACCAAAGTCACCAAAATGTATAGGTACTGAAATGAGTTCAGACCTATATGCTATATAGGCCAATGAACTTGGATTAAAATTATTATGTTTTCAAATTAAGACTCACAGTTTTGTAGTTAAGTAGGGATAAAAGATGGCTGCTGGAGGGTTGCATTAGATTCTAAGATGTAGGTGCAGTGCTCTCAGATTGAAGGTTCCTCACTGATGAAGGCCACAAGCCAGCAGCTAGTCTGGGGATATTGGATGAGTAGGCACTAGGTGGGGATTTTATGCACAAGCCTGCTAGCATCCATTGATTCCTCTGGTTTGCATTGAATGGCAATACATATAGAGAGTTTTGCCTGTTTTAATTATTATATACAGTCTTCCCATTTGTAGAAGTATTTTTGGTTAATTTCTTAATCTGCCTCAACTGCTGTTAAATTAAAAAAAAACGGAAGCAAACGTCATCAACTCAAATCTTATGAATTCCAAATTTTTCTGTTAGCAGCTAGAAATAAAATGAATGTAATTAATATACAAGATGCCAATATTAAAATTCAGGATTTATGGGATTTGAGTTGATGAAGTTTGCTCCTGTTTTTTTTTTAATTTAACAACAGTTTGGGGCAGGTTAAGGAATTAACTAAAGATAGTTTTGCGAATTGAAAGGCTGTATATAATAGTTAATTATTGTTATGTTTATTATTTTTAATTATAAACATTTATATCATTAATGTCAGAGAACTTTTTTACATGCATTTTACATAAACATTAAGCTTGCCGTCATTATTTTAAATGTAACCATCTAAATAGTTAATAGCAGTATTTTTTTATGATGGTTTTAATTGCCAGACACTTGTCTAATTTGAGTTTATTATTGCCTAGGAAAGAATTCACTTTATTAGAAACACTCCATCTTTTCCTCAGGGACAAACTTTGTATTCTCACTATATGCCTACAATATAGCCTTACTTATTTCCTGACTAGCAGTGATAGACTTTTGTTGGCTTTAAGTTTTCTAAAATAGAATTAAAAACTTTCTTCAAAAACATTTTAAATATATTTATTTATTATACATCTGCTCTTTTAGTGTTCATCATGGTATTTGATAAAAATAAAACAACTAATCAATTTTAATTTATTGGTTTTTAAAATATTTGTCTCTCAATATTTTAAAGAATTATGGCTTTGTTGTTTTACAATTATAATTTTTTTGAAGTGTTTCTGGATTGCATTAATTATTACTTGTTATAATGGTATCCAGTTTTTAAATATATGTACCATTTCAAATTCAGCATCCCTTTTTATTTGAGTTAAGAATGGCATGATATGCAATGAGCTATGCTATTTTGTTTTTTATTAGATAAACTTGCCATGACATGTATGTGGCTAAGATCAAATTATTATCAACATATCTGAAATTATTTGTCTTCTTCCTAACATTATCTTTCTTTATCTGGCTTTAAGGGAATTGTACATAATAGTAATTGTGGGTGATAATCTAATTATAAAAAATTTAAAAATGAGAAGTATACATCCTTAACTAACACCTGTGTGTTGAATTATGCTGCTAATATTTTGTCTGCTTTGATTTTCAAGTCTCAGCATTCTTAATGGATAAAACTATAATATCTACTTTATATAGATTAGAACAGTGGTAAGATTGCAGATTCTATAGCTAATAGTCAATGTAGGGAAAGTAAAAACCAAATCTCTATTTGGTCAATCAAAAGAAATTGGTTTGCTCACTCGATCAATTTGGGATTAAAATTTATGAAGCTTTCTCTACCCTGTATCATTTGTATATGTTTTAATCATTTTGAACACAATAAATTTATCACATTTTCCAAATGATCAGAAATGATATCACATATAATTAATGGCCCACTGCAAATAAACTCTTTTAATTTTGTGGTTATATTTATGAAATGATCGGATCTATATTTATCAAGCATTTGTGTCTACATAAGGCATTACATGAAGGCAGTGAATTGACACTCTATCTATATCAGTTCCTAATAAAAACTGATATGAAGTAAATTTATTATCATGATATATTTTTAATTTAATATTATTGTTATTCATTTTAATAATGTAAAATATATATAACTATTTTAGGTATAGCCCTAAAGATGAGATACTAAAGAGAATTTTGTTAAGGGAATGAATGGCAAACAATTCAAATTGTAATGCAACTGATGATTATAAAAATATTGCTACTTGGTTGTGCTCCTTTATTGCTCAATTATTTTTCCCTGTCAGTGGACAAAAAGTATAGCATGAACTCAACAAACTTCACATAACCAATACAAGAATCAGCCATTGCAAGTATAAAACATTTTTTATGTTAACATTCGATTTATATTCACATTATTGTATGGATATTCAGACTTTGGTGTTATTTTGTAATATTAATGGTAATTTAATACATGCTTTTATAATTATTCTTATTCTAATTTAGAAAAGATTTGAGCTCATACTTTTAAGCTCCCCACATGTGAAAGAAATGATTTCCAATATATGTATTTCATGCTGAACCAAAGTTGGTCCAGATCATCATCTCCCACACACGTATATAATCAGTGCTCAATTTATATTAAGATAGCAACCTTCTAAATTACTTTAAGTTCAGTACAAACAATATACTTGTATTCAATTATTCTTACTGTAAGTTGTACTTTGTAAAACTATTAAGAAATTTCTGGCATTGTGTGAATATTTTTTCATAAATGCACTTTTCAATCAAGTGATAATCATATTCAAAATTATACATTTCACCTTAATATTTTGCTTCCACTGCACCCATTATTTTTGCAAATGTTTGATAAATGAATATAATTTAAAAAAAAAAAAAAATTAACACTATATTGTTTTTAAACCACTAATAAAATGTTGCCCACAGAATTATAATTATTTGTTAGAATAAATTTACTGTCACTGTTCTTCTTCTATTATAGATAATTGACAAAATCTCAAATATAATTTATTTAGGAATATATTTAAATGCTATTATTACTTTTAATTATCCCCAGAATTTCTGGTTGAAGCAATGCAAATTCCATAGGAACTTCTATAAAAACTTTATATCATGTTGCAAAATAAATTAGTTAACAATGTTATAATGGTAATTCATGATAACAACTAAACTTTCAAATTATGAATCCTTCTATTTTGCTAATTTTTGGACAATACATAATCACTATTTAAATCTGGAGTTTTGTGTGTGTGATAATTGGATGGCATTTACATTTAATGCTTGTGAAGTCATAAACATTTTATTTTAAATAATGGCATCCCTTCTTCATCCACTCAATAATCTAATTAATTAACATTCTGTATTTCAACCATTACTAATTTTCTTTTTATCTGAGCCAATGTAATATCTGGTAATTAATTATTATACTCACAGTAAAGATAGTTTTTTAATATTCAACTTTATTACTGCCTAAAATGATTTCAATATATTCAATATGATGTGATATACTGAATATATTGAAAGCAAGATAGGCTGTAATAAAGCAGAATATAAAAAAATTACTTTTTTGCGAGTATATTCATTAATTACCAGTTTTTAAAACAGGCAAAACTCTCCATACAGTAGTGCCACTCAATGACAAGCAGCCTAATTAATGGTTGCCAGAAGTCTTGTGCATAAAATCCCCATCTAGTGCCTAAGCCTTCTGGCATCCATTGATTACTCTGGTTGGCATTGAGTGGCACTACTGTAAGGAGAGTTTTGCCTGTTGTAATAACAGATATGTGCTAACATAAGAAATAGCAATCATGTGATGTTTAGTGGTTTAACACCAATCCTGTCTAATAGGACAATGGTGGCTATGGTTGTTAAAGAGCCAAAAACCCCATAATGTATGAGTACTAAACTGCGTTCAGACTCATATGACTATATAAGCTATTGAGCTTGGATTGAAAATATTACTGTGTTTTCAATTTTATTCTCATAGTTTTGTAGTTAAGTAAAGATAAAAGGTGGCTGCTGGAAGGTTGCACTAGATCCTATGATCTAGGTGCAGTGCTCTCAGATCCAAAGCTCCTCACTGACAGAGGCCACAAGCCAGAAGCTAGTCTGGGGATATTGGATGAGTAAGCACTAGATGGAGATTTTATGTACAAGCCTTCTGGCATCCATTGATTTTTCTGGTTGGCACTGAGTGGCACTAGTGTATGGAGAGTTTTGCCTGTTTTAATAACAGATATATGCTAGCATAAGAAATAGTGATCATGTGATGTTTAGTGGTTTTTAACAGATTTTAAATAATATTTTGTATAAAAGTTATTGTACAACAACTAGCATTAAAACTTATGAATAGGTGATGTACATTTTTTATTTATTTAGTGATCAATGTAATGTTTTTTTTAATTGATATATTGGCTATTTTTTAAAAAACAAACAAGAATTGAAATTATTGTCATTTTTAAAAGAATCTTATTCTAATTATTAATTAAATAGGATAAAACCACTAATCATCTCATCATAATGATTTTTTATGCTTGCACAAGCAGTTTACACAGAGGCAAAACTATCCATACAGTAGTATGGGATATTGGATGAGTAGGCACTAGTTAGGGATTTTATGCACAAACCTGTCTGTAGCCATTGATTGATTACTCTGGCTTGCACTGAGTGGCGCTACTATTTGGAGCATTTTCCCTCTGTGTAAATAGGATATACAGTGTATGTCTTCCCATCACTGTTTGACTTACTTAATTTAAAATAATTGTATTAATGCTGAATACATTAGTGAATTTAAAATAAACCTAAACAGTGATATTTATTTAATCTCAGAGATTTAATTCCTAATCTAATTGTAAGCTGCAATTGTATTTATCAAAAATGTGTTGCAATTTTTTTGTCTGAAATTAATAGAATACTATGTTTTAGTATTAACATGTATTAACAATAGTATTTTACCAAAGTTAATCACTATTGTACAAAATAGAAAATTATCTTTTAAATCAAGATTCTCAAATTTTTCTTCATAGTCTAAGATAGCCAACAAGAAAAAGGATTAAAAAAATATTAGTTTTTTTAATGACAGTGAAAACTCTTAATAGACAAATAATTATATTTTTAAACTCTCAATTGAATATTAACTGAACAAAATCAAATTGTTCTGTTTTTACTTGAAGAATTATATGTTCAGTAATACGGTAAATTTATTGCTTTACCATATTACATTAACTATGCCAATAAATTACATGAAGAATTATATAGAATATAGTATATTTAAGAGATATGATTATTTACTTTATTATCAAATATTGACTGGATATGGTGATATCTTTATAAGAAAGAGATTAATTAAAGTTGGAAAAGAATTTGCTTTTCAGTTCTTGATTGATTATTGGTTAACATATGTATATTAGTCCAGCAGTACATATGCAATTTTTATTTTGAAAAATGATGACCCGTAACTTTAATTACTGGAAATGATACAAACGTCTATTGTCTACTAACACACATTTATGTACTTTGTGAGAAATTATCTTTCACTGTCTAAACTTATAAAGATTTCTTATTTTGAGAAATGGCCACCTATAACTTTATTTAGTGAAAATAAAACAAACAGGTTTTTACGTTGTTTGTGAGAAATTATCTCAAACTCCACTTTTAAACAAGTAAATTTTTAACAATCTAAATTTATTACAAGTAATAACCAAACCAGATAATAATAATAATATACATATATTTATCCATGCAATTCTGGTCATTTACAACATGTAGCTTCTTACCATTATTGCTGTGGACTGAAATTTCTTACCTCGAACCATGCGTTTCATAACTAATGGCTACTCTCTTTCGATAAGAAACACCATCATTGTTTGGCTGTAAAATTAGCAGCAAACAAACAACTTTGCCTAATAACTTTTTTCTCATCAGAATATTATCTAATATTCACTTACAAAAATTATTTCATTTCCTTTTTAGAAGAGTGTAAATGCGTTAAATTTGGTCTTTGTATACACATCTGTTTGTGCTGGCGACTTTCATCACCGCCAGACTAATGCGTAAATACCCAATAATGAAATTATCATTATACTTCCTACACATCAAATTTTATTCAGAATTTAACGCTTTATGTAAGAATATTTACGTTACGAACCTGTAGGGGTTAACTGATGATTTAGTTAGTTATAAAGTAATGTTTAAATTGATTTATCTAAATAGAATCTGCTATATACAGAGATATTTTTTTAAAATAAGAATAAAGAGTTATCCGCATGTAGTTAATGAGTTAACATTAATTTGTAAAATTTTTCATTTTTAACAGAATGTCGGTAATTATAATTAATGACTCGGTATTAGATTGAAAATGAAAATGTATTGGATCTTACCCTCCCTCCCTACTTATATTTGTTTTATGTGGGGATCTCCTTTTGAGCTTCATTTACACACAATTTTAAACACTCTTGAATGTACAAAGCCCTTGAGCAGTTTTGTCAGTTTGTAATTTGTCTGACAGATCAATTGTTTCAGTTCAGAGTTGTTTATATAAATTAAGCTTTTGTTGCTAGGAAACAGAAAGGTTATTTAGGATTGTGAATTACGATTGTAGGTCGAATTATATATACATGTAGGCATTTTCACTTTATAATCTAATTGAAATATCTATGCGAAATTTTTTTTTTAAAACGTTTAGTTTAATGGATTTAATGCATAAAATTAGTTCTTGTGATTTTAAAAATAATTTTATCTTTCAAAATACACAGCATTTTAATTAAAATATCATTAGTTTTAAAAAAAAAACAAACAGATGTTTTTATATTGGGATATAATACGATTTCTGCATTGATTTTTTTATGAGTGTTTGTTATAATTATGTTTCTCAATAGTTTATAAAGTTCAATAACTATGATACCCCTACTCCCCCCCCCCCTTTTTTTTTTTAAAAAAAAAAAAGTTTCTTAAACAATGTAAGTCGATAAATAATTTTTCGTTTTTTATTACGCTGTAATAATTTATTCTCTTTTGTTGTTTTAAATAAAATAAAAAATAATTCGTTTGATATCAATTAGCAAGCCTTAATTTGTAAATCTTTCTAATTTTTTATTTAAAAAATATTAATGATTTTGATAATTAATGTTAACATCTATTCAAAATACTTTGGCATAAATTTTCTTAAATATAAAATAAAAATTGTAATTATTCATAATCTATCTTTTTAATCGATATCGATCTCTTGAGATTAAAGTTTTTACTACTTACTTCAGTATTTTAATCTATAATGTCTCTTCATATCATTTCTGTAAACTTTCTTACCTATTCGTCTGATGTGGTCTTTTAAGATTTTTTGATTTCCAATTCAAGATTTCAGTTATCCAATTACTGTCATCTCATCTAACAATATATCTTCTCATCTTTACTTCACACGTTATCTTTTCCTAATATATTTCTTCACTATCTGAGATGTTTGGTGCAGTATTACATTAGCAGACCTTGGAGCACAAAGTATTTTGATTAGAGAAGTATTATCCAATTAACCTTCTTTATGGATTATTAAAAAATCCACCTTTCTTATTTTTGGTATAATGCTTATTTTATTAAAATTAATCAACATTACACATTTAATTCACTGTTAATCTTCTTCAGAGCTATAAGATATATATAAATACATGAATACACAAATACTTTATCATTTAAACAATCTCCTTATATATTGAAATTTTTTTATATCTTATTATATATATAGATGGCTCCATCCAAATATATATATATATATATTCATCAATTATAGTATACCCATTGGTGAACATATATGTTTAAAGTATGTTTATTGTAACAGAATAAATATGAAGGTATACCCTTCTTTTAATGCCCCACAAATTTGGGTGTCATTTGTAACAGAATAAATACATAGTCCAAGCTGCATCCTGAATCGCAGCCTAATTATTGATCACCATTTGTAATATAATAAATATAGTAATCAAAGGAAGAACAATCCTAATTTAATAATGCTCATGAATTTTAGCATGATTTCTAATAGAATGAAAATAATAAACTAAACTAAAATGAATATTAATCAATGCATGACAACCTAATACTTAAGTTAATAAAACAATGATAATAATTTTTGTTATAATCTCATAGATTCTAAAAGCATTTAGAATGTATAGAAAACATTACTTCAAGCTATCTAAAATATAAGCATTATTTGCAATAAGTTCAAAGAGAAAACAATAAAACTAAATATCACTATCTATAAATAACAATATATACCTATTATAAACACTCTTATAAGAGAATGAAAATAATGTCAAAGAATTACACAGATATGCATTAATATTTATCAGAAATCATTACACTATTTATAATAATACAAACTTGTACAGAAAGTCAAACATTATTTCTCTTTAAATGAAATGATCCACAGATTGATGAAATAATAATCTTAATATGCTTTACAGGTTTGCAATATCAATGATATCTAATAAATATAAATCTCAATAATTTACTTTTAATTGCAACTAAATAAAATCAAATATAATACTAACTCAGCAATGTAATATTTACTAAGGCTATAACCTCAAAAATATGCACGTAAAAATGTGATAATAGGGACCTCTACAGGTTTTAACCACAAGCTTCCATTTTATAATTTCACTAACATCAATATACTTTTATTAACTAAGTCAATTATAATAAGATTAAATATTCAATACTAATATAAAATCAATTAATCTAACATATCTTTCTATTTTCACTAACTTAATATATTATAAAATCAAATCATCCTATTAAATAACATTAAGATTTTCAATATCAAATCATAACAATGTATAAAATAAATGAAAGATTTTATTTGATGCTTATCCTATCAATTGACAAATCACATCTAATTATTCTTCAGTTTATTAAAGCTAAGTTATTAAGGCTTTAGACTACAACTGCCAAAGCATATGAAAGATTATTAGATTTATTATAATCAAATATTACTATTAAAATTCAATATTTAAATCAAATTTATGATCCACACTAACAAACTTTAAATATAATTAAAGCAAATCATTCTAATTTGTAATAGAATAAAATATATTACCATTACCAGCTTTATAATTGAATAAGATTATGATCTTTGTGATGGAATACTACCTTAATGTTATATTTATCTTAATCATTATTGATCTAAAATAAAATTTATGAACATTTCATTGCAATTACCTTTATTCATCTTCAATAATTATTTAATTTGAACCTTTATCAACCATCAAACCACTTCATATATAATTTCAACTTTAGTATATCTATTACCTGTTACAAACAAAACAATTGCAATAAATTTCCAATTGCTTATTAAATATTTAAAAATATCAAATCACTTCATTTATTACTGCATGAAATCTATACATGTTCAGATAATAAACATTGAATCCAATACAAAAATATGTAATATTATAATTAATCTGTACCATGTTTTTGATTTTCAAATTATTTTAATAACTGCTTCTAATGAATTATGTGGTATTAGCAATTAGTGAATGTCATCTCATCTGAATATGATTAACTAATAAATTTGCATTGTAAAATTGAATGACAATCAAACAAGTTTATTTGTTTTAAGCTAATTCAAAATTTATTAACAAATTGATATAAATTAAAATCAAATATATATATATGGCAAATAAACATTTAAATTATATGCATATAATCCAATTCTGCTTTAAACAGTAGGTTTTCAAATATGTGATTACACATCAGTCTCCACTTACTGGATATTAAATATAAACATTTATGTTTATATAACACAAAAAATGTTGTGGAATATCCATATTTTCCAAAATATAAGAGAGTTCAAGATATATCTTTTTTTATACTTTCTATAAAAATATAAAAAAATGTTTATTATTAGTTGTATTGTCCAAGATTGTAAATTGACTTTCTTCATTTTAATTTGGATATGTGAATAATAAAACATATGGTTTAGATAAAATTATTGTTCTTTTATTACATGTATTTTATAAACAGTATAACTGAATGTCTAATGTCTCAAATGTATTTATTTTATTTATATAATATACTAAAAAATATATGTAAAAATACATTTCCAGTGTAGTATATTGTGAATATATTATAAATTATTTCATTTGTGTTAGAATAAAAGAATGGTATTTGTATTAAAAATGTAAATGTTTATTTGTAATAATTGTGAATTTTTTTTAAATTTGTCATTATTGTGTAATAAGATTTTTATTTATGGAATGCTAGCTAGAATTGGTTAAAGAGTCAATGACTGGTATTACTGTAGTTACTAGAACTCAAGAGAAAAAACACTATTTTTTATTTTAGCTTCTGCAGAAGCATATCTAAATTTCTTTACATAATTTTCTTTTTAATTATTTTAAAATATATAGTTAATGGGAAAAAATTATGGGTTTAAAAGCAACTATATATACCCAGAACTGTACAGTATGTTGAGAATTTTCAAGGGGTGTCAATTCATTATAAAAATTAAAAGTAATTAAAAATTAATTCTTAGCATGTTCAAACCATCGGAATGTTTCTTTGCTTTATAATCATATATACCTGCTTTTCAATGATGAGATCTAAATATTAACATAAAAATGTATACAAAGATGATATTCACTTACTGATATAATTTTATAAGCTTAATGTATTATTTATACATGAGATAAAATTTGGTTCAATTTCCACAGCATTGTAATGGATGAAACTAGCATCTGTTCACTTGTAAAGTTTTATGAATTAATTACTTGCTAAATGAAAAGATATCTACATTGCATCATGGATATAAATTAATGTTTATGCACATAACCTTATATTGATCAAATGTCTGCTGAATGAAAAGATAATTTGGATATTTGGAAAATATTGGAATTAACCTAAATGTACTTCTATACTTATAACTTTTTGTGATATTTCTACTTTATCTGAAATAATGTAACAGTGTCAGATTATGGTTTAAAAGCATTAGAACTATGGTACTATTTTAGAAAGGCCATATTTAAAAAGCATTACTCAGCTTGTTTATTTATATTTATCATTGTTATTGCTATATATTTTTTCATCATTTAAAATATGTAGTATTATTGATATAAATAGACATATAATTATGTTAAATAATAATGTATTTACTTTCCTAAATATAAGAGAGTTCAGTCTTTCCAAGTTTGAACTTAAATCTTACAGCATAGTAATTATTATTTTAATTCAAAATATTCATTTTTTTATTTATCAATTATAAACTGACTTCATGTATATCACTTATATTAATAGTTGAAAAAGATTATACTATGAGTATTTATTTCATTATGTTCTTCTAAATTTAGATTAACAAATAAATAGATTCATTTTTTATTTATATTTTCTTTTATATTTTGAATACTTTTTTTTTAATATTTCATTCTCAGAAAAATCTTCAAATTCAACTGCCAATACACCTTGCATGGTTGCAATATATATATATTGTAACGATATATAAATATGTCGTTACATTAATTTAAAATAAAAACTTAAAAGTTCGCAAATAAAAGTAAAAAACTAAACGCTAAAATTAAAACATTGTTAAACGTGTATACATTCGCACAGATGTTAAACTTTAAAAATTTTTTTTTTTTCATAAACAAAAAAAAAAAGTATTTGAATGTAATTTTTTTAAATAAAAAAATACAAGATTGAAATATAAAAATATTTTAATAAAAAAATAACGTAAGTTAAAATAAAAACAGGTATTAATTAATTCCTGTAATCTATAAAAGGAAATGATTGTTTATTAATTATCTAAAAGCTGTTTAATTAAAAAGTCAGATGGAAAGTTAGATAAGAGAAGAAAGAGATTTTAGCTTGACAAATGGAAGCACTAAGCCTTGGCCCGGACCATAACGAAAAAACAGATTAGTGACATTTTGTTCATGGAATCCTGGTGGATAATATAAAAAGGGAAATACAGTTTTTTCTGACAGTTCCAGCGTTTTGTGTTTGAGACATACCACACTCTCTATAAAAAAAAATAAATGAAAAGACTGTGATACCTTGAACCAGCTATTGCCATCTCCAGAACATTACCTTCCAACGGAGGCGTCGCGGGAATTCCATAAGCTATATGAAAGGAACAATTATTAAAATCAATTAAGAATTTTCGTCAAGTTTTACAAATTGATAAACAAGTCAACTTAAATGTTAAAATGGACTCTTATCTGACTTTTGTAAGTTTTTAAATCAAATTAATAATGTTTAATTTTATATGTTTTCCGATGGACAAACATCATTTCCATTTATTTTAATTGTATAAATTATTTATTGTTTAAATTTTAAATGTATGAAATTTAAGTTGTTTATAGACGCTTGCATGGATTCGTTTGCGGTTAATTATATTTTGGTTTTCATATTTGATCAAAATATATAGACATTCGATAAATAATGATACCTTATGGTGAGTATCTAAAATGTATTTATTCGGATGTCTTTTAAGTTATTGGTGACAACGCAAGTATCTTATGGTGAATACTATTGGGTTACTTATAAGTTTCCCTCTGCGATTGTCGGTATCAATAATTTTGTATTTTGATCGTTTATGTTTATTTTGAAATGTTTTTGACCGTGGAATCTATGTAATCGATCTATACCCAACATTTTTAAACAAATCTGTGCGAACGTATATAAATGTTAAAATTAAGTCGGGCGCGAATGGCTATATAGTTTTGTAAAGTTGTATTAAGGGAGGGTAATCTTAGGTTATTCATTTCGTAGTTGAATTGGTTCAATGGATTGGATATATTTGTGTAATTAGTAGATGTAGTATGAGATCCGCTACGGGCAGGATTATAGATATACGCCACACACTCTCTGTTTGCCTATGCATGGGTTTGTAAGTCAGCAGAAGACCGCAGTCCATTCCTATGGAGTTTTTAGTTTATTGATCTACTTGCCCACAGATGTCACATTCCTGTTGGTGGAGAGTCAATGTCTTCTCTATTTCTACTTATTGTTCAGATGTACATTCCTGACAATATAGTATTTTGTGTTGTTGTATCATGCTACATTGAATACATGAATGTATCAGATGGATTGGCGCCAGTTGATTGCGAAATTTGTTGCCTAAGGTTAAATCAGGGAAGAATATTTTCCTTTCAAATGCAGACCTATGTAGTCCATTCATACTCGACCCTCTAAATAAAATATTAAACATTATAGCAAGCTATTTTAAATGTAAAATTAAAAATTAAGATAAAAATCTAAATGTTAAACTTATTCCTCGAATTTAGAATGATTTTATATGTGCGTAAATAAATATTTTTCTGTGTTAATTTCTGGCAGTGGCTTTTATTATTTTATTCTTTTATATTTAAGATATAAAATTTATAGATTTTTATCTCGGCGTCTCCACTGAGCTAGTGACAATGGGCTAACGATGTAAATATGTAAATAAAGTGGAATCCTAACAGCGCATATCTGCCTACTTTATAAATTTTTCTAGGCTCAAATGCCTAGATGGCGCCCTTTGGTAGTGCGGTGTGGTGCGATGCGATCTCCCACTTCGTTTGGATCGTTATAATATATATATATATTACTCATATATATATATGTATATATATATATAGAGAGAGAGATAGATATAATATTTAATGTTTTCACGATTGTATGATGTAGGTAAATTAATAGTTTTTGGAGTGAACAATGTATTATTTTTCATTTCATTCCGATACTTCGATGGACTAACATCCGCCATTATCAAGGTTAACTTTTGAAAGAAAAATCATTAGATCTCAAACAATAGCATGACTCAGTGCGAGATGAGAAATGAGATTCAACTTGAAGTAGTTCAGCATTCACAATATGAGGCTTATTGAAATGTTTATTTCCCTCACTTTTTTCACCTATTAATTTCAAATTAATATTAGATAAAATGAGAGGTTTCCACATAGCTGGAATACATTATGCTTCATCAGCCCTATTTAAACCAGTAGGTCTGTTTAATATTTCAATTGACTCTCTCATGGTTCTTAAATCATATTTTTCCAAATTAGCAAGTATTTTTGTATTGTCAAAATCAGATTTGTGACAATTTTTAAAAAATGAGAAGTAAAAACTGATGTGCTAATTTTTTGATTAAAATCATTTCTATGTTTCTTAATTCTGACATTTATTCATCTATTAGACTGACTCACATAGCTTCTTGAGCACTGCAAACAAGGAATTTCATAAACTCCTTGGTGTTCCAAAAATATTCTGTCTTTAGGTTTAGTATTAATGCTGTGTAAAGCCTTACATATGATGTTTTTATTATAATTATTAGAAAGTAGAATATTTTTTCTAAGTTCTATTTCTTGAGTAAAGATATTCTTTATCAGATAAATTATAAGTTCTAGTCAACATATTTTTTGTTACAGAAAAAAAATGTGCAGAATGATGATGAGAATTAAAATTAAGATATCTGTTTGTATGGGTGGATTTTCTGTAAACTGATATTGATAATGTTTCATCACATTTTCTTGCAATTAAAACATCTAGAATCACTATTAACACTTAACTTGTATTGATTAAAGTCTAAATAATCACAAACTTTTATTTTTTAAACCTTTACTTATAATTTAGCATACTTTGAGAATAAACATTCCAAAGTGAAAGAAAAAAACAATTATTTAATTAATTCATACATGAATAAAATATAGATAAATAAATAAAAAAATAAATGGTTTAATGTAAAGTGAATAATGAATGTAAATATTTTTAAAATTTAAAAGGCTTAAAAATAGGCACATTGTTATATTACTAAAAAGGAGGATGACATCATGAAATGTGTATAATAGTTATATCAAGAATTATATTGCAATGAAGAACAAGGAAAAGTATCTCCTATAACTACAATATCTTCTGAATTGCCCAGGATTGTAAATGGAGAAGTGAGACATGCAATTAAATATATGAACATGGGAAAAGTTACAAGTAATGATGGAATTATAATTGATATCCTCAAAGAAGCAAGAGATTATTACTACAGATAGAGATATAATGGATGAAAATAATCATAGAGCTAAACTTGGTTGGAGTACTTTTGATAAAAATAATTTAATAATAAAAAGAAATATACCTATATGATTGAAAAGGAAGGTTTTTAATAAATGTGTGCTACCTGTTCTTACTTACAGATTTGAGACTTGGACACTTAACTGAAGAACAGTGCAGAGACTGCAGATGACTCAATGAAATATGAAGAAATATACATCAGGAGTAACAAAGACATTGAAAACAAAATACATCATTGAGAGAACAAACAGATGTTACTGGCATCATTGAAAATATTAAGAGACTGAAGTGGAATTGGGCTGCACATGCTTTTAGATGAGATGATAATAGATAACAATTGAAATCTTAAACTGGATTACAAGGTATTGTAAAAGATCTAGAAAGAGAGCACATGTGAAAGGATGGATGAAAACAAGAAGTGCTGTGATGCAATGAGGAGAAGAGATGCTAGAGATCAGAGAAGATAATTTGATAATGGTTGAAAATGATGATGAGAATATTATATATATATATCTTAAAATTGTGTTGTTTTGATGAAAGATCACTATATATTGAAACATGCATTAGCTAAATTAATTATGTATATACTATTTTTATCTAAGATTTTACTTAATAGCAATTATACTCCATCATATAATTATGTTGATATTATAATAAATGATTAAAAGATTAATGTGTTTTAAAATCAATCAAAATAAATCTAGGATACTTTTTAGAAAATATTACTGATAATATAATTTGTTTCGGATTTGTTTTGAAGTTCAGGTGATGATTTAGGCGGGGGGGGTATTATTAGTTATAAGATAGTTAAGAAATGACTATTAAATAAATCATTACTACAAAATCAAATTTATTTGGTAAAAGGAGTCAAATTATAAAAAAAATTCTGCTATTAATAGTATTTAATGAATTTCTGATTTTATATAGTCAGTAATGGAGTATGTTTATAATAAATAAAAATATATATTTTATGACAATTACGATATTTTGTGAACAAAGTATTTTTTTTTTTCATTATTTAAATAGTGTGTTTTAATCTTCATTTATGTATCAATTGTCAGGGCTGCTTATTTAATTCCATATCTATTTCATCAGGAATAATTCATGTTCTGTGTAATTTAGTCTACATAGTGATCTTGTACTGGTTATCACCATCCCATTTAAAAATCCTCTAATCATATTAATCTAAATAAATAAGTATATGTACTTGGATATTTCCTGAAAGAATGCTCAAGTGACAATGTTAAGAGCATCTTGTCACTTCTCACGTTATAGTATAAGTTAAAAAAAAATTGGATTAAAGCTTCTTAATGACATTTATCTGAATTTTTTTTTTTTTTAATTTAACAATCCATTTATTAATTTTGTTTTAATTTAACAACTAACACATCTTTGCTATCTTATAGGCCCTTGAAACTATACATTTATCAAAAATATGAGTGATCATCTTGGGTTACTAGAAACATACAAGTACCTAAAGAAGAATAGCATATTTAAATTATTAAAAGTAGAGCTTGTTTAATATTATAACAATTGTAGCTATATAGTATTTCTTAATACATGCCTACATGTACGAATAAGTTTTCATGCTTATTTACTTTTATACATATTATTAATTTATATAACATAGATTTAAATTTTAGGTTAGATAGATTGGCTCTATATCTTTACATGAAGTTTCAAAGTTGCTTTTTAAAACAAAAAAACAAAACAAAAAAAAAAATAAACAAATCAGCAAGATTAATGAACTTATTTATTTGTTTGGAAGTTTCTGTAACAAAAAATTTGAAATTCTATTCTTAGAATTTTAAGTACATTTAAATGAGTTCTTTGAAAAGACTCACTTTGTTAAAAATGAATATGCTAACATGGCATAAATACACACATGTATAGAGATATATGTTTGTTTATTTGAGATTCTACTTTTATTCGATTTTTATTACTTTGTAAAGTTCAAATGCAGAATTAAGATGCACAATTATAATTCTGTGTTTGAATTTTAGAAAGTAATGAAAATCTTAATTCTTCCAAAAGACCTTGAATTCTAAATGTATAATAGAGAAGGATAGAAGAATAAACATCATACATTTTTAAAATTGTTCAAGTCGATTTACTAAACTAATTTTTTAAAAAAGCACATGAAAAAAATGCACCATGAAATAAATAATAATGAGAGTAATTCTCATTATATAAGTCCATTCTCAAATAATATTTTGATCATCTTCCAACCAATGATTCTAGAATACAGAACAGATAATTATTAATATTTATTGTAATAATCAAAAAGAATAGTGATATGGTATATAATTATAATTATTTCATTACTTTATTGAATGTTTTTTTTATTGCCATGTCTGTGTATGTTTGTGTTTGTATGTCCACATTTTTGAAATTTGCTCCAATTGAGATATTTTTTTTAGTTTTAATAAAATAATTTTTATAAAGTTTTTTTCTTAAATAATGCTATTATGTAAACAGTACTAGCGGACTAAAAAGTTGAAAAATGACAACGTAATCCAATTTAAAAAGTAGAAAAAAACTGAACCTTGGTTAATTTGCCATTCTTGGAAAATATCACAGATCTTAAAAATCTACACTAATTATAAAGCAATTGGAAAAATATTGTTTCAAAAAGGCATTTGAGTCTCAAATAAATCATAAAAATCAACAAGGCCTCAAATACTTTTATGAAATGACAATATTCCTGCAATTTCCAGTTGTTTTATAAAAAGTCTAGATTCTTAAGATCTCTGATATATTCCAAGAAGGGCAAATTAACCTAGATTCAGTTTTTATTTTATTTTTTAGTCAGATTACATTGTTAACTTTTTACTTTAATACTGTTTACATGAAAGCATTATTTTAAAATACTTTTCCCATATTCTCAGTCATTATACATACCTTTAAAACTCTAATCTCAAAGAGGTTTTTTTATTCTTTACTTTGGTAATATTTAATATAAAATTAAAAAAGATTTCCATCTTTATTAAAAAGCATTTATCACATTGAAATAATATCTTACCAGAACCGTTTTATAAACAAATAAATATATAGTTTGTTGCTTGGGAGGTTTTATTATATTCAAGTACCTGAACTTGATCAATGATCCAAGGAGTTTTACATTTTAATTCCACCATTCTGCTACTCTACTAAATCATACAAAGCAACAATAAATTATAAATTTTTTACACTTTTAACAATACTTTTCATTGTTGAAAGATTATGAGCAGGAATATAATTTATTGTTTTATTTAAAATAAATGAATGCAAACAAATTATTGAATATCTTCAAAATTGCTATTATTACTAAAAGAAATATTCTAATAAAGTGAAAAGATTCCATATATTTCTAGGTGCTGATATAGTAGATGCTCTGTATTTACTTTTCATTACACTTTTTGCTTTTGTCCACAGTGCAAAATAAAGTGGCTAACATGTTTATTTGGGCATAATTGCTGAGATATTCTTGACTTCGTTTAAGGAGAAGCCATAATACATCACATCACATCACATCAACTAACCAATAAATTAATTTATTTTTTTTTAAATTTAATTCTCATAAAAGCACACTGAAATCCAAATTAGTTGTAAATTAGATATTTTTAAAATTTCCTATTAATTGTAAATTACATTTTAAAAATTTTTCTTTTTATTCTTTCAAAATAGACAAAAAATGTCAACTGTAAATGTCAAGTTTTATGAAAACAATACAAAAGCACAAATTAATTGTAAATTTCATGTTTCTTATCTTTCATAAAAAATTATGTTACTTAACCAACACATAGTATAATAAAACAATAATAAATGAACTCAGTAAATAACAAAAAATTAAAAAAAATCACTGGTGATAAACACAATGAATATCTCAAAAAAAGGATAAAAATGGTCTACTTTGGCATTGTTTTGCCAAAAAAATTTCAAACATATGTGCTCCAGATGACATTGTAAAAGTTCAGGGGGGGTGCCTGTCATCTTCCTCAAAATTTTGAGTTTGACTTCAACCCATGAACATTCATACCTTTGGGTTTTGAAATCAGTCATTGGTTCAATGTAAGGCATTTGATGCTTGATAGCCAAATGCTTATTTAATGTTATGGGAAAATTATTTTCACTTATGAAGTATGTGTAAATGTTCAATTTTTCAACAAAGAATATTTTATTATTGTACAAGTACAAATATATTTACTTTTAAACTAGTTTGTAGACAGTAAATCAATTTTTCAACAATTTACATATTTATTTTTTAGATTATTTTTTAAAAATTAAAACCTATTCTATTTAAATAAATAAATGTTGTAAAAGTAAAAATCTATGTTTTACTATTTATGTATTTATTTTTAGGTTACTTTATAAAAAGTCTAATTTCCTTATTTACATATTTAACTGTGCAAAAATGTAAAATATGCTTAATTTTAAATTTATCAATTAGTTTTCTATAGTTTAGTTTCAGTAGCTCCATGTAGTGAGTAAAAGTAGAAATTAAAATGAAAAGTGAGTGTAGAGCACCTACTATACTAGCACTCATTTCCAATATTTCCATAATATTGTAGCTTAAAATAATTCAATTTCTTTTCTAATTTCTTATTAGCTTTTTGACCTACATATATATATATTGTAACGGGATGGTGTAATAGGAAGTGGAAAAAAAGGAAAATCAATAATTTACAAAAGTATATATAAGTATAAAATATTTAAGGGATCAAGAGATTCTGTGAACATTGAGAGCATTGAGAGATCAGCCAGCTTCTAAAAGCATAATTATTTATCAATCATATATCAACCAGCTTTATAATAAGTCAAGGTAAGTATAATTCGAATATTAAGAGAAATAACCATCCATCATCATCACTGATCAGTACAATATATCCACAGACAATCTTGTGACTGGATTTGAACAATAAAAAAATATGAATCAACAGTCAACCTTGTGACTGGATTGGAAATGGGTCTTCTGTAGACCAGGCTAACTATTGAGTCTTTGCCAGCTTGGACAATTATTTAAACATAACTTGGATGCACCATTTAAGTGCCCATCCATTAAAATACACAATAATCAGAAATCGAAACAATAATGCTGGGACTTTTAAAACATGCTGATCATCATCAATGCTCTGGTCACTTGTACTGGCCAATTATAAACTTAAAATTTTTTAACAAGACTAAATTAAAATAAAATATAGTGCATGGGCTTTAAAGAGTATCCTCTTTTGTGCCAACCAGGATGATGATTGATCATCTCTGGATGCCCCAAAGCACTAAATACACATCCTCATTTATATATTCATCTCGTGCTCGAATCTAGCTCAGAGAACACAAGCTCTATTACAGTATGTGAACAAGAGATGATGGAAAACATTTTTAACAATTAAATATGTTTATTAATAACAATAAAAAAAGAAGATATTTAAGGTCTTGTAGGATAAGGCTCTGACTTTGAAAAGTATACAAAATTATATACACAACTAAAGTTATTACATTGTTTTACAATATTTACTATTCAAAATTCAAATTGTTACAATTGTTTACATATATGTGCGCACAGATGCGCGATTTCTATTATGCAAGTTTTCTCAAAATAATAAATGACATCAATTTTTACCTAAGTAGGTTTTGATATATATATATAAATATACACATAGAGTGCAGTACATTTGAGAAATAGATGTATTTAAATGATTATATAATAAATGATTAAAATTTTTATATATACAAGTGTGCATGTACACTGACTTTTATCTATTTCAACTTTTTACAATAATATTATAATTTTCTAATGCATAAATTTTCTACCTATACGTGTGTATAAACAAAATATAGATACAATTTAAATTTAGTTTAAATTTATAAGTTCTCAAAAGTATAGTCAATTTTTTGACAGATATTTTTTGATTAATTATCAACGCTTTTGGACCAATTTAAAAGATTTGCTTTTTCGATTTTAATTCAAACAAAATTATGCTTGCATTTATATTATATATTCTTTTTTTTAATGAATATGAAAATTATTTCTTAGCAAAATATATATAGCAAATCGTCTCTCTTTTAAACATTTGACTGGAGCAAATTTTACTTTAAGTTCCGAAGTTAAAATGTCTTTCTCTATTTTTAGTCTAAAAGATTTTTGGAAATCTTTTTCTTGATTATTAATTATAACTTTGTTTGGAGTTTTTTTTATTATAAATATAACTTAAAACAGTTTTTTTTTCTTTACTTGATTATTAATTATAACTTTGTTTGGAGTTTTTTTTTTTATTATAAATATAACTTTAAACAGTTTTTTTTTTTAACAAACGATTTTAAAGTAATATCGTTTTATATCTTTTTATCAGTTATAAAAATATCATTTTACTAAGGAAATTGTTTAAAACTTCCTTATCATATATAACACTACTCACCACCAGCTGTATATACATTTATCCATGTTTCTCTGCCTTTATCTGATGCAGCATACATGTAATTAATTCTTCAGCAAGCTGGAAGATTTTTCTTGATGACTTTGGTTTTTAGTGACTGTCATAATCAGGAAAAATGTAATCCATGTAAAATGTTGGTCTTCCTTTCAGTCTAGGATTGTTCCAGACAAGCAGCTCTCTTGGTTTGATAGATTTCAGGCAATCGACCATGCTCTGCATGTTTAAGGCTATGAATTTCAGCACAAAGAAGTGGGTCATTTTCTCGGTGTGAATTCAAACTTCTGCGAAGGAAATATTGGCAGCTCCTGAATCTAATGTTTTGCCTTTAGCAATATTAGTTCATAGTAGTTATTCTGTCAACTCTACGGTCAGCTAAAACCAACTGCTGCAAACTTCAACAAGCTGCAACAAAATATTATAACCAACTCTGCAGCTGACCTGTTCTCTTCAAAAATCACAATCCAGACTGACTGATTTTTTTTCAGCCCTTTTTATAAAATCATCTGAGGTGTTATAACAACACCTTGATTAAAAACAGAATTTTATTTTTATCCCTCTAATCCTTTGGTATCTATATACATGTTTTTACTTAGGGGATTTCTAATAGATAAAAATTTTGTTTAATTAATTAAAAAATTCCCAAAATAAGTATGGTGTTTTTACATTTCAAAATCAGAATAATAATAATAATAATAATAATAATAATAATAATAATAATAATAATAATAATAATAATAATAATAATAATAATAATAATAATAATAATAATAATAATAATAATAATAATAATAATAATAATAATAATAATAATACAATATTTATATTTATTCAGACCTTTTAAAAGTTTAATTTATAAAACAATATTTTAAATCAGAGTTATTATTTATTTATATTTCAGTAAATGTAGAAAATATCTACTATAATTTTCGTCTGTGTTTATTTCTACTTTTCCTTTATTTTATGTATATATATGCACATACACTATATTAGTGTGTGCTATGTAAGCCAACTGGTTACAATATGTATATATATATAATTTAATTTATTATATAATAAGTACATAAACTGTATTATCTTGTTGAAACTATCATTTGATATATCTTAGATTAAAACTATGTTGGAACATGAAATAAATCATTTTCTTTATATTAATTTAATTTGTTATTCAATTGATAGTGTATGATTTCAGGTGATGTATGAAGTGTTTTGGATGAAAACAGTGTAAAATCAATAAACAATAAATTTTTCTTTTAAAAAAGTCTTACTAAACATCCATTCTCTAATAAATATAACCTATTACTAAATAATAATAATTATCATTATTGTTGTTATTGTTGTTATGGTTCAAAGCAACGTTTTCATCAAACAAAGGTTACATAAGTGTACTTACTTTTACAAAGGGAAAAAATGTCCATGTATGTGTGTTGTCATCATAAATCTTGTAAAGTACATGTAGTTATCCAATTATCCAAGTATTTCTTTTAAAAAGTTAAAACAGTCTTGTTAACTGTTATCAGACTATTGTGGTAATAAGATCTTTACTGATTTTCAGTTGATGGATATTTGGAGGGTCCTTTGTTCTTTACCTATTACATTATCAACCTATTTGATTGTCAATTTATAATAATTGCTTAAATGTATATGTGATTAGTTTCTATTATTATAAAATCTTAAAGTAAAATTAATTATTGAAGATTAAGACATCCAGTTTAGTAAAAATAGAAGAGTAGTGGATTTGAAAGATGGTTGTTATTTTAGTCTTCAAACATCATATGCTTTTCTGAGAAACAAATTATTCAGTTGCATTTCTAGTTATTATATAAATAGCATGTCCAATATTTATCCAAACTGAACCTCAAATCATGAATATATGTTATAAATGCATTAATGTATTATACCATAATAACTTTTATCATATTGGCACATTCCTTTAAGTAAAAGAAACTGTCTGTACAATTAGAATTATTTTTTTATCCATTCGTAATTTTTTAAAAATTTTCTGAGAATAGTACACATTTCTAATAAATTCTATTAGTCATATAATATGACCAAAGTACATTAAGTCAATTTTAAATTAATATTTGTTGAGGCTATAACCTTAAGACTATGCACCTGAAAAAACGACAGTAGGGACCTCTGCAAATTTTAATAACTTTGTTTTTAAATGAGTCTGCAATTTTGCTTAAAAAGCCGTAAAAAAATTTAATAAGGATAATGACAAGCAATAGTAAAGAACATGGGGTTGAAGGGTGACCCCCCCCCTCTCAAATCTGATGAAAAATGAGATAGGCTAACTCCAGGTCATGTATAAAAACGAAAACTAAATATTGAACTATATTAAAAATAATATGAACAGCTGCATATTTAACATATATAAATTTTCACAGTTAATCATTTTTGATTTTTGTTCAACTTTCTTCAAGAATTACCAATCAACTTTAACGTTATTGTTTATTTATAACTTTAAAGAGTTCAGTTTCACTCTTTTTTTATTGAATAGATTTTTTTACACACTTGAAGATAGAATTATGTGAAGTCAATCTCACAACGGATTTTTTTTCTAAGGAGTTCATATCTCTGAGCATATAATAGCAGTAATACTTGCCATTTTGATTGATTATATCAAAGCAAGTCTGGACAAAATAGATATATGTTTACTAAAGTGGGAGTCTTTCATATCCAGACAAAAAAAAACGTGAAAATAACACTCTTATGAATAAGCCCCCAATCTTCTCATCCTACGTTAGAAAAAACTTTCCGCTAGCAAAGCTTTGTTTTAAGTGTCCATAAATATCTTTCCAGTTTTAGCTTATGGGATTTTTACAATTACAATTATCTGGAGGCAAGAGCATTCGTAAAGAAATAAGTAGAAAGGAAAAATATTCACTCTGAAAAGTCATTAAAAAGATATTAATAACTGATAGGCATTAAAAAATATAGAATTATTTTTGTTACAGATTTTATATATATATATAATATATTTTATGTTTTAAACAATTATTTTAAAGCAATGTCGAACTTCTTTTTTTAAAAAAAAACACCTAATTATATGTGAATCTAATTTGTAAAGATGATACGTGTCTTGCATTGGTGGTCGAGAGGTCAGCGCGACTGCCTTGTACTTGCAGGCAGTTGCCCGGGTTGCGGGTTCGCGTCCCGGCCGATGCTATGAGACTTTAAAAAAAAGATGATACGTATTAGGAGTAATGGAAAATTCTATTTATCTCATTTTCATGAGTCTATTATTAAATTAGTTATTGCTCTCTATCTGCCTATTATGTTAGTGAAGGTTACCTGAACAAAAAAAGTAAAGTTATCTCTCTTCCAATACAAGATAATAACTCGGAGGAGTCCAGGAACATTGCTATTATTTGTCAATTTGTTTTACTCATTGGTGATATTGTAATTCAATAGTTGAAACAAAGATGTCACTAGTATAAACTGAAAAAGAGATGTCACTAGTATAAACTGTAAAGGAGATGTCACTAGTATAAACTTAAAAAGAGATATATTTCACTATTATATGTGAAATTTATCTGATCTTTCAAGTATTTTACCTTTGTAGCTTCAAATGTTGCATTTTTTAGAACATTAAAGACTATAAAAAGAGTTTTGAATTCCAGCCAGGTTATAGTATCCAATTAGAAAGATGACTAAAAACATGTTTTAATTGATAAAAAACAGGAACTTAATGCGAAACTTGGTTTTATTATTAATTGCAGGAAAATTTTACAGAAATTCAAAATATTGTGATGATTATATATATTAAGAAAAATATGATATAAATAAATATGTAAACAAGATGTCAAAAAATTAAAAATGGAAACAGTTGATAAAATTTTTACAGATAATTTTAAAGATAAAGATATATATATATATGCATATATAGTGAATTGTTTTAAAGATCCAAGGAAGATATGCATCCATGGATATTAGTAAATAAAGTCTATCAAGTAGATAATATATGTCATAAAAATGTTCAAATTTTTATATGAATATTTATAATGATTTAATATATATATATTAATTTTAATATTCTCATTGATAAAAAATGAATTCATAGTATTATTTCTGGAATTTCTGTGTAGTAAAAATATAATAATTAAATTAGTTGACATTTCAATACACTAACAAGTACTTTCCTCATAGATTCTTCTTTCTCAAATCATAAGTATGGTTGTGGAACCCCCAATAATACTATGAATTCATATATATATATAATATAAAGAAAGAAGGAGAGGGAGAAAGATAAAAATACTATGAGCGCATACACCTAGAAAATCTTTCAGTTTAATTGAAACAAAAATAATTAATAACAATATATAAAAATTTCCCAAAATCTCTTTTTATATTGGGCTTACACAATTTCAATCTCTTTTATAAATGTATTTTAATTTTTTTAAAAATAATGTGTAAAAGAATGCCTAAAGATATATAGAGATGTTTTTTTTTTAATCAAACAAAGTTACAATTCCTTATATATTACATTATATGTGCCGATTTGTGTAAATCTGTACAGTGTATTATAATACATATTGAAACATAGTGTGTTAAACGTCTGTCCATTCCTCACATATATATGTAAAATGGATTATTCTCCAATACATGAGGGGTTCAGAATGACTAACGTCAACATGGGTAGGATGACAACCTTGGCACTAACGTGGGCTTGAAATGGATGGCTGAGTTGTGGGTTGGAGTAGTTTGAAGCCTGTCCATTAAAATATGAAGATTGGCTATCTTAATATAAAGCTGAGTACTGATTGTATATATGTGTGGAGATGATAATCTGGATCAACTGATGATTGCTGGTTTAGCATGAAATACGGAAATTGGTGATTATTTATCTTTTCAACGTGTGTGATCAGGTGGGTCAGCAATATGAGATGGCATGGAGAGTTGTGTGAAAGTCCCAGTTCGAATCCCTTATATAATAATAAAAGTTGTTTTAAAAATTAAAAAAAGTTATGCCCCAAAAAACTTTTAGAATGCTTTAATGAAATTACTTTAAACAAAAAAACGTAATTTTAAATATATATATATGTAATTACATGTACAATGTTTAGAGAAATTATATCTCTATTTGTATTCACTTCTTGCATAGGGATGAAGGAAAGTCGATACTAATAAAATGCAAAACATTTAATATATAAATGATACTGTAATAAAAATTTCATTTTCTTTACTAATATTTTTTTTTTATTTTTTGATAAAGTGAATCAGTGGATATGGCAACCCCATTGTATATATATATAATAATGAAAAAAAAAAGATATTTATGAAATATTTACTTATACTTATATGGATTATTTTTATTGCAGTTTTTAAAAGTATATCAGTTATTTTCATAATGATTTCATTCAAATTTAAATCATGTTCAAAATATATTAATATTTGAAAATGATTTGCAAGTTCTAATTTAAATGCATTAGAATGTTTTGTAGAGAAAAAAGCAGCAATTTATCACTAAAATTTCTATTGATATTAGAGAAATTATGAGGAAAAGAACGAATATGAAAAAATATAAAAATGATGCATTAAAAAGGATTCAATTCTTCAAATGTCTACCTTAATGATGCATTCAAAAATGGAAATTTTGGCTCCATCCGCCTGGCCACTTTCATAAATTTTATCATATGGAAGATTAGATGTAAGTTATTATTTGATAGAGAGTTGGCCGATTCTATTGAAGACATTTTCCTAAAGTTATTATATAAAGCTAAAGAAAGTGATCTAAGAACATGCCTGCCTAGCCTTGCTGAGCAAACATGGAATCAATTAAATATTTAGCAATGGCCATGTATATTATTTATTCACGACACTCAAACTTTACATGCCATGGGATTTATATGCCAAATTAGATCACCCCTGATAAGTAACATAACATAAAATTTTAATTTTAATCCTGTACTCATCATCTAATTTAATAACTTCTTAATCTTTAATGTGTCAGACATGATTGTAAACATGAACTATATATTACAATGTATATTTTGCTTTTTGTGCAAATAAAGGTTATTTTTGAAAGAAAAAAAAGGATTCAATATCTCAAATTTTCTAATATGGTGCAAAAATGAGTTGATAATGATATAAAAGTCAAGCATTGGTGGTCAAGAGGTCAGCACAACTGTCTTACAAGCAGTTGTTCTGGGTTAGTGGGTTCGCTTCCTGGCTGATGCTATGACACATAATGATATAAAAAAGTATAATTATGAATTAGCATGGAAAGCTATAGAAGACAATAAAAGACTCAAGAATGTAAAAATAACATTTTGGTATTGATAGAAAACATATATCTGCAATAAAAAAATATGGAACTATTACTAAAAAGAGTGATAACATAAAATATGTATAAGAGTTTTATCAAAATTAAATAGTTATAAAGTACAAGTACCTTCTATCTCTTTTATATCTTTTGAGTTGTCCAAGATTTTAAATAAAGAAGTGAGACATGCAATTAGATTTACAAAGAAGGGAAAAACTCCAGATAATGATGGAATTAAAATCAATATATTAAAAGAAGCATGTGAAGAAATAGAAAAAAAAATTGCAAAGTTATATACCAAATGTCTAAATGATAAAGATGTACCAGATGATTGGAAAAATACAATATAAAGTGATAAAGAAGATATTAGAAATTACAGACCTATCAATCTTTTATTAGTTTTATATATATATTTTTTACCAATATAATTATAACTTGTCTACAGAGTACTTTGGATTTTAGCCAACTAAAAAAACAAGCTGGATTTAAAAGTGGTTTTAGTACAGTAGATCATATCCAAGTATTGAGAGAAGTGATAGAAAGGACCAATGAATATGAGTTGCCATTATATTTTGGATTTATAGATTTTGAAAAGGCATTTCTTTAGTGATTAAAGCATTGGATCATCAAGATTTAGATATAGATCCAGGATATTGTCATATTTTGAAGAATATTTATAAAAATGCAACAGCAACTACTAGATTATATTCTAATACTAAAAAGATTAACACTGAGAAAGGTTACAACAGGATAACTCTATATCTCCAAAACTTTTTACAGCAGTTATGCAAGAAGTATTTTGTAGATTAATTGGGAAGATAAAAAAAAAAAAAGTAAGTGGAGATTATTTAAGTCATCTAGATTTTTCAGATAATGTAGTTGTTTTTGCAAACAATGCTTTAGAGCTTCAGGGAATGTTGTAAAGTTATCAGATGAAAGTAAATGAATATTGGTGACCTAGCGGCTAGCATAGCTGCCTTTGAAGCAGCTGTTCCAAGTTTGCTTCTCGGTCAATGCTTTGACATATGAGAAAAAAAAAAGAATATGACTAAGGGTAAACATTAAGAAGACTAAAGTAATGTGCAATGGATTTTTTCAAAAGATAACAATAAAGATTGATAATGATAAGTTAGAAGAAGTTAACAACTAGAAATATCTTGGTCTGATTATAATATACAGATGGAAACATAATAAGTAAAATGAATGATAGAATAAACTTGTTTGGAGTGCTTTTGGTAAAAATAACTTAATATTAAAAGGAAATATCCTATCTGTTTGAAAGTGGTTTTTAAGAGAATGTGTTTTGCCTGTCCTTATTTATGGATCTGAGACTTTGACACTTAACAGAAGACCAACACAAAAATTTCAGACCACTAAAAATATGAAGAGTTGCACGTTAGGCTTAACAAGAAGAGATTGAAAACAAAATACATGGGTAAGAGAAGAAATGAGTATTGCTGACATCATTCAAAGAATTAAGAGACTGATATGGAGTTGGTATAGACACATATATAAAAGAGATGATAATAGATGGACAGATAAAATCTTAAACTGAATTCCAAGAGATTGTAAAAGATCTGAAAAATTACCACATGTGAGATGAATGGAAGTTTTCAAGAATGACATGGAGAAGAAAATCTAGAGATCAGAGAAGGTGGATTCAACAAGAAGGGACATTCATCCTGGAGTGGACTGATAATACTTAAAAATGGTGATGATGACATAAACTATAAAAAATGAAAATGTAGGTATAAAATAATCACATCATTTATAAACCATCTCATAATTGATGAGTGAAGAAGAGGAAAGTCCTAATTATGTTTACCAAAGGTTCAAATGTTTTTTCTTTTTCTTTTTTTTTCTTTTTCATGTGTCATAGCATTGGCCAGGAAGTGAACCCACTAACCCAGGACAACTGCTTATAAGCAGCTGTGCTGACCTCTCAACCACCAACGTTATATTTTTAGGCAAGAATAGCTATATATATATATTGCAACTGAAAGAAATAATAATAAAAGAAAAATCAAGGAAGCTATGTTAATATATAAATACAAGCAAGTCTTAAGGAAAGTTGATCTTTCAAAGTTTTAGTTGACAAAAATTACAAGGATAGTTGAAAGTGCTTCTAAGTGACGTTTATATTTTTTGTTCTTTTTAACAAATTTTAATTACTATATTTTCTGTATTGAGTTTACGTATATTTTGCAAAAATACAGACATGATTGGTAGTATTATATATATATATATAATACTACCAATCATATATATATATATTTTTAAACATTATATATATATATATATATATATATATATATAAGTTTAAAAAATGTGAAATTTTCCATTGCTAAATACTAAAAGAAATGTAAAATATAGTATATATTAATTCACAAAAAGATGTGATAGGCACTTTACATACTGAAAAGAACTAAGATATATATTGAATGTAAAATATAAACAGGCAAAACTCTCCATACAGTAGTGCCACTCAGTGCAAGCTAAAGTAATAAGTGGATGCCAGAAGACTTGTGCATAAAATCCCCATCTAGTGCTTACTCATCCAATATCCCCAGACTAGTTTCTGGCTTGTGGCCTTCATCAGCGATGAGCCTTGGATCTGAGAGCACTGCATCTAGATCATGTGATGTTTATTGGCTTAATGTAAAAAATATTATATGCTATTATAAATATGCCTTGGATGTAATAGAATATCTCTACTTTAAATAATGTTTAACTGTGCAAATAAACTGTCTTTTTTTAAATAAAATATTATGTAAAAATATGTAAATACAGACAAAAAAGTGAGGTACTTACTGAAGGGATAGAAATAAAAATGGATTGAATAGATTGAGAAGCCATCTTAGCCAACCATGATATTTTTAAATAACTAATGTTTGGTAAACAGCCTAGCGTTTATACAATTTAAAATGCCAACATTTTTATCTTTAAAACCAATTTTGAAATTTACACACAAATACTTTTGAATAGAGTCTTGGAATCTAATTAGAGAAGAATGGATTTGTTATGTGTGCAAAAGATTGTTGATTGGCTAGTAGGTGAGTTTATTTGAAGTGATGATAATATGAACTAATATGATAATTTTATTGTGAAAATAATTTAAACAAAAACCTCAGATGGAGAATATACTGATAGAAGAATTCCCCTCTATTGATCCAAATCAATGAAAATAATTTTTTTTAATTTTATTTCTGTGGCATCTATATACTGACTGAGGGTAAAATCCATTTACAGAGTTGACTTCTGAAGGTTTTTAAAAATATTACTAGTATTTTTCTCCATTGTACTTCTTGATAGAGTGAGCCAGTCTTTAGTTTGAATGTATTTGAGGAATCTGTGAAAAAGGAAAACAAAATTTTAATTTGAAAAATTATATTGAAAGAAAATACTTTTTCCATAATGCAGAAAATAAACTTATGAAAAAGTGGTTATTTCATACTATAAAAGAAAAAGATAAAACCAAAGAAAATTGTGAACTAATCAGTAAAAGTCAATGTGGTTAGATATCTATGCATGATAGCTAGGAGCAACATTTGTCTGTATTCATTGTTAGATCTGCAAATGCTTTAAAATTAAGAATAAAATATATCACCATTTGATATAATTTTTATTTAAGAATTATTTTTAGAGCAATCATATATAGCAAAGTTTTAATACTTTATATTCACGTCAAGATAAACAATCTAGTAAGCTATTCATCAAATATTTTCAGCAAGTGATTTAAATAGAAAATGAGTTTGAGATTATAGAAGAAAATTCCTAATAGTGAAAAACAGACTAAATGATAATTTGAATGATGACATGACCATATAATTAGATAGCAAATATAATGTAAGAATTATTTGAGCTCAATTATTGCTCATAATATTTAGATACCAATCCATTAATATACAGTTTGGTAATGAAATTATAAATGTATATTGCAAGTTACTAAGGAAGAAGCACTGTTTTTGTATTTCCTGGAAAGGGATGATGACTTGGGGGTATAAATCATAAGTGCATCTGTATTATTTTGGAAAAAAGGGAATAATGATTTAAGATTGTTTTAAAGCAGAATGATAGAAAAGTGTAGATGTTAAGAATTATGAATGCAAAATAGCTACAGCACATTATTGGAGGTCAAAATATAATGTGTAATCTTGACTTGGTGTTAGTATAAATGCTTCAGTCCTTTTAAAAAAAAAAAGCAACATCTGGAATAAAATGTGAATATTTTAGTTAATTTATTTTGAATTGTTTATTAGTCTCTCTCTTGCAAATCAGATATTTTTTGATTGTTTACGAGAAGAAAAAAAAAGAAAAAAAAATAATGATGAAAGTTTTGTTCCACTGTTTAGCAGATGCAATTTTAATTTAAATTAAATATTTTTTATGACTTAACAATCAATAAAAATACTTGTCTCCTTACATACTCTGCTAGTAAACATTTTATTATTGAATAATAATATATGATGCTTGGAGGAATATTGAGTGATTTTAGACATTAATAAAATATAACAATAAAATGATTGGAGGTAATGAATGTTTGATTATATCTATAGCATAACTGTTTTTTTTTCCTTTAATTAATACATGAGTTTAAACAAGTTCTATAAACTTATTGATTTTTTTAGAATACTATGTCAACACATATGTAAAAGGTATTAGTTGCACATTTGGTATTAATTATTTCAATACTTACATATTAGACCTATTGTGATGTAAGTCAATGACACAAAAAAATTTCGAAATAAAGACCTAATTAAACACATTTGAGGAGAAAAAAAGTTGTTACTCAAAATGTTGATTTTCTACTAATTTTACTATTTAATGTATGCTGTGATGTCATAAAGAATGCTGGAATGACTAATCGATCATCTCACAGAAGTAAGATCCACATGTGATTATACTGATCTGCTTTAACATCTGCTGAGTGAATTTTTGGAATGATATTTTTATCCAACAAAATGATTAAAATTTGGGAATTTCCCATACTGAGGACGATACTATCCACTACTTTCAAAAGTTGGTCATAAACTGGAACACCTATTTATTAAAAGTTTGGGTGAGTAGCATGTTATATAAAAAAATTCAAAACACTACAAAAGTGCTGACATACGAAGTTCCAGAATACAAACATTATCATAGCTATGATTTTGTTCGCATTTTGCAAGACTTAATAACCTTCAGCCGACCCAGTGATTGTAACAAACAATCTTGTGCTTTTCTTTTTTATTGGAATAAATGTATATTGCTAAAAGTTTAGTTGTAGCAACATCATTTTTCACAAAAAAATATAAATAGATGTCCACCTATTTCCAGAAAATAAAGTTATAGGTCACCATTTTATTTGAAATAAGATTAGTTCATGTCATTTTGCAAATAATTCAAATTACTTTAAAATGTAAATACATGTGTGTTTATTTCCACTAAATAAAGTTATAGGTCATCACTTTCTACTAAATAAAGTTACTTGTTGTTATTTATTAAATTAAGCAATTAAGGTTTTCAAAAGTTTCCATGGAGACATTATTTTATGAGATCACAAAATTAGAAAGTTATCATCAGTCTAATACATATGTCATATTTCACAGCAGATCTAATACATAAATATCATCAGTTCAATACTAAATCTATTATAAAGAAAAACAATGCACGATGCTATTAAACACCCCATACCTATATTACTTTCAGTCTCATTTCCCCTTTTGAATGGACTGCAAAATTCAATCTTTTCTTTATTAAATTATTTCATAAAATTATCTAGACTAATATTTTCATTAATTCTATATTTAAAATTTTATAATGTGTAAATGTTTATTATGCTTTTTTTTTCTCATGTGTCATAGCATCAGCTGGGAAGTGAACCCACTAACCCAGGACAACTGCTTGTAAAGCAGCTGTCGCTGATTTCTTGACCACCAAATTATGCTTTTAAAAGACTGATTAAATAACATAAAATAATAATTATCAAATACCCAATAATTTGATTTCATTTGAAACAACAATCAATTCCCTAGAAACTTAATTTACTTAGAACATTTAACTCAAAGGAAAAAAAAGTATATATAAAGTTTTGATCTTAAATTTGCTCTCTTGTTTTATAATTTAATTACAAAATTACACTTAAATATTTTGTTAATTAAAGTAAATTACTAATCATTAATCATAGCCCATAAATAAATCATAATTCAAAATATCAAATTGTATTACACAGATTATAAATGACAAAATATATTAAATTTATCAGGAAAGCTTATTGTGAGCTATTGACACACTTACATTATATTTGTAATACAAGCTTTTTAAGTTAAGTCACATGATGTATGACTTGATTTTATTTACTATTATAGTTTTGCTATCGAGTCTTATGCGATGTTATATTGCTAATGCTATTAAAATATGGTAAAGCTGAACATTATTCAGATCCATATAGCTATTTAAGTTAAATAGCTAAATTTGAAGACATATAGGTGTCTGAAAATTTCAAATTTTTTACATAATAGGTAAGCATTAGCTAAGTGCTGGCCTTGAGATGATATTTTAGATTTAGTGTCTGAATATCCTAATGCCTCACTGAGGAGAACCAACAGTGGAAAAGCTTGTTGAGAGCTATTAGCACCTTCATTATATTACACACACACACACACACACACATATATATATATAAAGAAAGCTCTTTTTGAAATTTATGCAAAATTCCCAAATTCTATAAACTCGATATAACTTTTTAGAATTATCTAGTATTAGTGAAGAATCTGACATTTTTATTATGATCAGTGTAAGCAGTTTCCACAGTAATTTGTAGGTACAATTTAACAATTATTTTTAGAGCTCTGTGTCAGTTGAAATAAATGTTTTATGTCTATTAGAAAAGTTCCTTGATTTTATGTAGTTTCTGTATAGATGTAGGTAATATATTTATATTTAATTACAAGCTCAGGATTTATATAAATTTTGGAAAATTTATTCTTTTCATTATAGGTTCAAGTAAATAGTAATTAGATTGTGATTATCAGTTGCTCTCCTAGACCATTCTTAATGAAGATTTCTATTTGGCTAGAGTGAATCTACTGTAGACTAACTGTGTATTAAACACTTCTCATTTTACTTGCAGGAAGTTCGTATTTGTAGCAAAGTTCCTTGTAGCTACTTTTAAGCGCAATGGAGATAAGAAAGACAAAGAATATTTGACTTATTTAAAAAAACTATTTATACAACATTTCCATCTAAAAATGTCAATCTCTTAGAAACAATTTAATAATTAAAAACAAATATTGTAACAATCCATTTCTGGAAATGAACAAAAGATTTGCAAGAATAGATGCAATTGATACAGCAAAATATAGACAGGATTATACACAACAAGATTATAATTATTCATATAATTAATCAGTCTTCTAAATTGATAATATCCAAACAATATATACAATCCAGTTTGTATTAAAATTTTCTAATTTAATTACGTAATATTAAAATTAACAAAACTAAATTTCCCCCTATAATTTTACTTTTATATTAGACATTAATTTTTATATTCTAAATTAATTTTATTTTGTATATCACACTTGTTTGAATGTACTTATACTTTCTAGAAATTATTTATCTTTTCTATTAACAAAAAAACATACTGAATCTATAAAAAGAAATTTTTCTACATAAAGAAAAACTATTTCATTAAAACTAAAATAAAAATCCTTCATACAAAATTATATGGGTGTTTTTCACAATACTTAGCTCTAAAGTATAAAATCTTATTTTCTAAAACATTACTAGCTGTTATTATTTTACTAATTTTAACTTAATGTATAATATTAAATTAACTTTTTGGTTCACTTGTTACATAAAATATCTATTTCAATATATATATATATCTCCGAACTTTATTAAAAATCTCTTGATGAAATAATATTATTTTTGAAATAAACAATTGCGAATAATTTTAAATTATAATTTTGTTCAAAAAAAAATCCAAATAACATATTAATTTAATTGAAATGTCCATAACTAAACGTGAAATCAGAACTTCATTAAGTGTGAAATTATATCATAGTTCAGCTATTCAAAATATATAACTTTTCTGAATCTATTTAACTGTAATTAATTAAGCTTTTTTTTTATTTTTCTTACTGATTACTGTTTGATTTTGTATCTGCTTAGACAAAATTAAAAAATATAATTTGATGTAATTTAATAGAAATTATATCATTTAAAAAAAAAACAGATAAATCTTTCAGATAGAAAACTAATTCAAGAAAAAATTAAAATAGTAATTTTTATAATTCAAAGGAAATGAGCTACATTTTTGACTATACATTCTAGGTAATATATATATTTATATCACCATCACTTTCAACTTTTATGAATTTGCTGCAGTATGCAAATAATTTTTGATCTTTTTATTTATCTTCTATTTCCAAATTCTCTAAACTTATCTCATCCATTAAGTCACATGACAAATTAGATTTCTCCAACCATTTATTTTCAGTATTCATTTAAGGTCTAAAAATGTTATGAAATCTAGTTTAGAACTTCAATTGTTTGTCACATGTCATTTCTTTCACCACCATGACTATACTGAAATGCCCACTTTTAAGAAACCATAAGTAAGTATTTGTAGAATACAGTCAATATTTTTTTTTTTATTTATTAGAAAAAAAAAACATCTTTTCTATTAAATAATTTCTACTGTGTTTGATCAAAACTTAATTTGACAATTAATTTTATTCATGTACATTTTATATTAATAATTTGTGCAAGATATTTATCAAATCTGACTTGCAATTAATTAAACTAGTCCTTATTTGATAATGCATTGAATGTTACCTTAGCTTTATTTAAATTTGTCTTTAGTTAAATTTTTTTATGTCAATCTCATATCTCATATTTTTTGAGAAGTTTGTAAATACTCCTTATGAGGACAACCATATCACTTGAAAAATCCAAGTGACTTAATTTACATTTATTATATTTTATTTCCCATGTAGTCCAGAAAGTATTTTTTTAATAGCTAGAGAATGTCTTGGAGAGATTAAACTATCCTGATTTATGCCATCAATAGTATAAATCCTTTTAATTAAAACACATGTGATAACCATTTCCTATACTTACATAAGCTCTTAGCTTATAGTTAACTAAAAAGGTAAAAAGTATCTACTAGAAGGTTACATCATATTCTAAGATCAGGCACAGTGCTCTCAGATTCAAGGATTCTCACTGATGAATGCCATAAGCTAGAAACTAGACTGGAGATAGTGGATGAGTAGGAAATAGATAGGAATTTTATGGAGAAACCTTTTTGCATCCATTGATTACTTTGGCTTTCACTGGGTGGCACTACTATATTGGAGAAATTTAGCCACTGTTTAATTGAAATATCTGTTTTATTTTGATAACAATTTTTTCTAGAATTTGAAACTATTATGATTTTATGGCATGATTCTTAAAAACATTTATTATGGTATAAATGTTTCTGGAATATCTTTTATAATTTAAAAATTCAGTAGATGTAATTTTGCCACTCTCTCATTCATAAATTATATTCCGAAAATGTTGTATTTTTAGAAACCTTTCCTTCAGTGAATTTCATTTATTTATTTAAATTTTATTAATTGACTATTGCTTTACCTACCACCTTTTTATTTATACTTTATAGTCAATTTATAAATATATTTTTCACCATAATTAAATAGTTTCATAAGATAATTTTTAATATTTTCAAAAATTTCAACTTTTAGTCAGCTTCCTTTTTATATTATTTATTATTAATCAAAATAATTTATATAACATAATTTTCCTTAACATCTGCTTTTTGTTTTAATCCGCAATTTAAAATAATTTTAATTATTTTTATAATTAAACAGAAAGATAAAAATTGAACATCTGTGAATAATTATGTGGTCATGCAAAATAAAAATATTTTGAGAGAGACTATTTGTATATGTTGATGAGAATATTTATATATACTGATTGCAATATAGCATTATTGCAAAAACTATTTATTTATGATTTATTACATATGTACCTATTTGATACCTGTCTATCACCTTTATATCTGCCTGTATATGCTTCTATATAATTTATTTAACTATATTCCTGTTTGCCAAGTCATTAATAAGAAGATGCATAGCTATATAGATTGTTAATAAATAGATAGAAACATAGATAGACAGACAAACAAACAAATAGATAGATTTGGAAGATGAGTATTTTAGAGCAGTTTATAAGAATTATTCCCGTTAATTAAATTTTTAATTTAAAAATATATAAAGAAACTTTTCTTTTACGACTGTAATTTATAAATATCTACGCTTATACTCTATACTCAGAAAAGCATAAAATATTATAATAAATACGTATTTATTGAAGTTTAGCGCTTTTGAGGGTGAAATATGTCCTCATATCCATACCATTAATAAAAGCATAATTGGGTTTATATATATATAGGCCATATATTTATTTAATATATGCAAATTATATTGTACATTTCTTCTTGAGGGGGGGGGGAGCAGACTTTCTTCCTAATTATAGCATTAAGGCTGAATAGCTATATGCCAGGCCCTTTAATTTTCTTTTTGGAGTCTTTTCACTTGATGCATGTAATATTAGCAGCTATAGGCTAAGATGTGTGGCTCATAGCATTTTGGTCCTCGAGAAAGATAGATTTATGTTCAGGATTATTTATGACTCATTTGTAGGGATATTTGTATTGATATATGCTTATAGAGAGGATATGTACTCATATATTGGACATTTCCATCATCTAACATTCAACATTTGATTTTTAATGTTAGATGATTGAAATAGTCCAGCATATAAGTACAACTAATATAATATCCATTATTATAAACATTCACACAAACACTAATATAAGCAGAAATGTTTGATTCAGATTTTAATTTCACCAACAATATGATGTTTTATGGAAGATAACTTTAAACATAAGGAAAAGTAATGCAATTAACCTAAAAAGTTGTCTTAACCAATAATTTTTTCAGAAGTAATGTGTATGATTATTTATAATATCAAGTTTGCAGATCATATTATAATGAATTAAACTGACTTTTGGAAGACAATATATTTTTTTGCTCTGTGCATTTAATGTAACATTATGGTCTTAACATAATTCTTAAATTTCCAACTCACTTAATATTGACATAAAAATATTTATGTACTATTAACTTGTTTGCGAAAAATAAAAAAAAATAAGAAAACACAGAGTTGTTTTCTTCTGGTATAGGCATTTACAAGATGTTGCATTAAATTTAACAAGAACATAGCTTAATTAATTTAATATTTTGGTAAACATGAATATAATAATTTTAAGAAAGGTTGAAAATTAGTTGTATGATTTAAATTAGAGCCTATATTTTTAAAAAAAAACAACATGATTACAAAAATAAATAACTACAAAGAAAAAAAATAATACAATGATTATTTATTTAAACAGGCAAAACTCTCTATATGTATTCCCACTCAGTGCAAGCCAGAGTAATCAATGGATGCCAGAAAGCTTGTGCATAAAATCCCCATCTAGTGCCTACTAATCCAATATTCCCAGACATGTTTCTGGCTTGTGGCTTTCATCAGTGAGGAGCCTTGGATTGGAGAGCAGTGCACCTAGATTTTAGGATATAATGCAAACCTCCAGCAGCTGCCTTTTATCTCTACTTAACTACAAAATTATGAGTCTTAAATTGAAAACACTGTAATATTTTCAATCCAGGCCACAAGCCAGAAACTAGTCTGGGGATATTGGATGAGTAGGCACTAGATGAGGATTTTACGCACAAACCTTCTGGCATCCATTGATTACTCTAGTTTGCACTGAGTGGCAATACATATAGAGAGTTTTGCCTGTTTTAATAACAGTTATAAGCAAGCATAGAAAATGGTGATCATGTGATGATTATTTATTTAAGCTTAATACTGTTTTTTTTTTTTAAAAAAAAATGAAAATACATGATCAGATTCAAACAACAAACAACAAATAAATTAATTAATAAAATCGAATTTCCTATTGAATATTATTATATCTTATTATTTAACTATGATTGTTAATTGAAAGTTATTGCAATCATCATCATATAAGACAATAGAATCAAAAAATATATACATATAACATTACATTTTTATACTTATTTATACTATTTTTTGTTTTACTACTATGTATATATGTGAAAAAAAACGTATATTGGTGATTATTTATCTTTTCAACATATGTGTGTTCAAGTGTATCAGTGTTATGAGATAGTGTGGAGAGTGGTGGGTTATGTAAAAGTCTGTGCTCATATACCCTATATATTACATATATAGACACAGGTATATAATAAGCCTGTGTGTTTCAGTTATTACATAGTAGATATGTCTTCCCAATCCTTGTGTATGCATTAAATGGATTATGTCCGGTACATGAGGGGTCAGATTGACCTTAGGTCAACCTGGGGGTGACAAAAATCTTGGCCTCAGGGTGGCCTTTGAGCATTCCATCATTAGATTTTCAATTGGATGGATGGTTGAAGAGTTGGAGTGTGGAGTAGATTGAAGCCTGTCCATTAAAGTATGAGGATTGACTATCCTAATATATATCTGAGAACTTATAGCATATATGTGTAGAGATGGTAATCTGGACCAACTGATGATTGCTGGTTTAGCATGAAATACGTATATTGGTGATTATTTATCTTTTCAACATATATGTGTTCAAGTGTATGAGTGTTATGAGATAGTGTGAAGAGTAGCGGGTTGTGTGAAAGTCTGTGCTCATATACTCTATATATTTTAATTAATTGTGTAAATTTTTTTCATTAAAAATATAGAATCGATTTTTCCTTAATTTATGCATTGTAATTTGTAAAACTTATATGCTTAATAAAAAAAAACATATGCAATTTGCATTTTTATTTCAAGTATAATTTTTTTTATTATTGTTGATTAGAGTTAAGTTTAATACTTTAAAATATTCACAAACTAGTAAATATCTGTCTGAAATACAGGTGAAAATACACCAGGCTTACTAATATATGACAGGCAAAGATTGTAATTAAACAATATATTAGTAATAGTTTATAAAACAGTTTTGAGTAAATTGCTAACTGAACTTTTAAATACAGTACATCATAGTGTTTAATGCCAGAAGACCCAAAAACTGATCATGAAATACACTAAACCAAATTAAGTGTTATGACATAATTTATGTAAACAAAATCAAATTTTATTTATTAAAAATTATTTACAGTAATTTTAATAACGGTTGTTTGATTCAAGAGCTAAATGTTTCTCAATTGAATCTGAATCTAACAACTCTAGTTGTCAAATATCATTTGACCTCCTTAGCAACAAACTCATTCAATTGTTTTGTCCTCTGAAGCTTAGCTTAGCGATATAAATGAAACTTCTTATATTGAAGCTTCACCTGCCCTTTTAATGTACCGAAATTACATGACCGTCTAAGCAGTAAATCGTTTAATTATTATTATTTTAGTGGTTCAATAATTTAAAATATCTCAATGTATATTCCCCTGACAGTACCTCAACACGATTGTAATTTTTTTATAATTCTATATAAAATATTTTAGCAGGGGGAAAAATGAATACTTTTATTTTTTAAAATATACTTAAGAACATTTTTTTCTTTAAAAAAAAAAAAGTGATTTTTATTCTCTAATGAGATTTTTTTAATTGAAAGAATTTTGACTCCTACTTCATGAAAAAAAAATATTACACTATATATACACAGAGTTATCTTATTTTTTGTTGATATTTATGAACATATTATACAAAATAGTTACTCATAGTAAATAAAAGAAACATGTTTAAAGTTAAAATAATGTATGCATTAGAAATGTAAATATTCAATCACATAACTAACTAGCTATACATCAGGAATTGATACCATCATATTTAAATTACCATATAGCTATTAAAAAAACAATCAACCAATCACACAGAGAAAAATACAAAATTATGTAATTTGGTATAAACGAAAACTATACATTTATCCAAAATAAAATAAAAAAACATGATCCAAACATTACTTAACTTAAAGTATATACTTTTTATTGATTTATAAGTAAATAATTTATTTATTTATAAAAAATAATTTCTGTTATATATTTTGACTTTTTTAAGACTGTTCTCCTGCTTTCTCTCTTCAATAAAATATCTATTTATCTTTTAATCATTTACTTTAAAAATATGCATGTTTAAATAAATAAATAATTTATCTATTCATTTCTAAACACAATTGCACAAGATCAATAAATAAAAAATCTCATTATATAATTTCAAGTGATATTCATATACTATATGTACATCCTGGTTTAAATTCAAGCAAGACAAATCTTGACTTATTCAAGTTCAAAACAAAACTTTTTATCTTCTTAAGTTATACAAAATAATATTTTTTTTTTTTTTCAAAAAAAGAATTTTATTAACTAAATCAAAAAAGAAAACAATGACAAATCAATCTTTGGTCTCGAGTCTTCTGCCAATTAGATTTCTGCCAGATGGCCTGATGCTGGTAACTGAAAATCTTGGGTTGCAAATTCTTACTAGACTATGTCTATGCTAGCCCAAGATTCAATGTGTAGCCAGTCTAGTGCAAGTGATTTTAATTTAAACAGGAAAAACTCTCTATACAGTAGTGCTACTCAGTGCAAGCCAGAGTAATCAATAACGGTTATGAGCATGCATAAGAAATGGTGATCATGTGATGTTTGGTGATTTTAATTTAGAAGCAAAAATACATATAGTCATGTATTTTTAAATATTTTTGTAATAAAGATAAAACATTAATGCTATTCTCATTTTTTTCAAACTCTAAATACAGTAAATATCTATTTATTGTAATTCTTTCTATACATATTATCACTCTTCCAAGAATAAGCATCATGTAAATCTAATCTAAATTTGTTCTACAGCATATAGAAAAATCTCTATATGAAATACTTATCAATAGTTAATGGTACACTAAAAGATATTCTGACATATATTTATGATGCATTGATCTTTTTGAAAATATATTACATATTATAATAAATATGGATCTTCAGAGATAAATCAATTGCATTGCAATAATATTTATTAAATTCATATTTCATTGGTTAAGAAAATGTTATTCTACTTCACAAATTTTTTTTTTCATAATTTTAATAATAAAAGAAGGAAAGTCATTAAAAATATAATAAAATAATTAATAAAAAATAATTATATAGTCAGTAGTTGAAGAAGTCAGGAAATGTTGGAACATACAATTGGAAATGGTGCAGCAATTCATTTTATTGTTAAATTAATTTATGGAATTGGTTCTAAAACATCACATTCCAGAGTCTAAGCCTTCTGCCACTGTGCTAAAGTGTTCAGAAACATTAAATATTAAACTTGTTACATTGTGATTTGCAAGTGTCAAATTCACTTCACCCACAACTGTGACACTATCCACTTCATATAACTACAGATTATGATTACCTAAACTAGAGGTTGTCTCTAATGCAGATATAAACTTTAAACCTCAGTTAAAGATTAATGTATCTGAATTTTTTTAATTACACACACGTGGAGTTATTCACATCTATTTCCCCCTATGTAATATCTTCATAATTACATCAAATAACCTTCACATTTCCACACATTCTTTTATAATCACATAAATATGGAAAACATTTGTCTTTTATTGTATCTTAATTTATGTGATTCTAAAAGAATATGCAGAAAAGTGGAGGTTATTTGTTATATTTATAAAGATATTACACATGGGAAAGAGAAATGTGAGTAACTCTACATGCATGTATTTAATTTTTTTTTAAAAATCAGAGAATCTTTAACTGAGGTTTAAAGTTTATATCTGTTCTGAGACAAGCTCTAATTTAGTAAATGATTATTAATAATCATTACTGTATTTATCTGAAGTGGATGACGTCAAAGTTATAGATGGACTGATTTTGATACTTGTAAATCAAACTGTAACAATTTAATATAGGTAAATAATCTACATATAATATATATATGAGAGATGGTGGCATGAGCCAACTGATGAGTGCTTGTTCAGTACAAAATGCATTTTGGGAATTATTTGCTTTCTATTGTATCATTATTTATGTGATTTATAAAAAAGGGTGGAAGTTATTTGATATATTTATAAAGAAAATTTAAGATACGAAAAATGCAAACAAAAACAACAATAAATAAATTGGTTAATAATGCAAAAGTCCTTGATGGTTGAACAATTAATCATAAAAGACTTCAAAATATCACGTTTCTTCTGGTATGTTAACTTTTTAGCAAAATTTTAAATCAAGAGGGTTAAAAAATAAAACGTAATTTCTTGTAATTTGAAAAAAAAAATAATTTACTTTAAAATGATTTATACATCAGTTTTATCATCACTAATAAAACACTTCTTCAAAATAAAAAAATAAGATCATTAGCAAAAAAATATTTAATAAATATATTTATTTCTGATGCTTTTTATCTTTTAAAAATTACAAATAACAAACATTAATATAAAAACGAAGAAATAAATATTTATTTCGAGCTTGTTTTTCCAAATAGAAATGTAGAAATAATGTAAAAAACTTCGATGCATTCTGCATAAACTAAAGCTGCTTTTATTTTGTATATTTTCATTTATATAATTAAGTACAGTATATATATATTCTAACATGACATAAATATACTTTACTTATATGAGGGCTATCGAATAGCAATGACGTTCATACTTATTTGCATATTGCACAATTTTAATATTTAAATTATGATAAGTTACTGCAGTGTTGAAGCTTTTAATACTAATTTTAATCTTATTTTCCCCCTCTGTATTTTGATATATAGTTTTACACCTATTTGTCATATTTAAACTTAATTTGGTACTGTGGTATTAGAGCTGCGACATGAAGAATTATAATCCTTTAATTATTAAATTAATTAGGTTATTAAATCAAAAACATATTTTAAAATCTACATTTAAAAAAAAACAATTTAACAAAAAATAATACAAAAAGCATTAAAGTGAAGAATAGTTAAAATGCGTGTTTAAATCAAATTGAGTGTGTGTTAACACGTGCATATTCTGCATAATCTATTTTAATACGTTGTACAGGGTTACACCTGCATTTATATATGTAATATATGCGGGATTCGAACTCAGACTTTCACACGACCTACAACTCTCAGTGCCATCTTATATTGCTGACTCACCTGATCACACACATGTTGAAAAGATAAACAATCACCAATATCAATATTTTGTGCTAAACCAGCACTCATTAAATTATGAGGATTGGTTATCTTAATATAAAGCTGATTACTAATTGTATATATGTGTGGAGATGGTAATCTGGACCAACTGATGAGTGCTGGTTTAGCATGAAATACGTATATTGGTGATTATTTATCTTTTCAACATGTGTGTGATCAGGTGAGTCAGCAACATAAGATGACACTGAGAGTTATAGGTCGTGTGAAAGTCTGAGTTCGAATCCTTCATATATTACATTGTATTAAAATAGATTATGCAGAAGATGCACATGCAAACACACACTCAATTTGATTTAAACACGCATTTTAACTATTCTTCACATTAATGCTTTTCGTATTTTTTTTTGTTAAATTGTTTTTTTTTTAATGTAGATTTTAAAATATGTTTTTGATTTAATAACCTAATTAATTTAATGATTAAACGATTATAATTCTTCATGTCGCAGCTCTAATATCACAGTACCCTTAATTTAAACACCATCATGGCGAATAGGATATTATTTAAAAGTTATCAGAGACAATTTTGTCTCAATTTCTCTCACTTCAAAAGAAAATAAGCATGATAGTCCTTGTAAATGAGCATATTTATCTTTTATCATCCTTTTTTTTCCATTCATTTCAATTCGTTACATGGTCTTTTTTTGCATCTTCTTCATCATAATATGATTATTTTTTTATTACTTGTAGATTTGCTCTTCTTATAGTACCATGCTGTGATGTTTTTCAGCCTATTTAAATTTATCTTTTTTTAGGACTTTATACTTTCAGTTTAAATGGATGGGATAAAATATTGCAAATGATTAATATCGTATCTATCTTGCATTTGTCTTTTAATCATTTTCGACATTGACCAGCTACACAATCACACAGGCAAAACACTTGCATGATAAAATTATTTTGATTGCAATGGATATATTTTCTTTTATGAAATCTATTTTCTCTTTACTTTCTCAGAAAAAAGGTATTATTAATCTTCATTTCTATTTTTATTATTATTGGAAAAATTTTGGTGTAGAAAACTGATGCATGCAGTCTGCTCCCAAAAGTTTGTCATGCCATAGTCTCATATTAGTAAATTCATCTTCTGATATGTCTAATGATCATGAGCTGGACCAATAAAACAAATCACACCAATATACACTATAAGCCAGGAATTTTATATATCATAAAAAGAAGTATTTTTATTATCCCTGGGGTTATAAATATGATATAATATGATTCATAAATATACTAAAAATTAACCATTTGGTATAATTGAAAAACATAGCTTCCACTTTATAAGAATTTGTCAGGACAGACAAATGTAAATATGATGACTACATATGATTGTTATTGCAACATCATAATCATCACAATTAAACATGGAACATACCACAAAAACATTCTCAACACATTTTAAAGTATACACACACACTTATCTCTCCTACAGTACTTATTTCAACTTCAGTCAGTGATTATTTATTTAATCCCTTTTTTAAAGTTGTAACTATAAATTTATTAAATGCATATTGATTACGTAAGTAATATTTACTGAGGCTATAACCTTGATAATATGCGTATAAAATGCGATAGTAGGAACCTCTACAAGTGTTTTAACCACAAGGTTCCCCTCTTTTCTTCCATAGCGTAAGCTTGTGGTTAGGTTCCTACTATCACATTTTATACGCATATTATCGAGGTTATAGCCTCAGTAAATATTAATCCCTTTTTATATACTTATTCTTTTTATTAGAAATAGATTTTCTCCCAACTTGTATTGTTTTAAATAGAACTGTTTGTTCTTTTTACTACTTTTCTTCACATTCTGATGATAGAAAATACTGCAAACTGAAATTCAATAATTTTTCATTGTGATGACAAATTAAATAATAATCAATCCTTAAGTTATCAACAATCTCAACTTGTAACCAAGGCAACCTCCTTTAACATTAATCATAGGTTGAGATTGTTGATACTGTAAAGGTTGATGATTATCATCTACATTTATAGACATATTAATGTCTTGGGTAATTGGCTTTATTGTCTTAGATAATACATCTTATAGGATGTTAAACATTGTCTTGAATGATACTTTATTTTTATCATAGTAAAGTCATTCACAAAAGATTTTAAAATTTATTTGTAAGGACTTAACTCTTAAAATATTACATGAATTTGTGATATAGAATTGTTGGTATACATCCCACAGAGCAATTTGGAACATTTATCAATCATAATCTGAGTTTTCAAAAATAATCAATAAGTTAAAATTATACAAATTACAAAAATATGTGGAAAACCAGAAATTAATAAACTTTTTCCAAGAGCAACAATAATTAGAGATTTTTTTTAAAAAAAATTTCTAAGAGCAAAATACCATCTCACCTGGTTATTTTAATTTTATTAATAAAGGACTCTGAAGAATTTGAACCAACCCTCATATATAAATATATCTGTTGACTTTAACAGTTGGTTAGAGCATTTGCCTTAAATTTGACATTTGAGATTCTAAAGGTGTGAGTTCAAATCCTATGTGGATACTGTTACTGGTTAGGCCAGCATCACCTGAACAAGGATGGAGAATAATACTACTTGAAACATTTTGTGTTGTCTATTTGTATGTTATTCCTAACAGGTTGTTTGTATTTGAAAAGTTTAAATAAAGTTTAAAATTTTCTATACATTTAACATTTACTGCTAGATGATGGAAATAATCCAACATATTATCACATTAATTTATACATCTAAAAAAGAAATTCTTTGAGAATAAATGAATATGAAATACAGAATCATTAAACAATTGATTAGAATTTGAATAAAATCATACTAGAATATATTCAACAAATATATTATCTTTATTTTAGATATTTTTTTGTTGACAATGATGTTCAATGCTGGTTTATTACTGAATATTTTCTTTTAAACCCTTTTACATAAGATTTTTGCTAGACAATTGTTTGATAATGCAGAGTTTATTGATAAATATAATCCATTTATAAATAAGCATGATACACTTGTTTTCATTAAAGTTATTTCATTTTTTCTCAGACATTCAAACCTTTATATAATAATTAAATTAATCTTACAAATAATTGCATAGTACAATGTTCCCTCATACACAGACAAGATAGCCAATGATATATTTGATAAAGAGTAATAATAGCTCACAATATATTTTTATTCTAATTCATAATATAACAATGGCAAAGAGTTTATACAAAACATTGATTACAAAATGTAGAAAATAAGTATGAATATTAAGAACAATGAAAAAAATATTAACAGCTAAAATAAATACAAATTAATGTTTTTTAAAATATAATTTTAGAGTGTATAATATTTGAATTCTCACCTATTTGTAGTTTATGCACTTTAAAGGATTTTATCATAATTCTCAAATTTAGAATATTTTTTACAAGATTGTTCTTTAGCCTGTTTTGTATATCAGTTTTCTTTATTGATGATTTTATTAATATTTACTCTTAGGTTTTTTGACATTTGTAGAGACCAAAATTTTATGGCAAGTAAAATATTTGAGACAAGTCTATTCTATTTTTTTGATTTTTTGATATTCTATTCTAAGCTCACAATCTAGCAGGTTTTGACATTTTGTTCCTTAGACTTGGGAGAATCATCTGAATGTTTTTTCCACATTTATTGCAAAGTGTCTTTCTGACTATGTTGATATATGTTTCCACTTTATTTGAAATATAAAAAGTTTATAGATATAGATAAATTATAGTATTACTTATAATTCTATCTGTTATTAAGTCAAATAATTTTTCTACTTTGGGGAAATATATATATTCTAGTTTGCTTGCATGTGTAGTGCAATGGTCCTCAAAGCTGTGTATTGTTACCAAAGACACATGCTATGCTTTATCGAGGAAATGGGATGTCTAGCATATTTAGCATAAATTTGCATATCATTAACCATATTAGCAGTCAAGCTATGATTATGAAGGCTGGACTCTTTGAAAGCTCTAAGCTCATTTGTTCATATTTATATATTTGGTAACAATACACAGCTTTGAGAACAATTGTGCTACACATGCAAGTGAACTAGAATTCTATCTATTGTAACAATTGGCTATTTTATTGATGACATTAGTTTAAGCTCAGAAAATTCTCAAAAATTATTCTGTTTCTTCTTTTAATTTTTAATTTGTGGCTTTAGTGTGATGAGTTGTTTTAATGGTTAACAGTCTTAATTGAAAAAATAATACAGCCAATATTTCTGTTTATATTACATGCTGTTTTTCAAACATGTTATTTAGTTTAATATATTAAATACTTTAATTAAGCATTTGTTTAAATTTACAATTTAATTTATGAATAATTTATATTTACATTCAGTTTTAATAAATTTTATTCTGATTACAAATGCAAATATAAAATCACATTAATGTATCTTTCCACATTTTTGTCATAGTAAAATGTAATATTTAAAAGTAAGTTTCATAACAGGTTATCACTTTTTTTAATATAATACTCTCAAAAAGAATAACAATTATTAAATTATTTTAAATTTATTCCAAAATCATATTTCAAAGACTAGAATCAAGAGCAACCCCTCATAATCCTAAACATTCTATCATCTAAAATAGAAGGAATAAATCCTTTATGTTGCTTTTGCAAATTAAAAATAAATCCTAGATATAATAAAATATCTTTATCTAACAACAAAATGATATATAACAATAGCTGTAATATAGTCATATAATCATAACACATAAAAATAACATATAAAAGCTCTTTTCAGCAAATTTAAAATTTTTGCCCTTTTCAATATGTTTTAATTACAAAAATAACTTATATTGCATACATAGTGACATCTACCAGCTCTATATAAAATTAACACAAGCCTATAATTACACTTAAATATCTTTATAATAACACATATTATACAAACCTCCATTCATTTTTCATTATCCAATTATTAATTAAATTAATTGACATTTTATAAATGTTCATACAATTATTTCTGTTATAATTAATGTAATTGGTTTCATATATCTTCATTCTATTAATTTCTTTAATATAATTTGATGGACTTATATTCTTAACACAATCTATTCTATGTCCATATTTTAAGTAGTGAACATATAATGCAGATCTGTCATCTCTTCTATTAATAGCATTACTATGTTCTTTAGCCCTTTTTTCTAATTGTTTTGCTGTATGTCCGTAATAAACCATACTGCAAACCCCACAAGTAATTTTATATACAATACTTTTTTTATATTTTATATTATTTTTTATTTTATAATTCTCTACTAATATATCAAGATTTTTACTGTTTGACCATCCTATTTTAATATTTTTATCTATATAATTTTTATTTTTTAATAATGTATTATAAATTTTAGGAACGTATGAAAATATCAATAAAGCACACAACATTCTATAATTTATTAGATTAGCTATATCTAAGTTTTAACAATGTACACTAATATTGGATATTTTATATTTTTTATGTTCATATTTTATCATATTATTAAAAATATATTTGTTATTTTAAAACTTAATTTTTATACCAGTATGACTAATGATAAATTATTTAAATGTTATAATAGAGATCTTTTCATCTTAATATACACATAATATTCAAATTACCCTTCCAAACATTATGGTTTTTAAGAAATGCCCTCTGTGAATAAATATAAAGTTCAAACTTTAAATTTATTTATAGAGGGTGTTGCTGAAGAAACATAACATTTAAATATAAAAGCACGCAAAACTCTCCATACAATAGTGCCACTTAGTGCAAGCCAGAGTAATCAATGTTTTGCCTGTTTTAATGACAGTTATGAGCAAGCATAGGAAATGGTGATCGTGTGATATTTAAATATAAAGGCCATAGAGTTGACAAAGATTAGTCTGTGAAAATAAAATAAAGCAAAATCGAGAAGAATATGGAAAAAACAGGGTGGGGAATGGAAAGAGAAAGTAAGATGGTAACAGGTTTCTCTGGCCATAGTGGCGGAGGGATTCCTGACTCCAATAAAAGAGAAGTTACAGTGCATCACAATACTTTGGGTAAGTAATTTGCTCAATTTCTACTTGAATTTTCAGCTAGCAATATGAACTGGGATATATATATATATATATAATTTGACTTCATATATGGATGTATAATTTAGTCAAAGTGAATAAAATACTACATAATGTGTTTCCATCGTATCTAGGTTTGGGTCATGTTAAAATGGATATCTAAAATGTTAGAACTATGATTAAATCATTAAAGATAAAGAATTATTTATAAAAAGTAGAAAAAAATTAGATTTTTTTATGTCTCTGTGAAATAAGTTGAAGGTTGTGAAATAAAAAATGAAAACAAAAGAGATCTAAAAACATTTACAAAAGTTCATTTAATTTACAAACAATTCTAAAATGATGACTGCTTGTAAAGTAATATTTTTTATTTTACTTAATGTAGATTTTTTATCTTAGCTTTTATTTCTTTTGGGTCTCTCTATATGCTAATGATGATGAAGATTGGGTAGTTGTTTTGCTATATTACTATGTTTTAATTATATGCACCGATTATCAGAGTTACGTGAACATTTTTCACCAACTTTAACGTGAATATGTATCACCTTTAGGATGTAAAATTTAGTCATATATTTTAGTAACTTTTTAATAGGAAAGATGAACTTGACTGTTGAAGTATTGATCCTGCATTTAAAGTGCTGTTTATGCATTTAACAAATTAAAAAGTAGAAAACGTTATTAAATTATTTGTATATTTAATTGTAGTTCTGCTAAATTTTTGTACGGAAATGGAGCACGGGTCTCTTATCAGTGTAACTAAATTCACTGAATTTTTTTTTATATATTCTTCAGTTTGTAGATTATGATGATATTAAACTAACATAAAGACACATCTCTGTTGGAATACACATATAAAACAGATCAATAATAAAAGACCTTTTTTAGAAATATATATTTTTAAAGGACATGAAGATGTTTAATATAAAACAGTTAAATAATGAAAGTCCTTTTAAAATTATATTTAAAGTTGAATATGAATATTGTTTTTATATATTCAATTTATAATAATTTAGTTATTTCAAAACCATTTTATTGAGGCATAAAATTAATTACTTTTATTAAGATCATTTAGAATAAAACATAATGAAGAGCTATTGTGACATATAGTCTAGAAGCCTTTCAGAGAAAAAAAAAGTTTGTTATATAATTTAAAAAGCAGTATCAAAAAATATATGATATACGTGAGTGCTTGTAATTGATGAATTGGTTTTATAATAGTCATTACAAACTTAATTTTTTTTAAATCTTTCTTTTTTAAAAAAAAAAGTTATAATGACAGTTAATGAATAACGATATTAATTTTATTTATATTAAATCAAATTTATATATGTATTGACATGTATGTCTACTTATCTATTCATCTTAGTGGAAATTTATAAAAAATGGAATATCTTATTTTGTATTTTTTTTCAATAGCATTATTAATGTATTCAAACAAGTGAAAAACATGTGTCCAACAACTGATATATAAACTTTTACATATTTTAATTTTTTTTTTTATTGTCAATGTATGAACAACAACAATAGTAAGAACATGATAAATACCCATTTAAGGAATTGTAAATAACTAATTATTCATAACTTTCTTTTTGTTATGGATAAGAGATTTATATAAAAAAAAACTTTAACAAGCAATATACTTTATATTTATTAATTCGTCAATTTTATAATTATGTTAGAGCTGGCTTAAAATAATGAACTCTTGAAAAGCAATGCATTGTCTGATACATTTGATCTTTTTTAGTTTTATTTTCATTAAAATGCACATAGTTGTTCATTCTATGCTCTAATCATTGAATATAAATGTTTTAAATCTTGAAATCTAACGCTGAAGTAATAAATGATTCATTAAATCTTAGTCCTCCATTTTATGACCATAATTAATTATTGTAAAAAATCACATTAAAACGTTGCATGATCACCATTTCATTTGCCTACACAAACTGTTAAAACCGTAGCAAACTCATCTCTATACAATAGTTCGACCTAGTGCAAGTCATGGTAATTAATGGATGCTAGAAGGTTTGAGCATAAAATTGTTATCTAGAGTCTATTCACCCAATATCACCAGATTAGTTTTTAGCTTGTGGCTTTTGACAGTAAGGAGCCTTAGAGCTAGAAGTACTGTACCTATACCTTTGGATCCAATGCAGCATTTCAGGAGCAACCTTTTACCTATTTAGTTAACTATAAAACTATAAGCTGAAGATGAAACCACAATAATGTTTACAATCCAAGATAATTTACTTGGAACTCAAACAGATTTGAAATTGGTTTAGTATCTATATATTTTGATGTTTTTGGTTTTTTGTAACCAGTTATGATGGTACTATGGGTATAAGTGGTATAAAACCACTAAAACCCCACATGATCACCATTTCCTATGCTTGCACAAGTTATTAAAGCAGTAGCAAACTTTATATAGTAGTGCTACCCATACAAGCCTAAGTGATCAATAGATGCTAGGAGATTTGTGCATAAAATCCCAAACTAATGCCGACTCATCCAGTATCTCCAGATTAAGTCAATAAACATCACATGATTACTCTGGATTGCACTGAGTGGCAATATGTACAGAGAGTTTTGCCTATTTTATCTTCAGATTAATTTGTAGCTTGTGGCTTTTAGCAGTGAACAGTCTTGAATCTGAGAACATTGAATCTAGTTTGGTGAATCCAATGCAACATTCAAGCAGCCATCTTTTGCCTATTTAGTTAATTATAAAGCTATGAGTACAAGATGAACATGTAATAATGTTATTAATCCAAGGTAATTTTTTGCACTAGGTTAACAGCTACTATAAGCATAGAAAATGGTGATCATACGCTTTATAAATGGCTTTATACCAATCCTGCCCATAGGATGAAGATGACCATGATTATACTGAACTAGGTTTAGATTTGGATTAAAACTTTATTGTGTTTTCATTTTGGCTCAGAGCTTTATAATTAACTAAATAGGTAAAATGTGACTGCTGGAAGGTTTGATTGAATTCAAAATTTAGATGTAGTATTTCAGATTCAAGGTTCCTTGCTTATAAAAACACAGGCTAAAAACCAATCTGGTAATATTGGATGAGTTTGCTCTAGAGTGGGACATTATGCACAAACCTTTATCTAGATAGGAACTTTATGCACAAACCTTCTAGCATCCAATAATTACTATGGCTTTCACTGAGTGGCACAACTGCAATTAATTATATGTTAGTAAATACAATAGCAGGAAGACTTTCTTTATTGCCATAATAAAAGTGTGCTGTGGTATATGCTCCAGCATGGTAGTAAAATGATATTAAGCTTATGTTCTTCAAGCTATGAAAAATGTCCATGCCATTATATGCTTCCAATTCTTTCAAAAAAATTTTTTTAGAATATGTACTGAGATTTAAAGGTATCTTAAATAAAATCATAAAATTTATGTTGCCAAAATATTTGCTATTTTTAAAGGGATGGGTATTACATGTTTTTTTTTTTATTTTGTATAAATGATACAATAATTAATTTAAATTTGAATTGAAATACTAAAAAATGATTCACTAAAATAAATTCTTAATATATATATATTTTCAAAACAATACAATAATTAATACAGTAAAAATATTTAAAAAACAAATATATACCATAATTTAATAGAAGTACTTTCAACTATCTATGTAGTCATTATCAACTAGATTCAAATTGTATTACAAAAAAATCATTACAAATGTATACAAAAAGAAGCTATGTTAATAAAAAATGAAAAGCATTATTTGATAAATAGACAGGCTGCCAATATAAAAATTAATGAATTGTGGGGAAATTGATGTATGATGTAATTCTTTTTGTATACATTTGTAACAGTTTTTTGTAATACAATTTGAATCTAGTTGATAAGGACTACATAGACAGCTGAAAGTACTTCTATTAAATTATGGTATATATTTGTTTTTAAAATATTTTTACTGTATTAATTATTGTATTGTTTTGAATAATTATATATATTTTATTATAATTGGAATACAGACATTGATTAATATATATATATATATATATATATATATATATATATATCATCAAAACTACCCCAAATCTAAAATTAAACCAGACCAGCATAAAAATATTATTAAAACACAACCTAAGGTTTCACTGCTACAAGCAGACTTCTCAAGTATAAAGAACTACAAAAAACTACACAATATATATACTATTAAAAACTACCCACAAATCCATTCACTTCCCATCCACCCTTAATATTAAAAGAACTCTTAAATAAGTTAATTGCTTCAGAATAATAAATTTTCAATACTAAATACTCTTTAATTCTTCTTTTGATTTCATTTCTCTCAAAGAAGACAACCTTAGCTTCATCAAAATCAATAGTGTGGCCTATATCTTTTTCATGGACATACAAAGCAGAACTAAGATATCTATTTTTAACTCTACTTTTATGAACCTTTATTCTTTCATTTAAACTCAAACTACTCTGACCTATGTAAACCTTCTTACAAAATAAACAAAAAATAAAATATACTAAACCTGGAATAGTCTTTCTATCAAAAACCTCTTTTGTATTATTTAATAAATTATTCAATGTAACACCTCTTTTCCGAGCAATTTTCTTATTTCCAAACAATTTACTATTTCTACACACAATTTTATAAGAAGACAATTTAAATGGCAAAGAAATAAAATCATATTTTTATTTAACCTTTACATCCTTACAAATATTACTATTAAATAAAATACTTTTAACAAATTTATCAGAGTATCCAACATTCAAATAATCTTTATAAAATTGATATTTCTGAAACAAAGCTACCCCACTAGAATTATTTAATTTAATATTCCTATGACAATATTTCCTTAAAACAGCTACTTTATGAGTTACAGACTGATAGCTATCAGGTTTAATTATAGATCTTAATTCATTACTTTTAACTAAATGACTGCACAATAAACAATTAATTTCTATATTTCTAATCACCAAAAGATCTAAAAATTTTAACTTACCAAAATCTAACCCCCCTCCTTCTAACACAAATTTTATAGAAGGATCAAAACAATTAAACTCATTTACAAATTCCTTCAATTTATCATTCTCAACTACAAATAAACAATCATCAACATATCTGACAAATAATTTTACATATAAACAATTATTTTTAATAATAATTTCCTCTTCCATAAAACTAATATAAACTGAACATACTAAAGGAGAAATAATATAACCTATTATCCACCCTTCCTTAATCTTATAAAAATTACCTTTATAAGTAAAATACATAGAATCTTCCAATAACAAAAGCAAATCTTTAATTACCTTAATTTTATTTTTTGATAAAGAACTTTTCTTAATCAATACAAACAAAAGAACATCAATACTGCTTAGCCTATTGACAGACTGATACATATTTTCAGTATCTAAACTTCCAAATACCCAATTACTTTCCATTTTAAAATTATTAATCTTATCAAAAGCCTCAAAAGAAGAAGAAACTGTGTACTGACCAAAATTAACAAATTGTTTTAAAAAATTATTCAAGAATCTAGAAATACCCTCTACAACACTACCTGTAAAATCAAAAATAAATCTTAAAGGAAAACCATCTTTATGAGTTTTAATATTCACAAACATCTTAGCTGATGTAAAATCATTAGGATAGCATTTTAAATAATCTACTCTATTAAAAAAATTTAAATTAACCATTTTCTTCATAATATCTATCAATTTTCTTTTAATCAAATTACCTGGATCTTTATCTAATAACATATATTTACCATTATTTAATTCTCTATCCATTTTCTCTTTGAATTCATCTTCTTTCATAATAACAAACCTACCAGCTTTGTCTTCATGAGAAATGATTACATCATTAGCAATATTTTTAAGATGTTTAATCTCAGCAGGATTAATAACAAATTTTTCTTTCCTTTTTAAACTTTTATTCAAAATCGATTGAATACCAACTTTCTGCTCACCACTCAAATTACTAGATTCAATAGACGAAATTGTATCAAAAACTATATTTTTTGAATGAAATGGAACAAAATTAGGGCCTTTACCAAGAATATCTAATTCTCTATCATTTAACTTCAAATCCGAAAGATTAACTACTCTATCCTCAGAAATCTTATTCTTATACCCTTTATCACTACAATAAACTTTATTAACTTTCCCAAACAACCACTTTAATTTTCTTTCATATTTTTTACAATAGAAATTTGACCTATTCTGTCTAAATTGTCTCATAAAAAAATTCAAAATTGAATAATTAAAACCTTGCCTCCTTTCTAAATAATATCTATTCCTTTTATATAGATAAATAAATTTATAAAACCTTACAAAAGTACCTTTTAAAAAACTATTCAATATATATGTTTGTAACTTAAAAACTAAATTTTTATTTTGAAGCAACTTTTTATTTCTACTAAAATTAATAACACAGCACCTAGGAAAAACACTAAATTCCCTGCATTTTTTAAGAAAATAAATCTGCCATCGTAAAGACTCTATCCTATCACTCAATTTAGACAAATTTGTAATCCTTCTAATATCATTAAATGGAAAATTATTAAAAACTAAACTCCACAAACCCATACTAAAAACCCAAATTACCAATACCCTTATAAATTAAAACCCAATAAAACCTACACACACTTCTATATATATATATAACTAAATAAACACAAATATACTCTTTCAACCCAAACTCAAACAACAAACATAATATAGATAAATGACATTCAAATATATCAATAATTAAAAACAAAACAAAAAAAAATATATCAATAATAAAATGTCAATAATAAATATCAATAATAAAATATCAATAATAAAAAAAAAATCTTTACACTACATCAGCAAAACTACTCTTAAACGCAAAAAACTCATTAAAATGTAAACATTACAAGCATAAAGCTAAACTAGTCAATATAAAATCAAATCTACCCCAAATCTAAAATTAAACCAGACCAGCATAAAAATAATATATATATATATATAACATTAAATTTATGTAGAACTTTTAGAATAACAAAAAGTTTCAATTATTGGAAAGACCATATCTGAATTTTTTTATACATTTTATTTAATTTGATAAATCTTAATACTTTTTAAGATGCATCAGATTAATTCATCCAGAAAAATATCATATAAAATACTATTATTTAGAAAATATCTGTCTTAGCAGAATAAATCAAAATTTTGATAAGCAGTACATAATTTATGTATTACAATTAAAGTTATGAAAAACTGACAACTGACCAGGTTCCTTTCTCCATAATCTGCTGACACTTATATAGCATTATTATAAACAAAAAAAAAAATATTTCTTTTCCAACTGTTTAACTTTATTAATTATTACAATCCGTAAGTTCAGTCATCAATTATGGAGTCCTATAATAAAGTCAGAGTATCATTAAATTTTTTATCTATGTTAACCATAGGAGATGCTTAGATAAAAATATTTCTTCTACTTTTATGATATTATTATTTAAAATATCTATTTAATTGCTGGTTCATTTTTATTTTTGTATCATTCAGAAATATTCATAGAAACCACTGCTTTTGTTTGAAAATGAGGAATAATTTTTATCTCTATTGAGAAAAACTGGAATAAATTGCTAAATCATTTGGATGAAAGTTTAAATATTGTATATAAATTACTTTACATATAACTATTGGAATGATCTTGAAAGAAAAAAAAATATCTACAAAATCTATATCTTCTAAATGCCAAATATAAAATCATAGAAAAGTAATAGATTTGTGTAAAATATCACATAGCAAGATAACAAGTTCATTGTGGAATTATTTTGGGAGTATTAGAAAAAAAACATCATTTAGGACAATTAGTCTAATAATTTTTAATTACTCTCAACAAATATTTATACAGTCAACTACCAGATGAATAGTTTTAAGGGCAAAAATTGTGGACCTTTATGAATACATTAAAAGCGGACATGAAATCTGAAATTATTAATTTAAATTATCCGGAAAGTAGAACAGGACTAATAAGGGAGCATGAGATGACATTTGATTTATTTATTTAGCATATGATGTCATCACATTAAAATTCAACACCAATAGTTCTTAATCAACCAAGAGCCAATTCTTCCAACACATGTAAAGCAAAGAGGCCAACAATGATCTGGGAAATTGGAGACTCTTTGCAAATATATACCATATTTTGTGGTCATCCATATTCACAGTTTAGAGAATCTATATGCTTCCACTTGTGCAACATATAATAACATCTAACCTAGCCTGTTCTTATTCTGTTAAACTTTGACCAGAGTTTTTCTGGAACTGTAAAACCCAAGCACTCAAAGTGTGGGTTCCACTTTTAGTATGTGATGAATTATATTGGAGTTCAATCCAATTTAATGCCCAATAATTTATGGTGTGATCGATTTGTAACTTTTTAATTACAGAAATTGACTTTAATAGTCTTTCCAGGATAGATTGTTATTGAGGTGGAAACAAATGGAAATTGATTTCTCTGGATTAGGCTTGAGATATCAAATAAGAATTAATCTTCCTTTACTTTTAAACAGAGTTGAGGTTTCTCTCAAATTCACTGAATGTATCCTCTGAAAGCAAGGACAATGTCACAAGAATAGATGATCTTTCCTGAAGTTGTTTTCAGTAGATTAAGAACATACAATTTGAAACGGATTGGAGAAATGGTTGATCCCTGTGGTAGACCATTTTTAGTTGAGCACATTTTGCTGTTGTTGTGGCCAAGAACATATCTAAATTTCCTATTTTTTGGAGATTTTCCAAAGTGTAAGGGTAGATTTGCATTTGGTGATCATTCTTAGTTTGTAAATCAGTCCCATCTTCAACATTATTAAAAGCAAGGCTAATATCAATGAATACAGTATTTATTTTGGAACAGAATTGAAACCTTTATTGATAAGTATAGTGCATGAGAAAACTAGATCACAATAGTTATTATCAGGTCTAAAACATCCTGTTCTATAGGTAAAGCAGACACAAGAATTGGTAATAGTCTTACCAAAAGAATTCTTTCAAAAAGTTTGTAAGTGTACTTGAGGATATATCTAGGATAAAATTTCTTAACAGAATTTGATGACTTTCCTGGGTTTGCAATGGCAATAATTTTTGCCAATTTGCAAATATCAGGTATATAACCATTATGAAAATATTTTCCTGAAGGTTTGTGATGATAAAATTTTAGTATTATTTATATATTGGATCAATGTCTTTAGAAAATTCATTTAACTGTTAGTAATAGCACACTGATTAGTATATGCACAATGTTTTAAATGATATTATTCTCTTTTTCACAGAGGCAAAACTCTCCATACAGTAGCCACTCAATGTAAACCAGAGTAATCAATGGATGCAGGAAGGTTTGTGTATAAAATTCCTATTTAGTATCTACTCATCCAATGTCCCCAGAATAGTTTCTAACTTGTGACTTTCATCAGGGAGGAGCCTTGGAACTGAGAGCACTGCACCTAGAAAGCCATAAGCTAAAAACTAGTTTGGCAATATTGAATGAATAGGCACTAGATAGGGATTTTATGTACAAACCTTCCTGCATCCATTGATTACTCTGGCTTGAAATGAGTGGTGGTACTGTATGGAGAGTTTTGCCTCTGTAAAAAACAGATTGTGTAAGCTTAAAAAATGGTGATCATGTGATGTTTGATGATATTACTCTCATCTTTTCTTCAGGTATTTCTGACCTGACCAGTGATAGTCCTAGCATAGGAATTGAATCTGGACTTTTATTAGATTCTTTAATTGTTACCTTAACATTTAATATTCCAAGGATCAGAGGGGTCAGGTTTGAATTGAATGCTAGTACAGACACTGATCAGTCCAGAAACATCTGAAGAAAAGAGACTAATAGCTCCTGAATTGATGTGCATATATTTACCTGTGCACCATTGATATAATTGGTAAATTTAAATTAAAAAAAATTCTAAAGACATTCACTATTTAACATTAGTTTGTGGAATTAGTTCAATATAAACATAATACTTTGTAAAATATTTATATTAATAATGTCAAGCCATTTAATTGCTCTAACATCCAATGTTTCTAAAAGTGAAATAATATATCATCCACATCTGCAGCCCTTCCAGTTTTAATCAACTAAAGGGCTTTAACCAATTCTTCAGAGTTAACTTATGCACTGTGTAAGGTTGATTTGCAATTGTTGATTCCAGTTCTTTGGAGAGAGATTCTACTGATCCTAGAAAGGTTGGGCCTAACCTGACTTGTAGTGCATAATGAATTTTTACTAGCACCTAATTTGTGAAGAAGATTCCAATATTTGTCACTTGAATGAGTAAAACAGAGATTTTCAACAGTTCTAATCCATCTTGACTACCTGGGACTAGCAAACATCTCTATCAATGAATCTGCCACTTTTGAATCTCCAGTTTCCTCATATTCTTGAAGAAATTCTTTCACACTTTAAATTATAATAAGAAGCATAATATTTATAAAAACCTCAATGAATGGAATTTTTAACAAATGACTTAATACAAACATTAAACTTTTGAATGGAGGAGGCAAAAGGAAGAAATATATCTATGACTTTTCCACATGAGTACTAAAATATATCAGTTTGCCTTGTTTAGGTTCCAATGAGAAATGGGATTGTAATAAATCAGAATGTTGGCTTTTGGAAAACCAAAGGACTTTCCTAATAGTGAGATATGGACTATGATTGTAACATGAACTTACAAAGGTTAATTCTAGGTTTTATGATCTGTTTCACCTGTCTGTGTGAAAAGTACCCTGACTGTTTTACTTCATGCATCCAAGTAATCAAACCAGCACCAGATTTGAAAATTAGAGCCATAATCTCAAGATGTATGTTGAGAGTGGAAGTCTCTTACTATAATCGATAGGTGGGTGGGAAAGGAGAGTTTGAATTTATTGCAAGACAGGTTTGGAGGTCTATGTAGATTAAAAATGGAAGTGCCATCAATCCTGACTCCAATAGATGAGTTGGTTTCCTCAAAATTATTAATTCAGGGTTTGACAACTGATTTCACAAAGGGGGCAAGACCATATTTGGGATAGTATTTGTAGCTAATCAAATTGAGTCCAAGAATTTTGATTCTATGTCTATTGGTCACACCAATATGAGTTTCTTGAAAAACTAAAACTTCAATGCAATATCTTTCAACAAATTTTGAAATAACTTCAGCCATGAACTTTATTAGACCATCTACATTGAGTTCTCACAATTATTACTGGAATTTTTTGTATAGGGAGTGCTCAATGATTGCTGCAGTAACAATTATTATTTATACATCAATTGGTTTTTACTCCTGTAACCAAGGTATGGTTATCTCCCTTAGTACTTTCGGAGTTTCCCTCACTATTTACTGACTAGAGATTCATATTAAAATATGAAGATGTGCTGTTGTGACCAAGATTCCATGAGTTGAAGTCTGGGTCTCTAAAATACCAATTTCTCTTCTGTATCTTACTATCAATCCAAACATTACAAACATATAAGGAATAGAAGCAAGATTCCAGGTTGCATTATAAGGAGATGAGAATAAGTGGAGTTAGATAACTGGATGCACTGGATTTCATCAAAATTCTCTGCACCAAACTTGGTCATGAGAGAAATATTAACTCCATCAGGGTGTTGACCTGAAATTGAAAAATTGAGAAAAATCCCAATTGGCTTTTGCAACGCAACGACATTTGATGGTATAATTATGATAGTTTTGAAACAACCAAATCGTTTCCTTTCATAAGAATTATTGTACTATTTTATGAAATATATACATATATAATATTAAAATAGTTAGTCGTATTAATTTACTAACATAATTAATAAAGATTCAAATATATTTTTAATTAATAAAATAGTAATAATATTTTATAACAAAATATATGAATCTGCATTTAGAGTACTGAAGATTTTTTATTTTTATAATTAAATGAGTGTTGAAAGACTTAAAGATTGTCATTTGCAGGATTTTTAAAAAAGAAAATTTATTAAAAATTAGGCTTATAATATTTATTATTAACTATTAACTCTTTTTATAAACACAGCTTCATTTATTATTGATTTTCTAAACCAAGATTTATATTAAAAACGACAGACTAGAGATGGATAATATAATTATTTATTAGATCATACATTTTTTTAGTAATAAAGAAAGACTATGATGAAATCAAAATTGATTTATAAAAAGTATGTTTGTGATTGTTTACCGTGTACATAACAAATGTAACATTATATAAATATATATTTATCAGCAACATTTACCATAGTTAATTATCCACATTTCTCACAGGATTTTTTTTAGGTGTTTAGTCATTTTTGGGGATCAAGGGCAATGTTGTAACTATTCATTTCCCATAATCTCTTCCAATAATATATTCAATTTAGAGATAAAAATAATTCTTACTCTTGACAAAGGAAGAAAAAAACATATTTATTCTTAACATAACACAAATACCAATTAACATTTCTAAAATTATAAGAATTTTCACGAAAATCTTTGATTTAATTACTATATATCTACTAGCAATATCTCAACTAATCAATAACCCACCACATTTCTGTTCTTTAATATATATCAATGAGATAAATATCTTTTTTTCTCTCTTTCAGTCTTTTTATGTTACTCTTAAAATAATTTCTCAATACTTTGTTAAGTGATCTGAAGTTTTTGTATAGCTCTTCTGTTAAATGTCCAAGTTTCAGATCCATGACTAAAAATTGATAAAATACATGTACAAAAATCCTTCCCGGCATATTTTCTTTTAATATTAAATTATTTCTATTAAAATAACTACATTTAAGTTTAAGTCTATAATTAATATTACACTGGGGAACAAAATTTTTGTTGCATCCACAAAAATACTTGTTCTTACTTAATTCGAGTTTGCTGATCTCAAATCTGACATTAGTTTTTCTCTGTAAGCTACAGTTTTTTTGCAATTCAAGATTTCAGGTTTTCATCTTATTGTAAAATTGTCAACATTTAGTTTAACGTAATGAAGTAGAATGTTTTTTTGGGCATCATCTTTATGAAAATATAATAATTTATATAATGCAGTAAATACACTAATACACTAAAAGATAGGATTGCATCAGAATTTGTCTCCAATTTCGTAATAGAACACATTAAAACACTTATTTTAATCATAAAATTTCTGCAAAACATTTAAATTCTATTCAAGCAAAAATTTGTTTGTAGCTCTTGTATTTGTGTACTTTTTGAGGACAATCTCATTTGATGCTCCAGCAGTAGTCTGCCATCATATTTCTGTCCCTTTGCCCCTGATAACACTCTTCCATTATCTTCAGATCTTGATGAATGCATTTTCCTGCTCATCACTAACAGCTCCAAGATTTTCAGGAAACTTATCAAGGTGATTGTTCAGGAAGTGAATCTTAATGCTCGTGTTACATCCAATGTCATGGAACAAATGTCATCCTATGAATCAGAAGTTCATAGTTTTTTGCTTTTTGTTGACAAGGAAGTTCTTTATTACTGTCACAAAAGACTGTCACACTGCTTTCTTCTCCTTATTCATCTTCCTGGAAAATTCTTCATTACATATGAGGGTTCTAATTTGAGGTCCATTGAATACACCTGCTTTTATCTTCCCAAGGAAAAACAGAAATAATATGTTGAAAGCATTCACTTTCTCTATTCAAAGCCTGAACAAATTGCTTCATTAAGCTAAGTTTGATGTGAAGTCAGGGGAAAATGTTCCTGTCTCAATTAACTACAGGTTCATTTTACAATGCAAAGCATATCACAATCACATTTCCAGACTGGCCCATCTTGACTGCTGGATTCAATGCCCTGCAATCAAAGGCATTTATTTTGAGGATCAACCTCAGATGCTAGCCAACTATAGGTTACATAGTTAGCATGCTTCAGATCACAGGCACACACAATCCAGCATTTGAAATATCCCATGACTAGTTCACTTTCTGTCTCAGGGTCCAGCACCTTTAACTTAGCACATGAAATAACTATAATCTTAGATTAATGGTGATGCAGTAACAAGAAAGAGAATAGACCAAATAATATTTAAGCAAACATTAATATTTATTCAAATACACACATTGTAGTATAACACAATAACATTCAGATTTATATATAAAAACATATAAGTAATTACTCAGGCTATATTATGATAGTCCTTCATTAATTAAAGTACATTTCATTTAAAATAAAGTGTCTACACACAGTGATTAAAATATATTTAGTTACTTAAAGAATCTTTGCCTAGGTTTTCATTTATGTGTATTTTCCAATGGTTTTGTTTTCTATTTGGTTTTGCTTTCTAACCGGTTGGCTTTTGGTTTTCCATTAGTGGCTTCATGCCTCTCCTTCTAGGTTTCTGTTGAATAATTATAGAGTATGCCTGAAGCTTCTACTTCAGAATTCTGACATTAGTTCCAGGTATTGATTCAGATGGGATAATTAATGGTTGAGGGCTTGAGGCATGAAGCCCTGTCAGACACTCCTATGGCTTATGTGACTTGTGCATTATGTAGACCACAGTAGTAATGCCTGGTTTGTTATGGCATTTAAAGTTGTTCAAAACTCAGAATTTGCATTCTATATAGCTAGACTCCAAATTGAATGAATAATATGAACAATGACTGTATAGTAATAACACTAATAGCAATCCTGACTGTATATCACAAACTCAACCAAAGAGCAATAACCAAGATGTAACTTTTATACTTTTTTCTCTTCCATTGTCTTCCATAGTTTTTAATGTTTATCACACTTAAATCTATTTCTAATTAAGATAATACCTTTCATACATTTTTCAAAATTAATTTTACATTTCTTATTATCTTAATTCTTTTTTTATATTAATCTAATGTCTTATCATCCAGGAATCTTGCAAACTTAATTGCATTCCAAAGTCGATGACAGATATTTTCACAAAAGTTTCTTTTATAACAAACTTTATTTTAATATTTTACATTTGTTTGTTTTAGCCATTTTATTTAACTACTTTAAAAAGGAGAGAATGAGTTTTAAAATCTTTTCTTATTTTAGATTCTCCTAACAATCTACCCCCCCACACACACACACACTTTCTTGCTAAGAACATTTTTTATGTCTAAGAAAATGATGCAATGCTTTTATTTTCGCAAATTTGCATTTCTTAAAAAAACACTCTGAGGAGTGCCAAAGCATGAAACCATGGTCGGGGTTGGGGGGGGGGGGTTCCTGACAAATATTTTAAGTGCTGGCTCTGGCTAAACATTTATCATAAAGCTTGTAGAGGAATTGGAAATCCTCATTGTTTATAACTTACAAGCTTAAGAGATAGATCCATGTGATCTATGACTCTTATTTTGAATATTATATTTTTCTATTTTACTATCTTCACTTTTTTTTAAAAAAAAAAGACCATTTATTTTTAAATGATAACATATGTAATGCAGAGTATATGTGTTTTAACATATATATTCACTAGCGATACAATACATATGTCAAACTCTATTAAAAATAAAACCTTTATTTCATATTTGACCCAAGGATATTTGTCATGTAGATAAATATTCTAAATTATGACTATATCCATAAAAACGGGTGAAAAAGTTCAAACAAATAAAGTATATTCAAATTTTCATCATAAAAGCACAAACCAATATAGGCAACAAATAAATTACTAATATAAAAAAAAATATGATAAATAAAATAGAAATAATTATAATTAATCTTCAGTATAAACAAAATGTAACTTTATATGTATGACATGTGAATCTGATCAGAATTAGTACTTACATATATATAAAGATATGTATAATATAAGTATAAATAATTATTCACTTTATCTTTACATGTGTGTCTGCTGCAAGAGGTTTATGTAAGCTCAGTAAGTCTACAAATAATTTCAATTTTTAGATTGGTTTCTAAACTATTACTATCAAATTATTACAATGTTGATTAAACTTCAAATATAAATATCTCAGATCCATAATTGGCAAAGTTTTGTGAGCTAATATATGCATACAGATTTTGTGTGCATAGCATTATAATATATACATTAATATATACAACTAATGATCATTCAAATTTAACGAGGAAAAACTAAATGTGCACTATATATGCACTAATGATAATATATTAAGTAATCCTTTAATATCTTATCTCTTTTCTTTGTACTTGTAATTTTAAACGTATAAAGCCAATTTTTAAAATAATAGGACTATCTTTTTTTATTTTATAAATGTCTGAACATTTATTTATTTAAACTGATAATATAGTTTTGTTTACATAGATTGAAGTTAATATTGTTCAGATTCACAGAAATATAATTTTTATACTAAATTAAATTTATTGAAATCACTGAGTTGGATAATCGCTCATTAATTAAATCAAATACAACCTGTTTGAATCTTTTGATATATCATAATAATATACACATTGAATCTAAACCCAAATATACTTTCTGGCTGCCAAAGAAAATAAAAAACCAATACAATATGTGTTAACAAATTAACTATTATATGCATACAGTAATAAAGTAAAATGTTAAAAAAATTATAATTACAAATCGTGTTCAATATAGAAAAATAGCAAACAGCTTGTAGGCAATAATAATAAAATATTTAAATATTTTCCTCAGAAAACTAAACATTGATATTAAAATACAAATAGTACAATTATTTGTTTTTTCTATTTCACTATAAATTTATTTATAAAACTTTAACATATGTAATGCTTAATTATATTGTGTTTATGGAATATTTAGAGGTAATATAGTTAATGTTATATATGTTTATTAACCCTAATTATTAAAATGTCACATAAAATAATATGCAAGTTCATTATAATCGATATTTAGTGGAAACATAAAAATTGATTTTGTAAATACAAGAGGAATGAGTTTGCGTTGCAGATAAAACAGGACGTATGATGATTTTTATTTTTGACATTTGTATAGAAAGAAATAATAAAAAGAAGTGACATAATTTTTTATTATTGTTTTTTCACAAAAAAATTATTTATACTTTACAATCTCAGAGGAATTTTTAAAACCTTAAATGTATTTTTGTCTAGACATTGAATTTTATAACTGGTTAACGAAAAACAACAATTTTTACAACATTTTGAATAATCTTGGGAATTGCAAAAGGTAACTTAGGTTTTTAAAGAAGTCAACAAACAATTCAGACAAAAAATTAAATTTATTAAATTGTTAAGATGTGAAAATTATTTAATTTGATTTAAATTAAATCATCTATTAGAATACATATTTTAGTTTAGTTTGCTAATGAGTGAAATGAAAGTTATCTTTTTCAAATGATTGGGCTACTGACTTATTCTTTAATTAATATAATATAAAAGGTTATCAGATAAGAAATATGTTGGGTTTAGAGAAGGCTGTAATAGAGATCTGAATTACTGCTCTAATATTATTACATCTGAAACAAATTTATTTAGATAATAAAATAAAGTTCACCTATAATATAGAGTTTATATGTCATAATATACTACCAGCAGCAAGCAACCTTTTGGAAACAATTTAATGCCAAACCTGGAAAAATGGCAATACTATAATACCAGAGATGTGTTTTATAATCGGCAATCAGCAGAAGAGAGTCCTGCTATTCCCTATCTCATAAATGGTCCACGTAACATCTGCACATAAGTTTGCATAAAATTTGCATAGTTTTACAGTTATTAACAGAATAACTCGCCATGAATATGGGACTGTAGACTGTCCTGAAAGCGCTTGGCGGTAAATTTTTTTTGACAATTTATTAATAGCTTCATCACCTGTGCGTAGAGCATATATATATATATTAAACTAAATCTGTATAAAATACACATAAATCCATGTATAGAACATATTAATACATTATTTAACTTTTGCAAAAAAGTTTTTTTTCCAGAAAGATTACATTTTGCCTTAATGTAGCTCTTACATCACATGATCAACATTCCTTATGTTTACAAAAGCTGTTAAAACAGTAGCAAACTCTCTATGTAGTAGTGCAACCCAGTGCAAATCATAACAATCAATGGATGCTAGATAGGTTGTGCTTGTTAAAACCACATGCTAGAAACCTGTCTGAGTATGCTGGAGGAGCAGGTACTAGATAGGGATTTTATGCATAAATCTTTTAGCATTCATTGATTATCATGGCTTACACTAGGTGGCACTACTATATGTAGAATTCACACTTAGAAAAACAAGGAAGTGAAGTTGTAGGGAGTCTGATTTATAAAGAATATATTTTGGGAAACTTATAAAGGGGGTGGGATTTTAAATTGCAATATTATCAAAAAGAAAAAGAATGGATGGAATGTAAAAAATAAGCAAAAGGAATTTGATTTAGATATAAGTATAGATATGGGTTTATAAAATTAATGGTAAGAAAGTTATTTATAAATGTAATGGAGAAGAAAGAATTAAAAGAATTTATAAAAGAGTAGTTAGGAAAGAAGAAATAGTTAAAATTGGGTTTTTGAATATGCAAGGTGGTGGGAGACCAGAAAAGTGGATGGAATTAAATAAAACAATTGAAAATGAAGAGCTTGAGGCACATCTAAGAGAAGAAGAACCTATATTGGAACACTTGGTGTGGCAGGGTATAAATAGAAAAGAAAAAGAAAAAAAGGGGTGGTGGTATAGGTGTTATATCAAAAAAATATTTAAATATTGTTAAATGTCAAGAACATTTGTGGTTTGAAATAAGGTTCAGTAGACAATAATGGATGGTGGCTATAGTTTATATAGCCACTGGAAATAGTCAAATTATAATGAAGTGGAACAATAACATATATGAATGTCTAGTTAAGGATATACAATGTTTTAAAGGAAAGGGGAAGAGAATAATGGTTATAGGGGATATGAATGGACATATTGAAGAAATTGATGATGTAGATAATAAAAATGGACAGCTTTTGAAGAAATTTTGTCAGAAAGTGAATTTGAGTATTGGAAATTTATTAAATATTTATGAGGGACAATACACATGCTATAGAAATAATATATTTCACACACTAAATTATGTATTGGCAGTGAAAGAAGGAATGAATGAAATATGGAAAATTAAGGCATTTGATAATGAAGAAAAAGTAAGCACTAGTGATCATAACTTCATTGTAATTGAAATGATTAGTAATGTGATGGAGAATAGAAATAAAAGTAGAAGTAATAGTGAAAGATGTGGATGGAGAGTGAATGACAAGCATAAGTTGGAAGAGTATAAAATACAAGTTGAAGAAATCATGAAAGAGTTGGTTGGGAATGAGAATAAGGACTGGTGTAAAGAAATAAAAAAGTGGCAAATAGGGTTTTAGGTGAGAATATTCAGAAGAATAAAGGCAATAAAAATGAGAATTAGTAAAAATATAAAAGAGAGAAAAGAAGCATGCAGAGAATATAAGTGTGCTATTAAGAACAAGGAAAGTAAAAAAGATATTAATGCTAAATGGGAAAAAGTACTTAGAAAAGAAGAACTTGGCTAAAATAGATAATTATAGAAAGAGAATGAAATTGAATAGTAAATTGTTGGAGGACATTAATAAAAGTGGAAGAGATGGGAATAAAAATTTAGGAATTACATTAAAAGGAAAAATGTAGGGGAGAGAGAGATAGTATTACTAGATGATGAGGGAATAGAGTGTAACTCTATAGAAGATTTAGAGAGAATCTTAAATAAATATGTAATGGATATAGAAAAGACATTAGATGTGAAGGATAGAGTGATAGAAAACATGAAAGCAAATAGTAATGGGAATATTAGGTTTATAAAAAATGAACTGAATGAGGTAGAGAAGAAATTGAAAAGTGGAAAGGCATGAGGTTTAGATGGATGGGCAGCAGAGATGGTAATGAATTTAGGATACAGGGCAAAAGCAAAGTTATTATCTTGTTTTAATAAGATGGCACAGAATAAAGTTTTTCCTTAGTAGTTGGAGTAATACAAGAGTAAGATTATTATTTAAAGGAAAGGGTAAGGATCATAGAAAGTTAAATAATTATAGGCCAATAGTGATAACATCAGTTTTATATAAAGTTTTCTCATATATGGTGACTAGAAGAGTTGTAAAATGGATGGAAGTAATGTAGTGGGGGGAATGCAAGGAGGTTTTAGATTAGATAGGCATATAGGAGATAGTTTATTTGTAATTACACAACTTATGGATATGAATAGGAATTTAGGTAGACAAATATATCTGAGTTTTATAGATATGGAGAAGGCATATGATAGAGTAAATAGAAATAGATTATGGATAAATTTAGCAAATTTGGGAATGGATGAAGCTTTAGTGGACATTATTAAGAAATTATATGAAAATAATTATTATATATATCAATTAGGGAATATAAAATCAGTTAAAGTTAAAAATGGGGTTGGACTAAGGCAAAGATGCCCTATGTCACCTACTTTGTTTGTGTTGTACTTGAATGAAATGGCAAGAGCAATAGAAAGATTAGGAAGAGGGATAGAGATACCATTAATCGGTGATAAGGAAGTATATATTTTATCAGGTCTTTTTTTGCAGATGATATATTTTTGTGTGCAGAAAGAAGAGAAGATATGGAAGTTATGCTGAGGACATGTACAAGGATGGGTAAAGAGATGGGAATTAAATTTAGTGAACAAAATATAATGATGGTTAATACTTGGGAAAGAGAAGCTGTAGAATTTTTATTGGGAGATATTAACTAAAGTGTGGTAAATAGATATAGTTATTTGGGAATTATTTTAAGTAATCAGATAAATTGTTTGGATGAATGGCAGAAAAAATTGATAAATAAAGCAAAAACAAAGAAAGGGATTGGATAAAAAAATTAACAGTGTTTTCATATAATAAATATGATGTAACTAGAATTATATGGGAGTTGCAGTATCAGGGTTAACACATGGTTATGATGCATTATGTGTTAGTAAAGAGGTATTAGATTAATTTTAAGTTCAAAGGGAAGTAGGAAGACATGCATTGGATGCAGATCCTATGGACAGCAAGGGAGGCAGTCCAAGGAGAAATGGGATGATCAAGGTTTTATATGAGAGTTGCAAAAAGTAAAATGAAAATGTTTGATAGATTGCAGTTTATGGATAATAAAGAAATAACCAAAATAGTATTTAATTGGGTTATGAGTAAAGGGCAGGAAACAAGATGGATGAGAAAAGTAATATGATATGTAAAAGATTTGGATAAAGAATTTATATCAGTATATTTGTACAAAAGATGGGATGATTGTGTTAGGAGGATTGCTGAGTGTTATGAAGTAAGGAATGGGATAAAAATAGATTTATTCATAAAGAATAGGGAGTTAGAGTGATAGAGAAATAGTATGGAGATTAAAAAGAGTTTAAATATATATAGAAGTAAATAAAATATTAGGTACCAGTTAATATATGATAATAGTAAGAAAAGTAGTTTATTGTTTGAGGCTCGAATGGGATCTTTAGCAACAAGAGAATATACATGTAAATGGAAAAATATGGGTGATTTAGACTGTAAATTGTGTAAGGAAGGAATAGAAAATATTAGGCATCTGTTAATTGAATGTAAATGCTTGAAAACAGAAAGGGTACATATAATGAAGTTATAAAAGTATAAATATAAAAAAAGTGATTATACAGAAAGTGGATTATTGGTTTTTATGCTGGGTTTGGGAAAAGATAAGGGAGATTTAGATATAAAGGCTATAGAGTTGACAAAAAAATATGTTGTGGAAATTGGATGGAGCAGAATATGGAAAAACTTAGAGTGGGAAATGGAAGGTAAACTGGCTAATCGGTTTCTCTGAGCATAATTGCTGAGAGATTCTTGACTTCATTTAAGGAGAAGCCACAGTACATCACATCACATCATCACATTACTGCTTTAATGTTGCTCCTCATTGCATTATATTCTCAATCAGATATTGCAATTGTTTGTAAAGTCTTTAAAATAATATTCATAAACTGGTATTGTAAAATGTAATTTTGAGTCTCTGATTTCATAAATTGGTATCGTTCACTTGTTCAACGTGACTACTAAAAATATAATTTCACAATACTAGACTCTACAGTATCCATATTGGTTTTATCATCCTGCCACAGTAAGTTTAGAAATTTATAAACTATTCATAAATGAAATTTTCTAAGATTTTTATGTTAAGTCAATAACAGGTTCAAATATTTCTTCAATATAATTACTTCGATAACAATTCTATATATCGCTAATTTAGTTTATATATTTTATTTAACTATAATAAAATATCTATTCCCCAATTTATAAAAATAAATTCATTTTTTTATTTTAATGCTACCAAGATATTTTTATTGGCTCATAAAAGACCCAGAAAGAGACCACATGTGAGATGGATGGATGAAATAAGAAAGTGTGCAGGAGTGATGTGGAGAAAAGAAACTAAAGATCAGAGAAGATGGATTGAACTTGGAGAGACTTTCATCCTGCAGTGGATTGATAATGGTTGATGATGATGATTCTGAAATCTGATAATCATTGAACTAAAAATTATTGAAGATTTTTCTTTTATCCCTAACAGTTTCATTAATTAATATAGAAAAATCTATACATTGCATTGTCAATGTTAAGTTCATTCTATAGATTGGTCTTTGAATTAGCAAAAATCAAACACCTGAACAAATGAAGTAAAAAAAATGAATATTTTGTTTTTGCTTTGAATCATTACAAATTAAAAATTCACCAACATAAAAGTTTCACATCTTAATCCCAATATACTAAGACACATATAAATAATTCCAAACACCATTAGCATTAAAGTCAAAAACAATATTGCATATAATAGGAATTCATGTTTAAGTCAACTTTCTATTTAAATGTCTTAGATTCTCATGCTTCAGTAAAAAAAAAACATTTCTTCTCATTCTATCATTTTAAAAGCTATATGCTACAAATAAACTTTAATGGAGTACCAACTTTAAATAGTGCTATAATAAACCCTTCAATTATTTAAGACAAATACTTTAACCAAATAAATAACAGCAATATATAAGTTATTCAAGTACTTGTGGGTTTTCAAGTAAACCAAGATGGCAGCCTGTATTTTTGACAAATCTACAGTTACAAAAATGCCTGCTATAAATATATTTAATAATTATATGTTAATATTTTATTACTGTTATATGGAGCAACGCTAAGTCCGCAAATTATAATATATATAAAAAAGCCTATAAATTATTACATAAAAAAGTTTCACTGCGATGTATCAACGTATTGTTACTTACAAAATATAGATGAAGTAAAAATTATTACTGTTATTTTAAAAAAAGTCATAGTGAAAAAATTAACTACAATATTTACAGTTCCTTTTCTTTTTTTGCATTAATTTATTAACACAAAAATGGAAAAAAAGTTTATAAATACATTATTTACATTTTTTTCATGTTGCTGCATGCAACCATGTCATGACCATTAATGCACATTTTTCAAGAGAGCAGGATACCACATCTTTGAAAATACTTTACTGTATGACATTTGGTGACAGGAAGATCCCAAATTTTTATCATATGATAATTTACCAAAAAATACCACATCTTTGAAAATACTTTACTGTATGACATTTGGTATCAGGAAGATCCCAAATTTTTATCATATGACAATTTACGAAAAAATACCACATCTTTGAAAATACTTTACTGTATGACATTTGGTAAAAGGAAGATCCCAAATTTTTATCATATGACAATTTACCAAAAAATACCACATCTTTGAAAATACTTTACTGTATGACATTTGGTGACAGGAAGATCCCAAATTTTTATCATATGACAATTTACCAAAAAACTGCTGACAAAAAGAAACATTCTGAGTTGAACAAAAGTGTTAAGAGCATCTCATTACTTCAACACATTATAAGAATAAAAAAAACTGAAATAAAGACTCCTAAGAAAATTATTGGAATTTATTCCTTTTTTGATTTAATAGTCAATCTATTGTGTTTGTTTTAATTTAACTTCTAACACATCTTCAGTAGATTATAAATCCTCAAAACTGAACATTTATCAAAAATATGGTTTGCCATCTCGGTTTACTTGAAAACTCACAAGTACTGTTAATCCTCTGTTCCTTGATACTTTTTTGAATTTTCTTATCAAGAAAAACTATAATAGCAATTAATACATTTCTCAAACTACATTGACTAAGCATTCTTTCACGACTGAAAATAATTGATTCCATAAAATCTTTAAAGTATATTACTATAGTGGATAACAATGTAAGACCATGCTAATTATCACAATCTTCTCTATTCCATTGATTGTAATAATAGAAGTCTTTATGTTCATCTGGCATAACTTTATGAATCTATATATTTCTAAAATTTCCAGTATTTTGAAGCTAATATATCCCTACATATTTTAATACTTCTACCAGCCCTTATATTTTTAATATTAGAAAAAGATATTTTAATTTTAAGAAGTTGAATATTTTTACCCAAACCTAAATGAGATAAAATGTATTTATTATTAAAAGTTATCATCTCATTTCTTGTCACATTATTTAAAAGATAATCCACTCTTTACATCTGTTTAAACATTATTGTTATCATATAAGATAGTGTCATCAATGGATTTAGTAAAATTATCACACATTCTTATGCTACATTCAATGCATCAAAAAACAACTAAAGTGTTTAGGACCAGTGAATTTCAGTACTATACCTACTTTGTAGTTTTAATCACCAATTATTTTAAAGCCTTGCCAATCATTAAACTTCTGTTTTTGAATCTTAATATTGATTCTAAAGCTCCACATTCAATTTTTTATTCTGCCAAGAAAAAAATGCTATACATTTCTCTTAATCAAGTGATTATAATAGGATTATTAAACCATCTAAAAAAGTATACCTACTGATATCCATAACACTTTTCCTAAATGAATTCCATGTTTCAGTGATATTAATAGTTTTAAATGTCCAAACTAGCAATTTTAGTGTTTAATAGTTGTTGAAAATTATCACGAGTAGTAGATACTTTTAAATGACAAACATGATGATTTTTAGTAAAAGAAGCACAGACTTCTCATTTAAACAAGTAATATGTTTAAGTACACTGGAATGTAGTCAATGATGAAGCTGAAGTAGGACTTGCAATATTGAATGTCTGAGTGCTTTTGAGAAATTTTATCTTCTCATAATAATTTTTATAAATAATGTTGAAATAGGACTTACTTCTAATGCAATTATTATTTTAATCTTGGAACATGCTAACTATAATCTGTTGAACAATTTCCTCTTGTATAGTCTCATATAATATGATTTTTGTTGGATACATATTACTAACCATAATGTAATATATTAAATGCCATTGTTTTGAACATTCATTATTAATATTTTTTCTGCTTATATAAAATGTTTATGAAAAAATAATCCATGAATTCTGCAAAATTCTATGACAGCAGATGATTTAAGTTTACATCATCAAAGACCATTACTTCCAACATTTGGCTAAAGTCTGCTGTTTGTGATCTTATATGTATTATTGTCTACAAGAAAAGAAATTTAATTCTTAATAGTAATGATGTAATACTGATATCCCAAGAATCAAAGTCTTTCTTTCTCTGAATAATCTGAATCTAACATCGGAGCATATGTTCTAATAAAATGAAACAGATACGTCATGCAAAACAAATGTTATTACTTCTGGGTTTTTATTTAATACATTAAGATATTCCAAAAAAAACATTATGTTAGACTTTGCAGTAAATCAAACACAATGCAGTCATTTTTATGGGTTGATTACCCCTTCCAAAAATCAACTTATAGCCATCTATTTAATTTACTGGTCTATCACATTTTCTTCCTTTGGAAGATGAGTTTTACTAAGAGCATATATATATATATATATATATATGCCGCAAATAGTAATAATATATATACATATATATATATATTAAGTTTTGACAGTTTCTATATTACCAGTGCTGTCTTCCACTTAGAACTTGAAGAGTTATCAGGTAAAATTCACATAGTTCATGTAAGAATAACTAAGGGAAAATAATGTTTGTAATATTAGATTATTAAGATTGTTTCAAGTAAATGTAATTACTACTGATCCCAATAAAAGACATTGGTATAGAAAACTGATGTTAAATATTTATTTACAGCTTACATTTTTATGGCAGAAGTCTTTGAAAAAGTTTTTAGATGATCTTACAAAATGCATATTAAAATGCAATATAAATTTATGGGGGTGTTTTTAATTTGGATGGAGTAAAAATGAAAATGAGACTATCATTATTTTGACTTCTATGTTTATGACCATGTTTATGATATTCTTCAAATTCAAAGGATGATTTATTCATGTTAAAAAAACATAGATGGGTTTTCAGTCAATGTTTAGAAAAAAAATCGTCAACTGCTTTTACTTTATACAATTATCAATTTGACAATGACATTCTCTTTAAATATTTTTGTAGGTTTTAGATAATAAGATGGATTTTGGGATTGAGATATGATAAGATGCTATATAATGAGCTCGCAAAATGAGCTCTTAACAAGCTTTGCAGAATATCCCCAATCCCAGACCAGTTTCTGCTACTGGCTTCCTTAGTGAGGTGGTAGGATATTCAAGTATTAGATTAAAAATACCAGTACAAACCCAGCACTTTATCTAATGAATAACTATTAAGTAGAAAATCTCAAATTTTCAGACATTCATATGTTTTCCAATCCAGCTATCTAACTTAAATAGTCATATGGGACTGAAGCAAGTTCAGATACACCATATATTAATAGCTTTAGCAATATAAAATTACCAAAGCTTTAATAACAAAAAATAAAATTACAAAAAAATCAAGTCATATGTCACATGACCTAATAAGATGCTAATGCACTGATATTTTATTTAATATAGGAAAACATTTATCCCATCACTGTGATAATACTACTTCAATTTAATTAGATGTGTATAGGATTGTTATTCTGCATATAGTAGGGATGGCATAATATAAATGTATTAAAAGTTTTCTTTCTTAAAAATCCAGTAAGATTCTGTAGGACAATGGCAAAAATATAATAATAATGTGTTATTCATTTTGTAACATGTGAAGAGATGGAATCTATGGGTTTAAAATTATATCTTTAGTGGATTGATTATGTGAAACAAATGATTTGCTACATGTATTCAGATTCTTTTCATTCTCATAAGAGGGGTGGGTTGCATTCATATATAAAAAATGTCTTACATATATTTAAAAAAGTTTCAATATTAATTAATTTCATTGGATGGGTATGAATAATGATAAAACACAAAAATAATGCTGCACTTAGACAAGGTACAGCATTAAAAATAAAATGTATAAATCTTAGATAAGCAGAGTAAAGGATAAACATGTATTATAGATTCATAGAATTGTTTTTCACAAATTGTTTATATAGTTATTGCAAAACTTTTCTTTAGCTCTTATTGTACCTTATCTCTCTACCCTTTTTTATAAAGTGATAATGACTTTAGTTATTTATGGGTTAATGATAATGATACCTATATTTATAAATTGTCTTTTGTTTTTCAATAAGTATTTTAGAAAGAGTGTTACTATATATTGTGCTTGAAACATAACTACATGAAGCTATGTTACGAATTAATAATTGCGTAGGCTTTTGGGAGCTTCATGTTCCCATATTTATACCATATATTAATGATTGTTGTAGTTATCTTTTTAATAAAGGTATATGCAAATGTAGGCAAATAAAATAGATGGCCGATTTTTTTGAAATGGAGAAGCAGGCATCTCTCCTATTGATGGTGTGGGGTTGTCTGCAAGAATGCATGCTTCCTTAATCTTGCACTTGGCATCATTGTGTTCAGTGCACACCATTTCAGCAGTAGAGGTTTTAAAGACATGGCCTGTGGAAGTTTGATGTTCAAAAAATATTGAGCAGCCCTCAGATTTGATTCAAGGCCTGTTGTATAAGTATCAATGTTGTGATACCTTGGTGGCAATTGCTGCATGATTTTCTCCATAATATGCCACACTGCAGCCATTTGGGGGGGTATGTGATCTTGTAAATGGCCTGGGAGATTTCATCAGGTACAAATTTGTCTTTTGAATTATTAATTAATCTGTTAGTGGCTGGTAACAATACGAAAACTTAAGTTGTTTTGATGAGTTTATTAGCTAATGTAGGTATATATGGTAGCAGCATACTATTATCTTAGTATTGCAATTAATATCTTTATAATGCTCTAATAATTATTTGGACAACATTTTGAACTTAGCCATTGTTTACTCAACACATAAATTTTTTTTGGATATGATTTAATCTAAGACTATTAGCATTAACACATACCTAAACATATTTAGCCTGTTCAACTAGCTAATTGCAATAAGCCAAAATTTCCCTATATTATGCTTAAGCATCACTGCTTGCTCACTATGAAGATTGGTTTTTAGAAATTTGCCTATGTGATCTTTACTATGGCATGCATATTTATCATAACTCTCACTGGATGGCTTTCTCTAGCAATGGAAGATATTCCAACTTTAAATGGAAGTGTCTCAAGTTTGAATGAAAATTAAACTGAGAGGGATAGCATCGATCTGGACAGAAGCATTTCCATTATTAACAGTATAAAAATGGATATCATTAGCAAAAGCCAGATTTTGATAATAATCGTAATGGATAGAATATCTTTAATAATTAAGGAATGGTATCATGAAAAGTTTAATAATAGTAAGCTCTTTATTTATGGCACGAAACTTATAAATTGCTGATAGTGTTTTAGAATTGGAATTATTAGGAAATGTAACTAATCTGAAGAAACCCCATAATAAAAATGATATATTTAGAAATAAAAAAAACGATCATAATAAAAATATATTCACCCATTACTCATTTGATTATTTTACTACCAAACAGTGATGCAGAATATGGTATCTTTTGGCATCTCAATAAGAATTTTTAGTGTACACAAACTTAAAAATTATTACAAAAAAGAAGATCCCCTCCCCCCACAAACTCAAAGATAAAAAGTTAAATCATCTGTGTCTTTAGAAACTGGCTATAATTTATTAGCAATTTATAAAATATAAGTTTACATTATTACATTCTTTCGAAAGTTTATAATCATCTCACAATTTCTATTTATTATGTACCTTTTTAAAAACGTACTTTTGTATACATACTGTAGATAATAATATTATTTCTTATTATATATTTTGAGATTTAAGGTCTTTTTATTTGACCTGTTAAAATTATAAGTCTTATTTACTTTTCTAAAATATTATATTTAAATTTGTGAACTGGATTAATGATAAAAAAAGTATTTTAAAAATATAATTTGCTGGAGGAAACAATTCCAATGATATGTCTGATTTCGAAAGCAGTTATTATTTCAAATTTTAAAATGCTCTGTGGTGCTAAAAATCAATAAAGTCCTCAATTTATTGTTTATTTTGCAGCAGATGTTTAATTATTTTAATAAAGAATAATATGTAAATAAGCATTTATTTTATATAGCGTATGTTGAAAGGCTGATATTTGAATGTAATAAATAATAATGAAATTTTATTGATAAAATTGCCGAAGTTACAATGCTTTACATACTTTCTTCAAGATATTTCTTTTTTTTTCAAATTTTTGCCTTTTGTTTCCATATTGGTTCATATATGCATATGTGTGTATGCATTGATTTAACAATAATATCTGTTGTGTTTAGTCTGGATTACAATATAAGCACAAATAAGTATATATATATGTTTTAATAATATATTTATTAGTAATATATAGATACAAACATACATTCGATTTATAATCTATTTTAGATATTTGAAGATTTAAGTAATGGTGGCTATACTCTGACTGCTATGGTGTAGCAGAGTATAATGACTAGTTTTAATATACACTGTTGAAAAAGAGACTTATATACCCTTAAAGATTGTATCCATTTCCAGCTCTACTTGACAGCCTGACTTGTGAGTAGATATGGTGTCTGATCTAACTGTATTTACAGCTTACCCCAAGTCAGCTTTGGCTCTGGCAGCTTCCAGGTCTAAATTTGGACTTGGCTCATTGGAAAATGACACTGCTGTTCAGGTTAGCAAGAGTTTTTCTTCGACCATATAGAAAGAACCAGTTTACTATTATTAAGATTTAATGATTATTCTCTGGGGAATACAAACTGTCTTTTCAGGTTTGATAGTTATTCTCTGCCTTATCTACAAAAAAGGCTAACTATTTATAACCAGATTCTCAACCTTAATGAAAAAATTTGGATTCAGTGAGCATTGCCTATTGGCCTATTCTTGTAATTGGTTGTGTGTTATCTTTATATATATATACATTGGTTAACAGCAATGAATGCTCAATCCAATCATGATAAGAAAGGAATCTGGACTAGACCATTATTTGAAGGTAAGATGAGATATGACATTGCCTCCCCTAACTGAAATTAGCCTTGGATAACATAGTCATGCAGGTGTGTTAAAGGACATTTTCTTTACTTTATTGCTGCCTGACTAGCTGTTAATTCTGATAGTATTGCTTGAGATAAAGCTGATTCAATGTTTATGACAGGATCCATTAGTAACTTGACTCCAAGATTATGATCATTTATTTCACAGAAGAAACAAACCCAAAGAGCTTCATTAAGGAAGTCATTAAAATCATATTTTAAAGCTAATGAATAAAATCTGACCACAAAATCTCTAGATTTTCTGCTTTCTTCTGTACACAAAGATTGGAATAATATCTCTGCATTATCATTAGGGCTTTAGCAGTTAGAAAGTTGGTTAATAGAGATAATGTCTTACCAAAATCTAGGTCAACCAGTATTTCTGATGTTGTGATTTAAGGACCTCATAAGCTGGGATCTGACTATTGACATAAGCATATCTAATTTCAATTCAGGCCTTTTGATTTAATTAGTCTGTAAATAAAAAAAAATGCTATCTTTATGGTTAGGCCAATTCTCTGAGTAGGTTAGATTTAATACTTCAATTGACCTAATATTAGCCATTCTGTTATTATTCTTCTCTTTATATCATGACATAAATAAAATATTTAAATTTATGTGAGTCACTGCTTGGAATGGTCTTTTAATGTTTATGTGATGAGCTGTTGCTTGGATAACTGTCAAGTTCTGTTAAAGACAAAATACATCAACCCATTGAGGAGAGTTTCTGTCTTTAATGTAAGAATAACCACTCAATTTGATTTTACAAAATTTTACTGACATGCCAATATCACTTGTAATAACACTTGTGGTCAATTTTCTGAATGATAACAAAACCTAATGACCTGCAGGGGTAAGATTTTGTTGTTTAATCTTTTTTAGCAGCTGTGGGGAAAAATTATTTTGCCAAACTGTGCCATATTTGTTGTGGCTAGTCTGGATTACACATATAAACACAAATGAATTTATGTATGTTTTAATAATATATTTATTAGTAATACATAGATACAAACATACACTTGATTTATAATCTATTTCATATATTTACAGATTTAAGTAATGATGGTAATAGTCTGCCTGCTACTTCTAGTGGGGTATAGCTACTAGTTATAATGTGAATTATAGGAGGACTGTATGTGTGCTTTATATTTCTACCCATTTCAGATTATACTTGAGAGACTGACTTGCGAGAAGTTGATGACTATTCTGGCTGTACAACTTGCCTTGAGTCAGCCATGGTTCTGATAGCTTCCAGTCCTAAACACGGACTTGCCTCACTGCATTAACCATTATCTTAATTAGGCATAGTCCAGAGGATGATCACTGCTATTCATGTTAGCAGGAGATTCCTTTGACCATATAGGGAGAACCAGGCTACTGTTATTAAGATTTAACAGTTGTTCTCTGGAGAATGCACTGTCTTTCAGGTTTGACAGTTGTTCTCTGCCTTACCTTCAAAAAGGTTGGTTATTTATTGCTAGATCCTTAACTTTAATGAAAACATTCAGATTCAGTGAACATCTTTGCCTATTGGCCTGTTCTTGCTATTGGTTGTGTGTTCTTTAGCTGCAATAAATGCTCAATCTGATTGCAATAATAAAGGAATCTAGACCAGTCTATTATCTGAAGGCAAGGTGAGATATGACATTTCAGAAAAAAATTATCTGACAATTTTTTTTAATTGAAAAAAAGGGACAGCAATAAGATAGGAATCACTATGGTAACACACTTTTTACTATTTATGTTGCACTTGTTAATATTTCTAAAACCCCAAGATTGTATTTTATGTAATACTAATTTTATCTATCAATTAAGACATAGACATTAATAAAGACAAGAAAGATGAAACAGAAATTTTTATTATTGACAAGTTAATTGAATTGTTGAGTGTAAATATAAGAATGTAATATAAGTCTCATATAGTAAAATAAAAGATATATATTTTAAGAAAATTTCATTAAAAATAGCATAATATATCCTTTTCCAAAATAGAATTTATTGGACAGAAAATAAGTCTAATACATTTAAAATAAAATTATTAATGTGTGAATATTTTTATAATAAAAAAATTGGATTTAAACATGACTACATCTGGTAAAATTGGAGGGTAGACATTTACTTTTCAAAAACAAAATAAATAAATATTAAAGCATTTAGCTTAATTATCCTGACTAAATAAATATGAGTAGGATTAAATTTCATGATACTAGTAAATATTTAAAATTATTATATTAATAATGTGTTTTAAAGTAATATTTTTTCTTGCTTCGCATTATATACAAAGTTGTTTATAGAATATATCTTCTCTTATTTTATTTCTATATATTTTGCTGGATAAGTTTCATTTTGTACTTATAGAAAGTTCATTATGGTATTGTGGTTGACTCCTCTCTCAATATGCCCATTACCTGGATCCATGGTCAGTAAAACTTGATAACATTTAGATAAGTTTGTATGGTCTAGCAAGCTTAGAATGTTTTTAAAATAATTAAACCTTACCCTGGTAATTCAATTAGTTATTTGGATATAAGTATTTTTAGCCAATAAAAATATTACTTATGGATCTGAGATTTGGACACTTAATAGAAGAGCAATACAGAGACTTCAGGCCACTCAAAGAAGTATGGAGAGATGCATGTTGAGATTAACAAGAAGAGATCAAAAATGCAATACATGGGTAAGAGAACAATAGGTGTTACTGATCTCATTGAAAAAATTAAAAGACTGAAGTGGAGTTGGGCTGGACATATTGCTAAAAATGATGACAATAGATGGAGAATTGAAATCTTGAACTGGATTCCAAGAGATTTAAAAGACCAAGAAATAGATCACATATCAGATGGAGTAATGAAATAAGAAAGTGTGCAGCGGTGATGTGGAGAAGAGAAGATAAAGATCAGAGATGGATTGAACTTGGAGAGACCATCCTGCAGTGGATTGAGATTGGTTGATGGTGATGATGAGCCAATAAATAAATAAAAAGAAAACAATTTATTTTTTATTATACCAATCTTAATAGCCAATTTGTCAGTATTTGATTGTCATAAGCAAGTGAAGTTGTTTTTGAGTTAACAAAGGCTAGAAAGTCATTTATTGCATATATGTATAAAATTTTATATTATTTCTTTTCAAATGGAATTTTCAAAATGTCTATGTGGGTTATAGTTTCTTGTTGTTTTTAAGATTTAAGTAAAAAACATTTTTATAGTAAAAAAAAGTATGAAAAATTAATATATGACAATTATACAATGAAATGACAAAACCTTGCAGAATATCTTATATCCAAATAAATTGTCTAGATAATAATTTTTAATTATTTTTTAAAATAGTAAAATTATTTCTAATTGTAAAACTAAACTTAAGTTTATCACTACAATATTAATGACACTTTCTAATATTAGTTTCTAAAAGACATTGTCCCTATAATAAAGTATATACTTTATATGATTTTGCATGCAATGCATACATATATCCAAGTGTGTTTAAATTGGCCAAATTCCATTAGTAATGTATTTTTTTCTATCTTCATTTTTTAAATTTAACATATGATTTTTTTAGACAGCTTAATATCACAAAAAAAAAAAAAAAACTTTAAAAATTCCAATAAGATGATTAATTTATGAAGGACTTTATTAAATCTTTCATCTTTATTAAATAAATACTTGAAACAAACTATTACAAAATCAAATCCTAAATGAAAATGTCTTCTATTTACGGCTTGGAGAAACAACGAAGTGTGATTTTTTTCAAAAACATAATAACAACAACTTCCTGTATTATTTGCCTGAAGGTTTATGATGCTTGTATATTAGGTGTGATAATATGCTGGACTATTTCCATCATCTATTAGTAAATGTTAAACATACAGAAAAGTGTAAATGTTATTTATACTCTTCAAATACTAACAACTTGTTAGTAATAACACACAAATAGATAACACAGGTTAGTAATTACACAAAATTTCAAGTAGTGTTATTCTCCATTTTTCAGGTGTTGCTCGCCTGATCAATGACAAAATTAGCATAAGAGTTGAACTTACACCTTTAGATTTTTGAATATCAAATTCTAACTGCAATACTTTAATCAACTGAGATATTCTATCAAAGTACAATTCAGTTGGTCAGAGCATTTCCTTAAAATTCAATATTTGAGAATCTAAAGGTGTAAATTTGAATCCTATGGTAATACTGTCACTGGTTGGGGGTAGCAACATCTGAAGAAGAATGGAGAATAATACTATTCAAAATGTTGTGGAATTACTAACCTGTGCTGTCTACTTGTACCTTATTACTAACAAGTTGTTTGTATTTGAAAAGATTATACGATTGAATATACAATTAACATTTACTATTAGATGATGAAAATAGTCCAACATATAGTCAGATTCTTTTATATTTAATAATAATTGGTATTATCATTTTATTTTAATGCTAATTCAATGCAGAATTTAAAATTAAAAATTAGCTTCTTATTTTAAAACTAACACATACAATTTGCAATTTATGAATATATTTAAAATAAATAACTTTTAAAATGTCAAGCATTGGTGATCAAGAGGTCAGCGACAGCTGCTTTACAAGCAGTGGTCCCGGGTTAGCGGGTTTTTTTTCCGGCTGATGCTATGGCACATGGAAATAAATAAATAACTTTTAAAATGTGTTAATCCTTTTATTTTTATTTTAAGATAATTATTATATTTTCTCAGTTTTATTTATTTTTTATATCATGTTAGTTTTATGAGCATTTAATATTTTATATGTAAATATAATTATATAATATAATGTTATTGTGAAAATTGCATCTTCAACCAAATGCATAAAAAAGTAATATTGTTGTATCAATGTTAGTAGATTAGGTGATAATTGATTAACTTCGCGAGTTTTGTTTTCTTAATAAAGCCTATGTAAAGGAATACTCTAGATTTTTTATACAGTGGACTATTTAAGTCTGTTTTATTATTTACTTGTAAATAAATAATGATCTTTTTTGGGCGAGAACTTTAATTACAGTAAATGGCTTCTCATCACAATTTTTTAGATGTTAATTTTGAATCAATTTTAAAACGAAAAAAAATCAATCGTACTTTTGTTTTGCTTAAAAACGAAAACATTTTAATTAAGATCTTTAAACAATCACGTTATATTTAATAATGATTATTGTAAATGTTTGAAAACCAGGCACTCTTCACAAACCTGGGAGCTTAATTGTAAGTATAGAGGATTTGAACTCAGATTTTCAAGCACCTTTTAACTATCCACACTATCTCATACAACTGATACACATGCACACATGTAGAAAAGATAAATAATTACCAACCAGCAATCATCAGTTGGTCCATGTTATCATCTCCCACACATATATATATAATCAGTGCTCAGTTTATATTAAGATAGCAACTGATGAGTGCTGGTTTAGCATGAAATACATATATTGGTGATTATTTATCTTTTCTACATGTGTGTGGTCATGTGTATCATGAGATAGCGTGGATAGTTGAAGGGTGCTTGAAAATCTGAGTTCAAATCCTCTGTACTTACAATGATTATTGTTCATTTTTGATTTTTTTTAAAAAAAATTATAATAATGTTAGTTACATATAAATCATATAATAATAAAAGTGTTTAAACATTTAAAAGTTTAATATTACACTTTTAGTATTAAATTGTTATAAATATCTTTGTTTACTAGATAAAAATACAATATATATATATATATTAGTACTGATCTTTTTTAAAAGATAAAAAAATCTATGTTTATATTATTTTAAACAAAATGTTTTATTAAACATATAATGGAAATCAATGTTCTTTTAAAATGGTTTGTTATTAGTAACTATAATCGTATTTTTTTTTCAGCTTTTGTTTTAAATTTTAAACTTTTTCTATTGTCATTTTGTTAATGATTTTTGATTAAAAAAAAAACTAAATAATTTTGAATGCAAGCAAATATTTATAAATTTGCAATAAAAACATTAAGGCATTTTTTATTTTATTTACTCTATCGAAAAGTCAATTCATTAATTTAAAAAGAAAATTCTCAGTAATCTTTTTGTATTTCATACTTATCAGGATTTGCTTCTATATATCCATGTATAAACATATCTTTATTTTTGCAACATTTGTTTTGCCAGTATAAAATTTTATGCAATTTGTGTGCATAGAACAATTGCCCAAAAGCTTATAAAGCCAAAAATACCCAAGATTGAATCTGGGTAGTTACAGAATAAAGAAATATAAACTTTACATATTTTTTAATGTTTTTAAAATGTTGAGAAAACTTTATTTTCTAATGTTAAAACAATAAATATTGTTAATCTGTAAAATGTAATGGAATTTGAGAAAGTTGCTAATATAAAAAAATCAAAAGTTTATAAAAAATTCAAGGAGTGAAAGTAAATGAATTGGACGCAATCCATAATCTTAAGCCTAGAATCTGTCACTCTTGGTGAACTGTGATTTAAAATATCATACTAAATATTTTCAGATCTCAAACAGATCTTAAGATTTTTATTATTCAAGAAGTTGATTAATCAAACATTAGTGTTTGATAAAATGAATATCTAACTATTTGTAACTAGAAAATAAATGTCATATGTTAACCTGGACTGGAATGTCTGTAAAAGCAGAAAATATACATGCACATTAATATCTATTCACTGTAAAGTTATCTATTCCTTTGGACACAGAACTTGAAGTTAATTTTATAATTATCTTTTTAATATATAGGGTATATGAGCACAGACTTTCACATGTTCCATCACTCTCCACTCTATCTCATAACACCGATACACTTAAACACATATATGGTCGAAAAGATAAATAATCACAAATAAACGTATTTCATGCTAAACCAGCAATCATCAGTTGGTCCAGATTATCATCTTCACACATATATGCTATAAGTGCTCAGATATATATATATATTAAGATAGCCAATTCTCATACTTTAATGGACAGGCTTCAATCTACTCCACACTCCAACTCTTCAACGGTCCATCCAATTGAAAATCTGATGATGAAATGCTCAAAGGCCACCCTGAGGCCGAAATTCTCATCACATTAATAAAGTTATTTTTAAAAGTAGTTTGTGTTCCTTTTTTATTAATGTTATCATTGTTTTGTTTTTTTTAAAAACAAATAATTTATTAGACAAGAAAAAACAAAAATTGTTACAACTGTTAAATTAAATTTACATGACTTTGAACTACACTGTCTTTTGCTTCAAAGAAGCCACTCTGATTCTAGTCCCAAACAAGTTGTTTCCTTATAATTTCGAGGTATGCTTTGAAGAATTGTTTATAAAAACAAAACCTTATTCCACGTGTCCCAAAATAAATTTGAAGGTGTAAGCATTTTGTCTCTGTCTTTAATTTTTTTAATTACTCCAATGTAGGCATTCTGGGCACTGAGGGTGTTTTGTTCAAAGACAAATTGGCATCTGATAATCCAGACCGCATAGGTAAGGAAGATGGCCAATCTGATTATGGAAATATCACTACTGTTGATGGCTGTCTTAATAGATAATAGCATTCTAATATCAACTGTTATTTTAGTTGATATCAATGCTTTAATGTTATTAAAGTAGGGACACGTGTAAAGGAGATGTTGAATAGTTTCATCAGTCATTTTACAAAGTTGACATTGAGGATCAATTTTATTAAAACCTCTTTTCCACACTAGAAAGTGGTTAGTGGGTAATGCTAGTAGGTTCAGCTTTATGATATATAAAGTCGGTAAATTTTGATTCAATGTACCAACCTTTGAGTTTTTTGATTAATAGTTTGTTATTTAGACCAATTTCACTGTGAAGTAAAGCTTGATCCTTATAATTCAGGCCATAAATTTCCCAGTATGTCTTTTTGCATTGGAAGGAAGATTGTGTTACATTTATAAGTCCTTTCGCAAAGTTTAAAATTCCCAAAATCCACTTACTCTCAATGGGAGGGGGGTATCTGTGGGTTCTATTGGAAGAGGAAAATTTGAATTTCTTTGTTCCCTGTACATTGCTCGTACGGCACTAAATACTTTGTGGGCATAGCATGTGGAGACTGAATGTAGTCCCATCCCATTTAATTCTTTAGGCATATGCATTTTGGCTATACTAATAGCAACCACTTTGCCCTTCCAAAAAAGTCTGGAGCAGATGGAATTGATCTTATTGACAAAGACTTTGGTTGGTTTGATTATAGGCAGGAAGTAGTTTATTCTTGGCAATATCAGCATGTTCAGTAGTGAAGTTTTGCCAGATAGGGAGAGTGAAATTTGAGTCAGTGAATTCACTGTTTTCATGGTTTTGTCAAGAATGTTTTGTTGAATATTTTTCCTCATTTGCGTGTAGGATTTGTACAATGGAAAGCCTAAAAAATTTTGAGGTTCTGAAGTAGATTGAGATTGAATGGGCTTTCCAGTGAGCATTTTCCAAACAGAAGACTTGGAGTAATTTACATGAAGATTCAATTTGGATTCATATTTTTTAATAATTTGTTGATGATGATTGGAAGGAACTTTTTATTTGGCAAAAAGATGCTTACATCATCCACATAGGAAATGTGATGTACCTCTTTTTTAAGTGTTGGTAGGTAAATTCCAGGCACTTTCCTTTCAATCTCACGCAGAAGAGGGTTGATGTATGCTATAAAACAAAGTGTGCTTAGTGGAGAACCCTGAGGAATTGACAGATGAGGCCTAAAGCCAGCAGAGATTCTTCCATCAAGTGATGTGAAAACTGATCTATTGTGAATAAGGATCCCAATGATTCTGATATAAACACTTGGAACTCCATATTCTTGAAGGGTGTGTAATAAAACCGAAGGAATTACAGAATCAAAGGCAGAAAAAAAGTCAAGCTGAATGACAATCTGTGAAGATTTTCTATGCTTTCTGATATGTTCCAAAAGAAGTGAGAAAAGACGGACTGCATCACCCGTGGAAGAACCCCTTTGAGCAAATTGGTAAGGTGTGATGTGATTGTAGAGCTGATCCTGTATGTGATCTTTAACTATTGCTTCTATTGTTTTAATTAGCAAAGGGCCCATGGATATTGGTCGGATGTTCTCTAATGGTGAAGAGTTTATTATTTTTTTTTTAGGAAAGGGACTAGTGCTATAGGATATAAATCAGCAATGCATTGAAAATCACCTGCCAGCACGTTAATCATTCCACAAACTATTGGTGCAGTGAAATAACTAAGATGTAAAAAAACAAACCGGGGAATGGCATGAAGGCCAGGGTGGGAACTCTCAGGACATTCACTAAGTTTCTGTATTACTTCAGCTTTAGTGATATTATGCTCCAAAGAGTCATCAGTGTTGTTCCAGATATTACCAATTTCAAAATCCTTACTTTGAAGTTTCGCCTGAAAATGTGAATGTATCTTCTGAAGCATTTCAGGTCCTCCATAATTTTCCATATCAATTTTAATCATTGAGGGGGTAGGTCGAGTGGCTGAACCCACAGCCCATCTTATGTAGCTCCTTGTCCAGTTGTGATGGTTTGCCAAAAATATTTTGGATCTTTTTGTGGCAATATATTGAGCCAAGGCCTTTTGGTTGTCTCTGTATTGCATTTTAAGTTGCATTATTTGCTCTATAGAGTGATCATTGCTGGTGTTAGTTAATTTATCCGTGATTTGTTCTAGATCTTTGAGTAACCATCTTGGACCCTTTGACTTTCTGGTTTGATGTTCTATAAGTGAGCTGAGGATTCCAATAAAGGTGGACCATGCCTGAATCGGTGGTAGTGATAATAATTGAATCTTGTTAAATAAGATATATGCTTCTGAGAAAAGCCATTCAGTAGTAGTTGCTTTATTGAGCATACGAGTGGTAGTTGAATGATTTATTTTCACTGGATCAGATGGATTAATCTGAAGGCTGATTATGAGTGCCAGATGATCAGAAAAAGGAACTAACTGCAACTCTGCATGTAGATCATGATGTAGTTCGGGAGAGTAGTACAAGAGGTCTATTAGTGATTTTTTATGTAGTGTGTAGAAAGAGTAAGCATCCGATGGGAAAAAACCTCTTCCACACAGCAAAAGACTATTATGTAGATATTTCAGATTACATTTGTTATAATCCATATTGAAGTCACCAAAGTAAATAGTAGGTGACATATTGGTTGTGAGTACCAGGTTTATTGTGCTTACTATAAAAAACATTGCATTATGTGTGTTGGTAGCATATAGATAGACCAAGTTAATAATGTTGTTTCTAATTGTGATTGTGAGAATTAAAAAATCTTTACTGAAATGTAGTGTTTTACATTTGGTAAATGATAGTTTTTTGTTGATTAAAAAGGCTACTCCAGAGGAAGCAGTGTTAGCAGGTATATACTGAAATAATCCATATTGATTTAGTAGTTGATTAATTTTAAAATTAGAATGTAAGTGCAGTTTTGTTTCTGAGAAGCAAATGATGTCTAGTTTCACTTTTTCCAACCATCTTCTGATGGCATATGCTCTGTCCAGTGAGTTAAGACTCCTGATGTTTGTGCCTCCAATTTTGAGCTGCATATTTAAATTATGAGAAGTTAGGGTTAAACTTTATTGTATTTAATGTTCTTTGCATTATTCTTCAGGAAGATACATTTGGTTCAGTGAAATCTATTGTTTCATCTGAATTATCATCACTGGCTGTTAATACTGTGGTTATTTGTGTTGAGATTGGTAGTTTTATATTCTTATTGGAAGTTGTCTTAGTAGTACTATTTCACTATCTGTTTTCTAATATTGAAGTTTCAATTGTGTGAGGGCTATCATATTCTAGTTGTTCACTTATTTTAGATCTCTTTTGGTCTTTTTTTCTTCTTGAGCTTGATATTTTGTTTACTTTCCCACCATTCTCTGAGTTCTCAATATCAGAGTCTGCTGTAGAAAAAATTGTTTCTTCCACCATGGAGCTGGAGGAGTCTTTGGTCTTACTCTTCATGTGATTGGTGTTTGTGTGTTTTTCATGCAAAAAATCTTGGATTAAATGGTGTTGTAGAAAGTCTTCTGAGTTTGAGTTATATGGAAGAGACAAGTTGATGTTATGTGGTGGTTTAGTTGAGGAGACCTTTATACTAATATCTTTGGATTGTGCATCAGCTTGCTGTATACTTGGAGAAGGTCTTCATTAAATTTTTGAGTTTCTGTTGATTTTTGTTTGAGCTTGTCATGTTCTATGTCTATTTGCATATCTTCATCTACTTCTTGAACTTGTATGGCAGCCTTAGATGCTGAGTGTTGAGTGGTACTTGTTAATTTGTTGGAATGTGTCTGACATTTATGGAATTTTGTCTTCCTCAGATTACAGATTTCACAAAATTTTTTGGGACATGTTCTGAGTAGATGGGTTCTCTCACCACACTGAAAACACTGTGGTTTGACACCTCTTATTGAGATGAAGATTGGGCACTTTGGTTCTTCCAGAATAGATGGAATGTCCAAAAGAGAAGTGTCCTGATGCAGTTTAAGAGTGAATGCAGCTGTATTTGAAGGTAGTTCAATATCAGCTCTTTTTTCCATTAAATACTGAAAATGCATGACTGTGCCTACTTTATTTAGAAGCTTTTGCAAGTCAGCTCCTGAAAACTCATAATAACAGTTTCTAGCAAGACCATGAGCTATTCTGTTTTTGTTCATGTCTATTTTAATTAGATAGTTGTTATCAAGTGTAAGCTGGTTTCTTTTAAAAAGTTCTTTTTGCATAATGTTATGGAATTCTAATACAAAATATCTACCATTGGGATGATGGTATACTTTTTAATAGCATCAGTGAGATGGTTATCTTTGACGAGTTGGAAAAGTTTATCTGTAGTAAAAGAAAAAAGGTGGCATTGGTCATTTGTAGTAGTTAGGATTAGAGTGTTATCACTGTGGTAATTAAAAAAGGAGTTAAATAGCATGAGAAGGATTCTAGCATTGAATTGTTCACTTACTGTTTGGTAATTATTTATATTGAGAGTTGGATTATGCCCATTTAAGTACAGGTCATTTAAATTGTCCGGGTTTTCATCATAGTTCTCATCATCAAAGTCTAAAATTGTAACTGCTTATGTTTGTTTATTTTTGTTTTGCTGTTGTTCATTTGGTTTTGTGTTTGTAACTGCTGTAGCATAACTACCTAACTCTAACCCATTGTTTACCACTTTAAACGTGTCTTTTTTGAAGTTTATTTGCATTTGTGCAAGGGAAGAGATGTTGGCTTGTTTACTCATAATATTTTTCCCTTTGTGACCACCCAGATCAGCGTCTAATTCAGGAAAATCGACAAGAAAGCTATTTTCTTTGGTCTGTGAGATAATTGCCTATTCTTGCTTGTTACGGTAATTGTGAACTTTTATTTTTTTCTGTTTCACAATCAGAAACGGACTTTTGATTTTCTTTAAAAGCTTGTTGTGGAGACATATTTATGTTAGTTTTGGTTTTAGAAACATCTTTTCTACTTGCTTTATCTTTAGTTGGTGTTAAATAATGATCTAGAATTGTTTTTGGCTGTAAATTAGTGTCGTTAGTAAGGGGCGATTGTGTTTCCGGTATCGCGCTATCTACGATTTTACAATTAGAAATTTTTTTTGAAACAGAATTTTGCCGTAACTTTTCTGTTTGTAAAGTGCTTATTTCAGATGAATTATCTTTGTAAATTTCATCCTCTTTTTGATTTCCTTTTACTGTAGACCCTCTTGATTTTAATTGTCGAGTTTTAATGCTTTTATTTGGCTGATTAGAGCTTACATTCTGTATCGTAATAAGATTTTTCGTTTGCGATTGAGTAACGCTATTTTTAATTTTTTGCTTGCCCAGTAATTGTTTTTGTTTTTGATTGATTTTAGTTAATAGATTACTGGGGATTTCTGTATTATTATTACTACATGATGATTCTATTAATTCTGAATTGATCTCTGATCGGTATTCTTGCGATCTACTTCTGAGCCTTCTGTGATCATGTTTAACATTACTAACGTTATCATTTGCTATGGCTTTCACTACTGTTTTGTCAGTGTGCTTTAAATAAAGACTACTGCAACTCATTCCTAATGTTTTGAGTTTATAAAAACTAAGAAAAAACTCTTACCTTCTCCCCACCTGCTTTGATTTGAAAAAAGTCACCAAAAATATACTTTTTTTTAGAATTTAAAAAGAAACGATTTGTCTTTAAACTAGCAAGTTGGCGCCATTTTAATTCGAAACAAGTGAATTTAATGCTATCATTATTTCACTAGTATTTAATAGATATTAACATTATTAAACAGGCAAAACTCTCCATACAGTAGTGCCACCCTGTGCCAACGAGAGTAATCAATGGTGATCATATGATGTTTAGATATTAACATTCCTCAAAAAAATAATCCGATTCTCTATATAATAGGTTTCAGTGATTTATCTATAATTCAACTAAGTATTTCAAAATAACTTCAGTTTAAACCCAAAAAATGTAATTATGTATAATGAACTAAAATAATTCAAGAATATTCACTAAACTTTTTATTTTGCTCAAAATTTAAGACCATTTTTTAAATATTTTCATTTTATTATATTTTACTTTTGATCATTTATAATTTTCTGATAAAAATGCTGTTTCAAATGATTTTGTGTAATCTTTTTTTAAAATTTTTTTTATGAACTACCTCGTCTTTTAGAAACCTCAAATTTAGAAATCATTTTATTGTTTCAAAATAATGTGTTACTATGTTCTGTAATTTTAATTGGCTTTAGTAAACTTTTTAATCTTCATTATTTTCTATTGAACTGCATAAGTGAATTCATTTGATAAATAACCGGTTTCAATAAATTTTCAATTTATTGCTATGAAATATATTATGTCTGTGTTCCTATAAACTGGATGGAAAATTATGCATAACTTTTACCAGTCTCTGTTTAATATAAACGTGATTTTTATTACAAGGAGCTCTACTCCACAATATTTTGTAGATATCAACCTTTATAAAAATAAAGATAAACTATGGAATCAGTACTCTAGAAATATAACAATGCCCTTTTCCATAATCAATGGTTTATGTCACATCATATTACAATTGAATTTATTTGTGTTTATAATCAGCACATTGAAACTTGTCTGAATAATCCTAATTAACAGGGAGTCATTAATTATATTAATTATCAGCTAATAATAGCTAATTATTTGCTAGACTAATGCCACCCTAAATAATCAGCTAAAATACCAGCTTGAGTTCAAAATCTTAGGAATTTTAAATCATGATTATAATATAAAAAGAGTAAAAATGATTAAGTACAAATCTGATGCTTCTCAATTACTAAGATAAAATGGAGTATAAATATAGTTTTATCATTTAGTATTCATCGATTTCTCAAGCTTGAAGTAGTGGCCTGTAGAGTGGAGTAAATGAAATAAGTAAGAAGAGAAACTCAGGTAATGTTTTATTGGGTAATAATTATATATCAATTTACTAAACAATATTCAATAACTAGATAGATTGATAATATGCTGTCTAACAAATAAAATTTTAACCCTGCCTGTGATCTATAATATTTTAAAACTAAAAGCTTCTAATGATTTTGTTCACAACTGATTGCTGTTTTGAAAATGAATTATTTACCTAAAAAAAATTATAGGCCAAATTCAAAACAATATGAGTAGTCAATAAATCATAATTCAAATTGTCACAGGTATAACAATCATATGTAAATCTAGAAGCCAAAAAAAATCAAATTTTTGGTTTGGATTATGATACATTTAAATTAAAAATTTTACGCTCAAATTTATATCACATCTTGACTCTTGCTTAATGAGTTCACCTATAAACTGCTACAAAAACCAGTAACATAAAACTGGAGAAGAAAATTGCTGCTATTAAAAATCCCAATTACCACAAGTTTTCATTAAAAATGTCTCATATATTCTACCATTGATAATAATGCATTTTCTCATTTGATGATGAAGAATCTGTGTAATAATGATAACCCATGAGTGAAAACTAACTTTGAACATTATCACAGACTTTATTAATTGACTGAGTCAAAAGTATTAATTATATTTACAAAAGAAATTTATATATCACATATTTCAGATGAAATATTTAATACTTTTCTAAAACCATATAGTGTGGCTAACCATTTTTCTTTGACTAGAATTAACCTATCCATTAAAATTATTGAAAATATTCTCATGTTGATGGATAACAATAATATTTCATGATAATTAATGCTGTTTTTTTATTCTTTTTTTTTTAAAATGTCATAGCATCGGCCAGGACGCGAACCCGCAACCCGGGCAACTGCCTGCAAGTGCAAGGCAGTCGCGCTGACCTCTCGACCACAATTCCAACACTTTTCAATTTAACATAATACTCCATATTTTAAAACCTCACCATTTATTTCATCATAAGTTGCAACTTTTCCACTTTTAAGATAGGCGGATGAATATCTTTGCCCACATCTGAATTAGTAAATAAAATGGATTTATTAAGATAATAAAGTCAATCACTCAAGCCTTTAATATGTTTATAAATATTGATGATAACAATCAATTTTTAATGTATGAGTATGGTTGCCTTGACTACAGATTGAGATTATTAATAGCTTAAGGATTGGATGTTAATGTGAGTATGGTTGCCTTGACTACAGATTGAGATTATTAATAGCTTAAGGATTGGATGTTAACGTGAGTATGGTTGCCTTGACTACAGATTGAGATTATTAATAGCTTAAGGATTGGATGTTAATGTGAGTATGGTTGCCTTGACTACAGATTGAGATTATTAATAGCTTAAGGATTGGTTGTTAAAATGAATTTAATGTTAAAAGCTGTCATCTCCATTCTTGAATTATTATTTAAAATTTTCCTTCTATCTGTTTTAAATATCTTCATCATATAATAATAAACCATTAATGGATTACCTAGCATTATAAAATCAATTTTACCTTTATGTTATTCTTAGTGCATCAAAAAATCAAACGGATCTCTATCAGCAAATAATAGTATGTTCTTTGTAATTTTAAACAACCAATCATTTTTAAACAAACATTTCAGATGATGAGCTTTTGTATCTAAATGTATAGAAAATGCAAATTTACATTTATTATCTCCCAAGTGGAAAATGTTTAATATTTGTAAAAACAACTTTCTAATAGTAGAATCATTTTTATCTATGACATATCTCTTGAAACATTGTTCATATACTAACCTGTGTACTATTACTAACAGTTGAATATATTTGGAATATTTAAATAAAGTTAAATTTTTCTTAAGTCATTCAATACTCATATTATATGATAAAAATAATTCAATATATAAATACAACTAAAAGATGATCATCACAAATCTTCAGAAAAACATCTTTTAGGAAACTCTTTATCTCAACAACATGCTAACCTTAATAATTCAAATTTTTAAAGTTTGCATAAGCAATAGTTTCGTCTATGCTATAACTCCATTTTGCAAACTATGAAAACAATAAGTCCACCCATTCTATTTTGCATCAGAAGTAGGTATTTGGAAGCCATCACATTTTGTTACATTATTTAGCTCTGTGAAGCATATGTTGGCATATCACTCGTGATGTATTTAAAGTTATTTTTCCACCATAGTAGGTGAGATTGTTTGTGTTTTGATAGGTGATGACAAGATAAACTAGTTTGAAGGACTCAGTTTCTTCATGTTGCACTTGGTTATCTTAGTGCTTAAATATGTAACAATGTCTGCATTGTGTTGTTATGATATTATTATCATCCACAAATCAACCATCAACAGTTAACACTTTTTAAATATGTAGATGGAAAGCATATGGTCAGTAATTGCAAATCTACACATGCTATGTAATTAATGTATTCATCCAGAGTTTTCATTGATGGATGTGTAAGTCTTTTAAGTTGAACAATTTAGTGTAATTTATGTTATGTGGACAGTATTTTCTTATATTTATGTGTGCAAATGACTTATTATGAGTGGCCCATACATTTTACTTATTTAGTTATTTATTAGTTTATAATTCTAATCAATGGGAGAACTATTATTTACAATTTGAGATGTATTTTGGATATGCCAGCCATTACTGTAATGTGTTTAGCTTATTATATCAAGTAGTAGCAGATTAGTCTATTAATCCTTGTTACTAATTTTACAATTCTTTTGTAAAATAAATGAATAAAGTGAAATTATATGTTACTGATCTTCTGCTAATTCAAAGTGAAGCATATAAATTTTAGAATGCTCAAAAGTGTTTAAGGTATTAATTATTTGAATGGAGTTGTATAAAAATCAGCTAGTGTTAACTCTCCATTTTTAATAAAATATTAAATAGGGTGATTATGTAAAATCAATTATTTTCAAAAGAAACCTTGATAGTTTATTTGTAAGATCAAAGGAGTCATTCAAATACTGTTAGTCAAAAGACCTTAAACCACTAAACATCACACTACTGTATGGAAAGTTTTGCCTTTGTTTTGTCAAAATACCTTATTGTAACAGTACTATCTTGGCTATATTTCCTAGTTTATGTAAATTTTTTATATGGTCATAATTGTTAATAAACTGATTTATTATTTATTTTAAAAAAATTAGTTTCCCTTCATTTTTCTTATATGCTATTGTCTTGGGTTCACAACATTTATTATTTTCATTAAATTAAAAGTATACATAATATTTTTATACTTATAGTAATCTAATAAATCCATGTGTGTAATTGTGATTCCTGGATAAAATCATAGTAACAGATAATCACACATTTACAGATACTCAATATGATATATTATTTTAAGAATAATTTAAAGCTATCTTATCTTCTAAGACAGAAAATTATGTAAGACAAAAATGAAGACTGCTTGGTATTTTAAAAGATTATTCATGATATTTCAAACTGCACACTATCTTTCTATTTTTTAGTTAAGGTCCATTTAATTTTATATTAAGGTTGTCTGTGGGAAGGTGGAAGGACATCGAAAGCACTCTTGTCTTTCTGCCATCTCGAGTGATATCCCGTGTAATAGGCTATGATTAGTTTAAAATTTTGATTATGTAATTGAATACTTGAATAAATAACCCTTTCTGAGATTTAACAAATATGGTTATCTTATAGTAGGAAGTGCTTGCCTCCCATAGTTGGCCAGGATATCACTCACTCCTTTATTTATTTATTCATTTACTTAGGAGGCAGCATCATATACTATCACATTTCACAAGAGTTACAGTAAGAGCCCTGAGATTATTTACTCTTGTTATTCTTTCAGTGAGTTATCCAATACTTTTCATAAAAGGCATACTATTAAACCTTGTTATTTTTAAATAAATAGTTCCCATTTATTATCTGTACCATAAGAAAAATATATCTTATAGTATGTTACTCTAACTCAATTGAGAGAGATTGTGGTTTTTAAAAATAATGACAAGGATAATATTTATTTTTGAAATAAAAGATAAGGAGTTCTATTAGTAAAACATTTCTTAAATAAAAATTCATTTTACTCAGAGAATATGATTTGATGGGAGATTGATTCTAATAAATATTTGATAAGAGTGAAAATGTCTGTATGTCATTCATTTTCAGTTATTTATCATGCTATAATAATTATTTGCATTGTACTTGGATTTTGCCTCTATCTAGTTGTATATCTCTGCAGTATCATTCATACTTAAAAATTTATTGTAACCCAACTGGGTTTAGTCATAGAGTCTCTAGAATTACCAGAATATAACAGAATATCTCTCATCTGATATGTTTCTCTTTATCTTCTCTTTTCTCACTTTCTCTTCTCCCCGCTCTCTTTTCCTCCTCATCTCATTTTCATTTCTCCTCTCTCTCCTTTCATCCCATTCTTATTTCTCTTCTCCCTCTTTCTCCCCCTCTTTTTAAAGGTTTCAATCATCTCTCTCTTTTTTTTCTCTCCATCTCCTTCTCTCTCTCCTTTCATCTCACATCTTATTCTCATTTTTTTCTATCTCTCTTTTTATTCTCATTTCTCTCTCTCCCCCTCTTTTTAAAGGTTACAATTGGCTTTCTCTTTCTCTTCTTTCACTTTTCATTCTCATCTCCTCCTATTCCTTCATCTCACTCCCTCTGTGTCTTATCGTCATGTTACAATATATGTATTCTACCCTGTATCTCGTGTATCTTCACTTCCAGATAACATGTGATATAAAATATGATAGGGTTCTAGCTCAGTTAATAATTAATAAATAAAATATTCAGCATTAAAATTAAAATGTTTCACTAGCTCAAATTTAAAATACGAATGAGGTTCAGTTTATAAAATAAATTAAATAAATATTTAATATTTTCATGAGACTTGAAGTGAAAATACAGGTGACAAGATAGATTACACTGAGCAAATATCCCACAGGATACTACCTCAATGGCATAAAAACACTATCCCCCTTTATTACTATTTTAAATAACAAACTCATAGTATTCTTACGATTTTAATAACTTCTACTCACTAAGATTAAACCAATAATTAAATCTTAATCTTCTATTTATAATAATCTAGCTCAAATAAAATAATCTCAGGTTCATAAAGTTTATTCTAAGTTAATAAAATTACGGTAGTAAAATATGAGAAGGGATTTTATGTCATAATCTACTACACTGAAACTAATAATAATAAATAACAGTAATAATATTCTTCATTGTTTAACTAATTCTGTATATCTTTTCTTTTTACTATAATTTTATTACCATAATAAAATAATGAAATAATATAATATGATCTTATATCTTCATGTAATGATATAATAAATATGTGGTAGCATATTAATAATCTGACAAACAAAATATGTGTGGCAACCGATAGCATACAATTCAGTACACTATTGTGACAAACAATCCATGACCAATAAAACAATGTAAGATTATGATTATGTAATTATAATGAATACCAATAAAATATTTAAAATTCTTAAAATAATTTTCTATTTACCTTTTGTGCAAAATTATATATTTGTTTCAATTATTATGCATATATCGTGATTTCATGCAGCGATGTGGAGAAATAAATAACTCGGACACAAAATTTTTGAAATAACAAAATTTAACAAAGTTTATTACTAACAACAAATAAATAAACAATTTATTTACACTATTTACAGTGGATATCCTTAACTTTTACTTTACAATTTTATCTACTGGGTTATAGAAAAAATAATTTATATTTTAGTAATATATCTTTATCTAAACTTAAGACAAAATTTTAAAAAAATGTTACTATTTGGTTTCTCATTATGGTTAACTTATTACAAATATATTTATCTACTTTATTAGCAACAACATTTTATCCTTAATATTGTTAAACTATCTTATTTTAAAAATTCATAGGAAAACATTCTATAGAAACAAAAATAATGAGTATGGATTTCTCAAAATATTAAAAATTTTCATCTTGCAAAGTCAAAGATGTTACACAAAATATTATCCAAAATTCAGTACTAGATTTTAGTATTTATCACACAATGTTTACTAATCATAATATATTCTTCTTTAAGCCTTACTTTAGTATGATATAAGTGTAATCATCAATATATTTCTGTTAATCAATAAACAAAAAATATACTATGCATATTGTTTACATAATTTACTTTGTACTATTGTATTTTAAAATATGCAATACTTATTTTTCTCTTAAAAAAAAATACTAAAGCATTTAAAAATTATTATCACTTTAAAGAAAATATCTTTGTTTAGATACTTTATTTTAAAAAAGTTTATATTTCATTTCCGAAATAAAATTCAAAATATATTCTATGATTCTTTTCTTTCCTTAGGATACTTTGGATCTTCAATTTTAAGTTATAATGTCCTATTCCTTCTAAGCAAATAAACCAATCTTATACAAAATGATAGCATAACCTAAGTTCTAAATTATTTATCATTTCTCTTATACATATCTTACTGAACGATGCAATGCAGTTACATGAAATAAAGATAGTGAAAACAGATGCATAGGATTAAGGAAGAAAGCTAGAGTATTACTCTTAACATATCTCAAAATCATGGCACAGTGCGAAGAGGTATGACATTTACCTGCCTAATATCCTCTAGTACAGGGACGATGTTAAAGCTATTTCTTCAGCTTTATTAGAACATCAAATATTTAAAGAAATATAAACACTGTCCAAATAAAATGTGTATCAGTCATAGGGCTTTGTTAACTATGCTGATATTCACATAAAGACTAAATATTATTTCCATTCCTTATAACATCCTATTTCTTAAAACATCATCTTGGTTTCCTGTTCACTAAGTACTTCCAAGCCACTATCTCAACATTATTTCTCAAGATTTTCCACATCTTACATCGATAAATAACTATCTGCATTTACAAAACAATAAATAAAATTCATTAATAGTTAAACAATCTAGCTGTTCCACAAGAAAAGTCTGCTTACTTCATTATTCTATATGTCTAATCATATACAATCTACTTAGACAATATTTGAATATCCAATAACATGAAAATTTTAAAAGAATCACATAATTATTTGTTATGTTGGATTATATCACTAATAAAAAAAAAAATCATTGTATGCATATTTTCAAATCAATCCTATCTCATAATGTTTTTTAAAATGTTGTATAAATGTGGTACATATAAGTAAAAAACTTTTACACTTCATTCTTCCAATTTATGGATGATCTAAAGAAAACAAAAAAAATATACATTATAAATTATCAATAGTTATTATTATTACCAATAACCTTTATCTAGTCATCGTGTTCAGTAGGCTTCCTTTATCCACTTGAGCATTGCAGATATAAAAAAAATTCACACCCATACACTTTATATTAAAATATTTTTAGCTAAATTATTAGATTGTTATATTATAAAATTTTAATATTAATAAATTAATGTTTTTATGTTTTTCCTAATCTTATATAAAAATTTAGATTTAAACTAGGTTAACAAAATAAAAGGAATCAAAACTATAATTACATATTTTCTTGACGATAGTTCCTGATAAGTCCAAAATGTTTATTATTTTCTCTAGAGTTTTTAAAAATGTTCTCCTCCAAGCACGTTAAAGTTTAAAATAAAAATAATTATTAATCCATTTAGTAAAATTTATAGAAAATAATCCTTGGTTTTAGTATTTAGGACGATAATTATTAAATCATAATATTAATTAATCCCGTGAAGCTTCTTAATCTTCTCTACCAATATTCTCTGCATATCCGATGCATCAATCCATCTAATTTAACTTTAAAAATATTCGATAAACTTTTAAGTACTATTTGTATTTCCATGGATCCATCTTTTATTCAACTATGTGTTCACTTTTTTATATATGTTTCCTTCTTGATACATTTAAACTTTCGTTTGGTATTTTTATAAATCTCCTTTAAAATAAAAACTTCAAGTACTTTTAAACAAATCTTTTCTAAATACATTTTAAATAATTCTAAGACCGGATATTTTAATATCAAAAACGCTTCTGTAACATATTCTCCTGGGTTCTTTCTTTAATTCTTGAAAATATTTTTTAAAAATGTTACCTTCAGAAAGGATATAACATTTTACTCCTTTGAATATCATATTATATAAAACGATTCATAAGATATATTTGTCTTATTACTACTTTAAAAAAAATAAATCTTGGATAAACTTATCTAAATAATAATGCGTCTCCAATTTTTTCATTAGACTCCGTATGATGTCCGAGCTGTGGTTTTTTATGTACCAAAACAGTTCTTCGGTTATGCATTAATAAAGCTGTATCAACAAATATTCCAAACATTTTTACAGTATTACAATTGATATCCATTTTATTTCATAGTATATCCATCCTTTATTGCGAAGTTTAGGTTAAATTTTTAGATAAAATACGACTGGTAAGTACTTTCAAAATTATAAAATCATTTCCATGAAGTTTCTAAATTATTATATTTTAACACGCTCTTTTGCAAAAATACTTTTAAAAATTATCAATTAGTTTTTTTTTTTGCAAAATAAAAACGATAAGAAAGTACTAAAAGAAATTGACTAAAATAAAAATTTTAAAAATACTATCTTTTTGATAGTTATAATTTACCTTTCTCTGGTTTCAATATTACTAATCTCCCCCTATATCCCATGTGCAATTCATATTTATAGTCTGTAAGAATACCTATTCCTATTGGTTAATTCTTACTTTAGCTTGCAAACAAATTTACATATTTTCAATTTCAAGTAGAATTGAATTTCAAAATTAGAAATTATGATGTAATGAACTTAAAACATTATTTAAAATACCACATTTTAATTCAATTATAACTTTATTTAAATTATTTAATCTTTTAAAATAACTTTTAGAATAACATTTAATAACTTATTCCATTTCTTAATATTCAATTTATCTATGTTTATTTAAATAAAATATTTAATTTTTATATTATGGATGTATTCGTCTTTATTACATCATTTAAACATGTTATACGATAGTTAACTTAATATTTATTATTATTTTATGCTAGGTGACAATTCCATCCAATTCTATAATATAACTTTTAAAATATTTTAAATTTGTTATTAATTCAAACAAGCATGTGTGTGAAAGTATACATTAAAAGTCACATGATTAATAACTTTGACAGACGATTTTTAATCTATTTCTCTGCCTAGACTAATAAAATTGATACACTTATTATATTATATAAAATAATTATAAAAAATTTGGAAGAATAATTTAGAAAATATAGAATTAAATACAATTCTCACCATCATAAAGTTTATTTTAAAAATATACTATATTAATTTTGATTATTAAATATGATTATAAATTTAAACATAGCATTTATTAACTATAAGTTTTAAACTATTAAAATCAAATTTTAAATATACTTTTAATATTTATAGCTGTGTTATTTAATATGGCCAGGTTTTACAAGCATATGAAACTATTTTAAACTTTACTTAACTACTTTTTAAATAATTCACTATAATTTTATATACTACATATTTGCTTTAACCTCAAATTGTACTTTAAAGATATAATTGACTTAATATAATTAATGTATTAAAAGAACATATTCTAAAATTTAAAATTTTTAGTAATTGACTGTTATAAATTATTACTGACCTATAGAAAAGGGCACAATATATATATATACACCTGGGTCTCGTTTTATGCAGTAGATATGTTCCACAGAAAACCTGCATTAAAAAAAATCGCACAAAAATAGAATTGACTTACCTTGAAAAATGGGGGACAGGTACTGTAATTTTCAGAATTCACATAAAAGCAAAGCATTAAGGAAAAATTACTTTAAAATTTTATTAAAAAAATTAAAGTATGACTAATAAAAAATTTCAAATATTTGAAAAAAATTAATACAAGACAAACTTTTTCTACTTTTTTTATTATTACAGTATTTAATTTTACACTTTTCATACATATTTTAATCATTACTGCTAATGTTCATTTGTAAACTGGTAAGAAATAAGACTCAATGTGATGTGATGTATTGTAGCTTCTCCTTAAATGAAGTCAAGAATCTCTCAGCAATTATGTCCAGAGAAACCTGTTAGCCACTTTATTTTTATTCGTGATGTGATATACAACTAGTGCCACTTTCAGTCTTATGCTGCGTTAATGGCTTTCTCTTTCTGTATTAAAAAAATGAGATTGCAATCAAAACAAAATATTATACATTATCATTAGAAAGATTATTTTCAGTTTATAAAATCTTCGTTTTTTATTTTAAAAATCTAAAAGATTATTTATTTCTGTTATATATAACAAAATATGTTTTAAAAGTTTAAACTTTTTGAATATTAATTGTGATATTTTTAAATGTAAGTATAAATCTATTATTAATATTTACTCATTAGTATAAGTAGGTTCTTTACGTAGAAGCTAAGATTCTCAATACAGCTTCAGGCCATATTCACATTTGCTACTAATATAACGTTATATTTTTGAAAAAAAAAAGTATTTCAAGTGAAAATAAGTTATTAATAATTTAGATTTCTTGATATCTAATAAATATAGTGAAATATGAAAGATATTAAGAAGAAATATCAATCACGTAACTTCAAAATCGCATTTTTAAAATAATCCGTATAAAACGAGACCCAGGTGTCAGGCATTGAACTAGAAAAATATAAAGTAGGCATTATAAAAAAAAATTTTTTTTTTTTTTAATTTGATTCGGTCGTTAGCCCATGCCTAGCTCAGTGGAATAGCAGAGATTTAATAAGATAATCTAAGAGTAATATAAAAAAGGAATAAAATAAGCGCAGTATTAACATACAACTTTATTTATGCCATATATATAAGATTTAAAATTATTTTAGTATTAGTTTTACTTTAACATTATTTTTACTTTACCTTAGATTTTAATTTACATTTTAATTTCTATTATATTATAAGTTTACATTTTAATTAAGTTCGCACAGTGGGATTATAAAAGTTGTTATAATAAGTGCTATAGATCGGTTCATAGATTACACGGTTAAAAAATTCCAAAGTAAACTAGCGATCAAAATATAAAATATTGATTACTGACAATTGCGGAGGAAATTTATATGTAACCCAATAGTATTCACCATAAGATACTTGCATTGTCACCAATAACTAAAAGACATCCGAATAAATACATTTTAGATACTCACCGTAAGTATCATTATTTATCGAATGTCTATATATTTTGATCAAATATGAAACGCAAACATAGTTAACCGATAAACAATCCATGCAAGCATCTATAAACAACTTAAATTTAATGCATTTTTATTTAGGGTCGAGCATGAATACTACATAGATTTGCATTGAAATTAAAATATTCTATCCCTATTTAACCTTAGGCTAAAATTCGTAGTCAAACTGGCATCAATTCATCTGATATATCGATGTATTCAATGTAATAAAATAGACGCACAAAAGGTTAAAAGAAGAAATTGCCTCTTATGAGATAGGAATATTACATCTATCTCTAAAGAAGAGCAATAAAACAAAAACTCCATAGAAAGGAACTGCGGTATCCGACTTATAATTCCTTCCATAGGCAAACGAAGTGTGCGGCGTATGAAGCGATTCTGCCCGTGGCGAATCAATATTACATCTACTAATCACACCAATATATCCAATCCATTGACCCAATCTAACCACGAAACAAATAACCTAAGATTACCCTCCCCTAATATAACTTTACAAATCTATACAGCCATTCACGCCCGACTTAAGTTTAACATTTATATAATTAATTTAACGGAAAACAACAATCATAATAAAACTTAAAGAACAAAAAATAAATAAATGGAAATGATTTTACAAAATAAATAAGAAAAAAAATACATCAAATAACATTATTAATGAAGAATTTAGTTTGGTCAGATAGGATTCTATTGCATTATTTACTAAAAGTTTTAAAATTTAGAGTTCTTATTGTTTCAAGTGAATATATAAGTTCTTACGATTTTTAAAACGTCCAACTTTATCCGTTGCTTGCCATGAACGTAAATTCCCACGCCGTCCTAAAATTGGTATCCATTTAGCCGTTGTTTTATTTATTCATTCGGAGGTTTTTTAATTTAGTTGGTCCTCAATGTAGGAAACGATAGTTCATTTCTCCCTTCTTTAACAGCTGAAAGAATTGACCGTGCGTCTGTCAATTCCTCCAACTCCGTACTACTACATATAGTCACATCGTAATAATCAATTTCCAGTCACTAATTAATAATTTCCAAAATTTTTCCTTTTATACGTATTCGAAGGATTGACTTAACATTACGTCATCAATGAGATGATCCTTTTCGTTGAGGTCCGATTTCCAAATGGATTTATTTCATTTGCTGAAAGTTTCTATTGTTTTCTTATCTGACCGGTGTTTTTACATTTAAATGCCAAGGCTGGTTTACATTTAACTAATTAACAATCATTTCCATTTCTGATTAATTAACCTGTTTTCCAAATCAAAAATATGTTTAAAGATAAATTTAAAGATATAATTTTATCTCCAAATCTTTTTAAAATTTAGTTTTAAAATACTTTTTCTTTAATAAATTTTTATTTTAATAATTTTTCATTATCTGTGCGATTTAATATATAAGAGTTTAAATTGATATTTAATTTCAATTTTTAATTCTTAAAGAAAATTTTTAAATGCGAACTTTTTAATTTACTTTCATGTTTAATAAATAAAAATAAAAAAACAACAATGTAACGAACGTCTGTGCTCGTTACAATATATATATATGTCACATGATAACAGCCAAAGCTTAATAAACTATACAATTTACAATCTGTTGTCAGGTCAATTTCTATAGATAAAATAATGAATTTTTATAGTATAATATTACAAATATGTATATATATTTATTTGTAATGATATACTATAAAAATCATGCTTGCATACATATCATTTATATATATTTACTTAATGCTATAATTGTATTTATTGCATATATATATATATAATAGGTAAAGTGTTATGTAGGTAAAGTGTTATGTATTTAAGTTTCTCTTTATATATTCCTCAGTAAAAGTACCAATTTTAATTTTACTTTCAAAAAACTAAATAAAAATTCTTCCACAATCCATTTAAAAATTAGTCATGTTTCTGAATCATGAAATATTGTATTTCATATAAAGCGCTAGTTGGTTCATTGTTTATTGCTCTTATTGTATTCATTTCTCATATCATTATTGAATGCAACATTGAATATATAATGAATTATTTTAATCCCAGTTTAAATGTGTTAATATCACTGTTCTTTTAAGATGTATCAGTGCACAATCGTGCTCTAGCTAAAATTCTGTTTCATATATAGTCTTTCTTGCTAAAGAATTGAAATTTGTTTAAAATCAAGTCATAGAATTGAAATTTGTATGTAATTGTGAAGTGTATATTAATATAATTATGAATTATAAGCCATAGTAATCAATTGATGCAAGAAGGTTTGTGCAGAAAATCCTCTTGTAGTGTCTAATCATCTAATATCCCCAGATTATTTTTTATCTTGTGGTTTTATAGTTAACTAAATATTGTTAAATTTTCATTTACTATTGTCAAACTTCCTCCACACACAACTTTGATGCCATCCATTTCAGATAAATACAAAAATGATTATGTAAAAGTTGGTTTCCGGAGAGTTGCATTAGATCCTAAGATCGAGATGCAGTGCTTTCAGATCCAAGACTTTTCTCTGATGAAAGCCACAACTTAGAAACTAATCAAGATATTGATTGAGTAGGCACTAGATATGGATTTTTTGCACAAACCTTCTTGCAGCCATTGATCATTAAAGCTTGTACTGGGTGGCACTACTGTATGAAGAGTTTGCTATTGTTTTAACAGCTTGTGCAGTTATAGAAAGTGGTGGTCATGTGAGATTTTAGTGGTTTAATAACAATTTATTTGTATCTATGAAGAATTCCATTATAATTAGTAGCCTCTCATCTTCACACCATATTAGTAAAATTTCTTTTACCATCCAACCATCACACATGTGGCCTCCCCCACCCTGATTTACAATTATTTGGATTCCTGTCCAAATCGTCATCTGTCCAACTTTGATACATTCTCTTCTTTGTATTTAATACTATAAAAACTATAATTTCAAAAGAAATAAATCTTGTAATTGTGTTTTTACTTGAAGAAAAAATATTTTGTTTTGGTTTTTCTTTTTTTGACAAATAGACATTAATGATATTAATTGGTAAAGTAATTGAGTGATTATGGCTTAGGAAATCTCATAATATTCAAGGAAAAAATGGACAGATTAAGCTCTCACCAATAATCTTCAGTTTTTGAACCAACTTTAATCTTATGCTAAACTGCATAAAAAATTTAGTAAATAAATGATAGGTCACTCATTAAATCATACAAACAAAAAATATTATTATTCAGCAGTCTCTCATAATAACAAATGTTCTTATGTTGTTAAAATCATTAAAAAAAATTAAAAAAAATTATAAAGGTTTGAATAAATTGTTTATTAACAGTAACCTGTTGGTTTAATAGTTATATGCTCACTGTTAGGCCTAAAAGCACTTGTTCAATCTTAGAAAATGCAGTAATTTTATAGATTATTATTAAACTTATTAAATTGTTTCTAGAATCACTTAAAGCTATTTGAACTTTCAGTAGCATAAAAAAAGAATTCAGAAATTATCATGATGTAACATCACTGGTTTTGTAAATAGTAACAGACTATCAAACATATATAATCTTCAATTAATAGATGAACTGAAGTAGATTCTTAACGTTGATAGCAGTCAGAGTTTATTTGTTTTAAAAAAGCGTAGGTTCAGACCAATGGTCATTGCACATAAATATCAACCCCTCCTTTAATAAAAAATTAGAGGGACCATAGTCGATTTACTTTAATAGTATTTATTAGTATTTTTATCACAGCTATTATTATTAATGTTATTGTAATTTTTAATGCAGAAAAAATCACTGGTCTGTATTATTTATTACTTATAAGAAATCTTAAACTTTTCATTCACTCAAATCATTAACTATTTAACTTGTATTAATCTTTTTTAAACACAATGTTTTGCATTATACTTCATAATTTATTAAAATTATATTGATGAGTTTTATTTTTAATTTTCAAAAAGCACTGGGAGAGAAATAAAAGATGAGTTTTACTTTTAAAATAACACCATTCTCATTTTCAATATTCCATTTCTTAATGGCATTCAATTCTTTAATAGCATATCTGTACTCTGTCATTATCTAAACTAGTAGGTATTGAAATAATGTGAATTGGAATGTTTTGCTTTTGTATTCTTAATATTAAATATTAATAGAAAATCTAGCTGTGTATATAATATTAAATATTTAAATTGTTGAATTATGAATCAAAAAAGTATTAATAGAATTGATACGATATAAAATTTTTAATACTTTATTTTTCTACTTAATATTTTTTCTACACCCCATATATATAATAAATATATGAACTCACTAAAGGAAAAATAAAAACATAATAAAACACACAATTACTTGTCTATAAAACTGCTTTAATATTTCGACCACCAGACTGGTTTTCATTTTTCTGATATGAAAACCAGTGTACTTGTTGAAATATTAAAGCGGTTTTATAGGAAGTAATTGTGTGTTTTTATTATATATGTATATTGTAATAGAACGTATACATTATCCAATCTAAATGAAGAATGAAACAATTATACCAATCATTGAAGAACCAAAATGTAATGGATAACATTATTTCAATTATATTTAAACAAATTACTTATCTGCCTTTTCAACTAGCTATATGTGAAATAAATCAAAATTGTATAGAGAAATAATGAGGCCTAGAATTATAATTTATTCTCAGGGTTAATATGACTAACTAAATTGAATCTAATATACACATTAAATAAGTAAACTTATGTATATCTAAATGTATCAACTAACACTGACTTGTATAAGTGACTTTAAAATTAAATAATAATTAAAATACAAAATTATTCATTAAATTATGAGTAATTTAATAAACTTCATAATGACTCTGGCACTAAAGAAAAATAAGAATAAAATACATCTGGGTCTCCTTTTATGCTATAGATAGATTCCTCAGAAAACACGCGTAAACAAAATTGCGCAAAAATAGATGTAACTTACATTGAAAAAGGGGGGATGCAGTCTGTGATTTTTCAAAATTCATGTAAAAGCAAAGCACCAATGTAAAATTACTTTAAAATTCACGCAAAAAAAAAAAAAAAATAAGGAAATAAAATATGACTAATAAAAAATTTCAAATTTGAAAAAAATTGATACTAGACAAACTTTTTTAACTATAATATTTAATTTTATTCAAAATAATATATTTTTATGCATAATTTACAGTACAGTAATTTACATTTTTATACATGTTTTAATTATTATTGCTATTTGCCGAAAAACACATTCATTTGCAAACTGGTAAAAAATCAAATTTTTCACAAGAGAAAATACAACTAATGCCAACTTCACACTCATGTTGTGTCAATGGTTTTCTGGTGATAACTTAATTAGTAATTAATCTTTGAGATGATGATTTTATTAATTGTTTATGAAACTAACAACTAAAAATTAAATTCTTATTTTTGTCTTTAATTTTTTAATTTTCAATTCCGTTTAAAAATCAAATTTCACATCACATTAATTTCAAGTCACCGTAAGTAATTTTTAAATTGTTAATTACAATTAAAAATCAGATTTTAATTTTTAATTGTTAAATTTAATTGTGCCCACTCCTATTACTCACCTTTTAAAAAACTTGTGGACACTAAATTATTAATAATTGATTACGTTCTTTTTTAAAAAGCAAAAACAGAATGTGATTTAAAATGCAAAATTATCATGCACAATGTTTGAACAAATTTACATTATAATCTTGTAAAATTTAATGTGTGTATACATAAAATGTGGAAATCATGATTTTAATTTCATTATTGCATAAAATCTTACTATTATAAAGCACTGAAAATATTGAAATTTTGAAGATGAAAGTCGAATTCCAATAATGTGCTATTACTTTCAATATAACGTAAGTGTGCAAAATTTATTATTTAAAGTAATAGAGCATTATCAGAGTTCAACTTCCAATGAAACATAAATCGCATAACTTCAAAATCATGTTAAATAAGTCCATGTAAAAAAAGACCCAGGTGTATTAGAATCCTTCCAAATAAACTACAAAGTCATTGTTTATAAAACAAATGGTACATACTTTATTTCTAGATTATGGTTTGATTTTTAAATAGTATCTGTATTTTAAATGTTTTTTTAAATACAAACCAAATAATATATATATATATACTTGCAATAGTATATATATTAAATAGACAAATACATATTTGTACTCAATAAGTATACATTAGTATAAACACAAACCAATATTTATATTTTCCAAATATTCAACTTTTAAAAAAAAATTAAATCAAATAAATAAAGGTATATTATATACAGCAAATATATGAATTGTTTATGTTTTGCATAACAGTTATTATATGAAGTTAAAATGAAAATAAATAAATAAATAATTGGCAGGTAAAATATTATAAAATTAATAAAGTAGATAATAGATATGCTCTTAAAGCTAGGTTAATTGATTAAATATCACTAAATCAAAAGAAATCATCAAAATCACTCCACTACATTATAAAAAGTTTACATATTATAACCACTTTGAACCATGCTTATTACTACAAGCACTGAATACTTAAGTTTATTATCTCTAAAGAGGCTCACTCAAGCCTATAAATCTAATATTTTTTGACTACTTAGCCAATTAATGCCACTTTATCACTTAGTCTAAATATGTAACTTATTTCACATAATCTTTTATTTATTAGTTTTATATATGTACACATACTCAATATATATATATATATATAATGACGATTTCTAACTGACAGGAAAGAATACTTATTCATGACTTTAAATAACTGTTAATAAGTCAATTCAATCCATAATTCCCAAGAGCACATCCAATTATCAAATAATTAAACAAATATTTAAAAAATTAAGTTATATAGATAATAAAATTTTAATAGTAAAATTTGCAAAGATAAATCAAAATTATTATAGAAGTTTATAATAACCAATATGCAAATGAAACTTATACACTTTATTTCAAATTTTAAATACTTAGTGTTGATTTTGACATTTATAAAATGTTTGTTTTTCTAAACAAGATGCTTAAATATAACAGTATCATACTAATAAAAACATTTCATTTTTTTAATTAAAAAAAATGTATATGTATCGATCTCAAAAATATCTATATAAACATATCATTTAAATTAATAAAATTATTAATTTACCATTAAAAGTCCAACTTGTTTTGTTATTCTACTTTTTTCTTCTAAATACTTGAATGCATTTTATCCCAGGTTAAATTTTTTTAAAAAAATATCACATTAGTGAAAATTGTCAGTTCCCAATGCATATTATTCTATTTTTTTAAGATTTCTTTCCTTTAAAAAAAAATTGAAATGTTGAATACAATATATTGATTAATTCCAGTTGTTTCCAAATTGTTATTAAATTTACCATTGTAGATTTTATTTTTAGATAGCTATCTTAAATTTCAGCTTAACCCTTTAACTGCTAATTATATTATTGGTTGTATGAGATAAAAATCAAATCCTTTAATTGGCCAACTCACAAACTGAAGACAAAGCCTATTGTTAAAACATATTCGCCTATAATATTAAATTCATCTCAGATACGTTTATAAAAAGTATATTACTAATTTTTCAAGTTATGAAAGAGAACAAAAGTTCTTTCAAAAATAAATTGCTATTTATTTATTATAAAATATATTCAATTTCGGCAAATATAAAGCAAATGTCTAAACAAAAAAGTGCATGACGCAAACGCTTTTTTTCAATTTTACGTTATCGAAAAGTAAAGATTTCTTTTTGCTAAATCTTAAATATTTTTACTAAAATCTTCAATATTTTTCGAAAATAATTTTGTTTTTTTGGTATATTTTTTAAAAAACTAGTTTAATTTCTCAAATTATATTTTTTTAATACTTAAATTGCATTCGAAATGAAAATCTCAGCATTTTTCTTTATTTTCTTTGATCAGGCGGTTTCTTTGTTCTTTCCCGCTAATCAGAATGTCTTTTTCGGCTGAGAGCTGGCTAACAACCAATTACTGACAAGGTTCTTTCTTTGTTTAGTTTAAAATGCGATTTTTTTGATTTTTTACTTGTAAAATAATTCGGAAGAGGGCACCATCTTACAGAACTTTTAAAAACCTAATCAATACCTGTCAAACGAATATTTTAGCATAAGAACTAGCAGAGTTAGAGTGATGTCAGATGTCGACGAGATGCCTCGTAAGAGGCGGTTGAAGAATTAAGACGTGATGAAATTCATATGTTAAGGTTTTTTTTTAATTTCTAGGATAAAGAAAAGATGACTGCAGTTTAATCCTTAAACTGTGATAATATATTACTCACCCCAACATTATTGATATGTTTACATACAATAGATTATCCAATTATTTAGAAGAATCCAAAGAAACAAAGTATAACTAATTTTTCTCCTACAGTTTCTTTTATAATAATTTAATAATGGCCTTCTTTTTCTATGGTTGTTGGTTTTTTTTTCACATGCCCCAGAATATGGAGTCTTGACAACAATTATTAACATATGTTTTTAAAAAAATTATATTCGAAATAAACAATATTAATCACATAAAAAATATTACATCGAAAATTTATTTTATAGCTTTTAAAAAATAAATAAATAAATAAATAGATAGATAAATAATAAGTAACAATATCATACAATATCAAGTACTTTTCTCAGAGTTTTTTCTTTCTCGAATCATAAGAACGTGTGGTGAAAATTGAAATCCTTATTTTTCCTTTTATTATTTTCTCCTCATTCTGAAGTTCTATTGGTTGAGAAGTTTTAAAAAATATTTTATCTTTCAATATATTTTTCCAAATATTGTTAATTTTCTTTAATTCACATTTTTCATTTATGCTCATGGGTCTTTTAAAAATTCTCTTAGCAGTTTCTGGTCATATTGTTCAATTTTTGCAAGAATATGTGTTTTATTAAAATTGATGTAATGGTTAGTTAATTTAATGTGTGAATAAATGGCTGATGAGTTAGATTTTTCTCTAACTACCAAAGTGTATTCTTCTTTTCTTATGTTTATTCTATGATGCATCTGTCCAATGTATGAATGTAAACAAACTACACATAGAATTTCATATACAACATGGGAATGTTTTTAAGGTGTTGAAATACTTCATTATTTTTTTTAAATGTAGTATAAATTGTGGGGATATTATTTTTCTTTAAAACATTACCAATTTTACTAGTTACTTCCTTTATGTATGACAGAACAGTCTTAATTTTAGAAGTATCGAAATGTTTTTACTTATTATTTAAAAAAAAGACCCTATTAATAATTTCTTAATCGAAACCATTATGAAGAAACATTTTTTAAGTAGCATAGACATATTTTCTAAAATGGCTTTCATCAGAAAGTCTTGTAGTAATACCTAACAATGTCTTTCACATATCAGCCATTTTAGCAAAGACAGCTGTGCTACCAATAAAATGCTTCTTGATAAGAATTTTGATCAAAGGATTATTAAGAAATAAAAAAATAAGACTATTCACTATATAAGAAAGGAGTAACTAATAAAATTGGGAATGTTTTGAAGAAAAGAAATATCTACACAATTTATATTACATTAAAAAAAATAATGCAGTATTTCTATGCCCTAAAGAGAAAATTCCCTTGTGTCATTGTGTATATGAAATTCCATGTGCAGTTTGTTTACATTTACATATTGAAAAGACCAATTATAGAATAAACATAAGAAAAGAAGAATACATTTCGGCAGTTAGAAAAGAACTAATTCATCAGCCATTTATTCACACATTAAATTAACTAACCATGACATCAATTTTAATAAAACACTTACTCTGGCAGAAATTGAACAATATGACTAGAGTGTGCTAAGGGAAACTGCAGACATTTGTAAAATGTTCACAAACATAAATGAAAAGTGTGAATTAAAGAAAATTAACAAATATTTGGAAAAAGCTATTGGAAGATAAAATATTTTTTTACAATTTCTCAAACAATAAAATTGGAGAATGAGAGAAAATAACAAAAATAAATAAATAATGATTTTAAATCTCACCACAGACATTCTTATGATGTGAGAAAGAAGTTGCTCTGAGGAAAGTACTTGTTATTGTACTGCAGCATCAGCTATTTAATTATTACATTTTTATTATGTGAAAGCTCACAGAAATTACTATGAATTCATCATTTATCCATGAAAATATTAAAATTAACATATATATATATATTGTAACGAGCACAGACGTTCATTACATTGTTTTTTTTTATATTTATTAAACATGAAAGTAAATTAAAAAGTTCACATTTAAAAATTTTCTTTAAGAATTAAAAATTGAAATTAAATATCATCTTAAACTCGTATATATTAAATCGCACAGATAAAAAAAAATTATTAAAATAAAACTGTATTAAAAATAGAAAAGGTATTTTAAAAACAAAAACTTAAAAAGATTTAGAGATAAAAATATATATTTGATTTGGAAAACATGTTAATTAATCAGAAATGGAAATGATTGTTAATTAGTTAAATGTAAACCAGCCTTGGGCATTTAAATGTAAAAACATCGGTCAGATAGGAAAACAATAGAAACAAATAGCCAATGAAAGAAATCCATCGGGAAATCGGACCTCAGCGAAAGGATCATCAGATCGATGACATAATGCCAAGTCAATCCTTCGAATACGTATAAAAGGAAAATTTGGAAATTATTAATTAGTGAGTTAATGATTATTACGATGTGACTATATGTATTTGTACGGAGTTGGAGGTGAAGGGATTGAAAGAGGTGCTTTCAATTCCTTCAGCTGTTAAATAAAATGGAAAAATGAAACATCACTTTTCTTATATTCAGAGGACCACAGGATCATCGGGAAATTTAACGCTGGATTTCAAACGGCAAGCAACTGTTAAAGATAAACATTTCTAAAACCGTAAGAACTTTATAAAATATAACGAACAATATTAATTTGAAAACACTAAGAACTTTAAATTTTAAACTTTCCTAGTAATTTAATTGTTACAAATAGAATCCTATCTGACCAAACTAAATTCTTTATTAATAGTGTTATTTGATGTATTTTTTATTTATTTGTGTAATATCATTTCCATTTATTTAATTTTGTTCTTTAAGTTTATTTATGATTTCTGTTTTCCGATAAATTAAAATAAATCAATGTTAAATTTAAGTCGGGCGTGAATGGCTGTATAGATTTGTAAAGTTATATTAGGGGAGGGTAATCTTGGGTTATTTGGTTCGTGGTTAAATTGGGTCAATGGATTGAATATATTGGTGTAATTAGTAGATGTAATATTGATTCGCTACGGGCAGAATCGCTTCATACACCGCACACTTCCGTTTGCCTATGGAAGGAATTATAAGTCAGATACCGCAGTTCCTTTCTATGGAGTTTTTTGTTTTATTGCTCTTCTTTGCAGATAGATGTAATATTCCTATCTCATGAAAAGCAATTTCTTCTCTTAACTTTTTGTGCTGCCGTATTTTATTACATTGAATACATCGATGTATCAGATGAATTGATGCCAGTTTGACTACGAATTTTAGCCTAAGGTTAAATAGGGATAGAATGTTTATTTTCAAAAGCAAATTTATCTGGTCTATTCATACTCGACCCTAAATAAAAATGCATTAAATTTAAGTTGTTTATAGACGCTTGCATGGATTGTTTATTGGTTAACTATGTTTTGCGTTTCCATATTTGATCAAAATATATAGACATTCGATAAATAATGATACCTTACGGTGAGTATCTAAAATGTATTTATTCGGATGTCTTTTAAATTATTGGTGACAATGCAAGTATCTTATGGTGAATACTAATGGGTTACGTATAAATTTCCCTCCGCAATTGTCAGTAATCAATAATTTTGTATTTTGATCGTTTATGTTTATTTTGAAATGTTTTTGACCGTGAAGTCTATGTTACCGATCTATATTCAACATTATAAACAAGCTTTCATAAATTTATCTGTGCGAACTTAATTAAAAATGTAAAATTAGAATATAATAGTAATTAAATGTAAATTAAAGTCAAAAATCAAAGTTAAAAATAATGTTAAATGTTAAAATGTAAAACTAATACTAAAATAATTTTAAATCTTATATATATGTGCATAAATAAATGTTTGTATGCTAATTACTGGCAGTGGCTTATTTTATTTATTTTTTAATGTTGAAATCTAATTAGATAAGATATTATATTATTTAATCTCTGCTATTCCACTGAGCTAGTGACATGGGCTAACGAACGGAATCAAAATAAAAAAAAAAAAAAATTTTTTTTTTTTTTTACTTACGTATCTGCCTACTTTATAAATTTTTCTAGGTTCAAATGCCTAGATGGCGCCCTGTAGTGCAGTTTACGTTAAGTCTATTTCTCCAGATCATTACAATATATATATATATAGTGTTCACCTAATAGTTTAGTTTTTCATTAAAGTTTAACCATGAAGTCCTAAAGATAAGATGGTTCAATGTCTTGATAAATATATCCAAGAGTTATCATTTAGTCATAATGCCCAGTATTGTTAAAAACAGTATTTGAGAGATAGAGTCAAGAGCTAAAAAAGATGTAAGTTTGAATTTCATCTGGTCAAAATAAAAATCTCAGTTTGAGGAAATTGTTATATACTTAAACACCATATGACTTTGCAAGAAACAGATTGTGGTCATTATTTAAGTCATATTTGATCATAGTATTTTATTGCTATCTTTATTTTGAGCAGATAACTCAGAAAGAATACATACATACATACATACATGCATGTGTAAAATGTTTGACTAGTAAGTAATTTTAATTCTGTAGAATATTATTGTTTAACTGATTGCAATACGAAGCACTAAAATAATTATTTAAATTCAATGCTATCAGGAACATTATTTCTATAATGTTATTCTAAACATCAGATATCATTAAAGTTTATAATAAAACACTAAAAAATGCACTGAAGTAAATTATGCTAAGAGAGTGGAAAGTAACAGAAAACTATATTATGCAAAAAAAAACCAGTATGCATAAATATTATTTTTGTACAAAATTCATTATTTTTATTACATTTATTTATAATAATCATATTCTACAATAAAAACAATTTCAGTATAATATTTATAAAATCAAAATTAACTAAAGAGAATATATCAATAAATAAAAAAAAAAACAATTATTTTTTTACAGCTATATTCTCTTATTCTTCTCGTAAACAATTCTTTGTCTATCTTCTATATATAACCATTACTTTAAAGCAAAGAAGGTTTGCTAAACCTCTGATGAAGACTGCTGGACAGTCAAAACTGGAAGAAAACTAAAAACGTTTTTTAAGAAAATTTGTTTGCATTGAAGTATATATGAATGTATTACAAGCAATATATATATTGTTTATAGCTACTTAATGTTTCAACCTGAAAACTGGTTTTCATTCAAAAAAATCACTCCTCTGTTTGAAATATTAAATGACAAGTAATTGTGCTTTGCTTTTTATTACTACATTTATGTGATACATTATAGCCAATTATATGTAAATCACCTGTGTATATACATATAACAATTAATTAGATTCCAACCAGTCACCACCTAAACATTCACAGTAAATATAGTAATCAATATTTCTAACTACTGTCAAGGCAACCTTCTCACTTTTTTAATAGCAAGAATGGAAATCCATTCTTACTAATATAACAATTATAACAATTAAATAAATTTTAATGGTAAATACAATATTATAGATTAAATTCAGTTAAAGCTGATAAGGATTACCACATAATCGAAAGCACTACAAAAGAATTTAAACTATAATATTGTATTTACCGTTAAAATTTATTTATTTATTTGTTATATATATAATATTTTATAACGGGTACTGTATTTTACATATAACAAGTGTATTTCATTTTTGAATTGAAAATTTTATTTGGCTACCGATTAGTTTGATTAAAAATATTTGTATACCAGTGTGTAATTTGAAATTGATCAGAAACATTTCTTCAAAATAATGACGAGTTCATGAAAGTGTAATTATAATTAATTGAAATTTCAGCTGATCAAATTATATATCTGGGAATGGTATTTTAAATCATCTATTTTCCTCAAATCTATTAGTTTAGAAGCAGGAATAGAGTTGGTTTTGTCTATTATTTTCAGATAGCATTTAATTTGTTCAAGTCATATCTTTGCTTTATACTATGATAATTTCAAAATATCTAATGCCTAAGTATTTGTTGGTCATAGTTGGTCATTTTTTTTCAAAATGTAAATTTCTTTCACTTGATATTATGCTTTGATAATATAACATTTTCCTGAAGGTTTGTGATAATGGTGTTTTAATTATATTTATTGTTTGGACTATTTCCATCATCTAATATGAGTATCGAATGTCTTTACAAAAATTTAATTTTATTACATTCAACTGTTAGTAGTAGCATATTAAACAGGTTAGTATATGCATAATGTTTTGAGAGGTATTATTCTCCTCTCTTCAGATGTTGCTGGCATGACCAATAACAGTACTAACATAGAAATTGAACATGGACCCTTAGTTTTTTGAGTTTTGAATTTTAAGGTAATGCTCTAACCAAGTCAAAATGTGAAACATTAGATTTCTTCCTAAATGCAACAAAAGTATTTTTTTCTCTTTTGATTCTGATTCTTTTATCCCTCTGCCTAAAATATAAATGTAAGCAGATCCAACAAAAAATTTAATAAATATAAAGAAATTCTAATAATCTTTTATTCATAGTATATTGTAATATTTCACCACTTTTTATAATTAGTATAAGTTGTGCAAATGTCCTTTTTTATAAAAACTTTCCTAGTCTTATTGTAAATATTATATTTCAGCTTAAAATATTGGAGTAGTTTAAATTTTGTTTTATGTTGATAAGATTCAGGATTCATCATCATGAACCACTAGATATATCAATAGGTAATGAATATCCAGTATAAAAACAAGCCAATGGGTGGTGTTGCTCAGTAAATCTGGTTATTTTTATTTAAATGGAGATCTGGCTATAAATAGTCAGTCCAGATAAAGATAAGGGTGATCAAACAACAATTTATTCCCAAATATTGATCAGACATAAAGCAAACTGTCAAGGTTCAACTGGAGGCGTTGTCATAATTGCACACAAGGCAAGATCCTCACAGAACATCCAGAAATATCACCCTACCTACTCACAAGGCGAGCTTGCATGGTACAGCTGGAAGTATTAGGTAAACCTAGAAGGGTACCTAATATCTCTTACATTAATAGTTGCATGCAACTAAATGTTATATCCAGCCAATGGTTTCAGATAAATGTATAACATTTATAAGATGTGACAATTTAATTCATGAAATGGTCATGTGGTATCACATGTGATCTTACATTCATGTTTGAATATGTTTAATATAATACATGTAAATTTTAAGCTTGTTATTTTAGCTATTGAAAAGATGATAAACTACATGCATGCTCTTTGGCATAAAATTGGGTGATTGAAATTTTGAGTAATATATTAAAATCAAATTTTGTATGCAAATCAGTAAAAGAACTATAAAACATTATAATGGTTGCAAATAGCATATGGTCAACATGCTATGAAGAAATCATATGTGTTTGAGTGGCATAAGAGGTTCAGAGCTAGGTGAGAGGATATGATGGATGATACCAGAAGCAGGCAGGCAAAAACAACAATGATTGACATTAATATTAACAAGATGTGAGATGCAATATAGTCTACAGATGGTTAGCGGTGAGATTTAGCCAAAGAATTGCAGATTGATTGAAAAACAGATTAAACTTTAAATAAAGAATTGAGCTTGAGAAAGATTTTTTGTAAAATTTGTATTTTGAATCTTCACAGATAACCAAGGAATTTTTAGCCAAAAAATCCAATTACAAAAGTCAATCATTCTGCCCTTTCACCTGGTTTAGCTCTTTGTCATTTTTGGTTATTTTCAAAAATAAAAACTGCATGGGAAGGATTAAGATCTTCTACTATAACTGATATCAAAAAGAATGTGAAACAACTGCTCAGCATCATTCCTGAAAATAAATTCTGGATGTGCTTCCAGAAATGGGAATACAATTTTAATCATTGTACAGATGCACAAGAGGATTGCTTTGAAGGTGTGCTTCCAGAAATGGGAACACAATTTTAATAAGTGTACAGATGCACAAGGGGATTGCTTTGAAGGTGACAGTATCTACTCGTATTTTTTTTTTATAAAGGTACATACATTCTGGGAATTAAATTGGCACACCTTGTGTATACATATATTATAGGACAGAATCATTTTAATTATTAACTCATCTCAGTAATGTCCTTGATATATAAAGTAGCTTTATTATTTAGTATTGTGGCTAACATCAGACTTTTTAGTTTTAACTATATATATACACCTGGGTCTCTTTTCATGCAGACTTATTTAACACGATTTTGAAGTTACACGATTCATGCTTCACCGGAAGCCGAACTCCGATAATGTGCTATTACTTTAAATAATACATTTCATGCACTTACATTATATTGAAAGTAATAGCACATTATTGGAATTCGACTTTCATCTTAGTAATTTCAATATTTTCAGTGCTTTATAATAGTAAGATTTTATGCAATAATGAAATTAAAATCATGATTTCCACATTTTATGTATACACACATTAAATTTTACAAGATTATAATGTAAATTTGTTCAAACATTGTGCATGTTAATTTTGCATTTTAAATCACATTCTGTTTTTGCTTTTTAAAAAAGAACATAATCAATTATTAATCATTTAGTGTCCACAAGTTTATTTTTAAAAGGTGAGTAATAGCAGTGGGCACAATTAAATTTAACAATTAAAAATTAAAATCTGATTTTTCATTGTAATTAACAATTTAAAAATTACTTACAGTGACTTGAAATTAATGTGATGTGAAATTTGATTTTTAAACGGAATTGAAAATTAAAAAATTAAAGACAAAAATAAGAATTTAATTTTTAGTTGTTAGTTTCATAAACAATTAATAAAATCAAACAAACATGTTTTTCGGCAAATAGCAATAATAATTAAAACGTGTATAAAAAATGTAAGTTACTGTACTGTAAATTATGCAAAAAATATATTATTTTAAATAAAATTAAATATTATAGTTTAAAAAAGTTTGTCCTGTATCAATTTTTTTCAAATTTGAAATTTTTTATTAGTCATATTTTATTTCCTTATTTTTTTTTTGCGCGAATTTTAAAGTAATTTTACGTTGGTGCTTTGCTTTTATGCGAATTTTGAAAAATCACATACCGCATCCTCCCTTTTTCAATGTAAGTTATGTCTATTTTTGCGCAATTTTGTTTGCACGTGTTTTCTGAGGAACCTATCTATCACGTAAAACAAGACCCAGGTGTATTTTAAAGATATGGTTGTGAGAAGGAAATTCTAGACATCTTTATTATTTAAATTAATATATTTAGAAATAAACAACAGTTGTTATTTTGTTATCCCTATAAGGAGACTTGATATTACCAATAATATACAAAAATTTAAAATATTCATAAAAAAATCTTAACATAAGAGCAATAATGAATGTGAGATTAAAATCTTTTCAAAATAAATTTATTAAACTAAGAATCAGATATTCTTTTCAATTTTCCATAAAAATGTGGCATCTTAAATTTGAATATGAAAATTACACTTATTATTAAGAATATTAAAATGTTAAAAAATATATCTATCAAGCTCATTTTATAAAATGTGAAAAGTATATGATTGTTTGTAGAGATGCATAATATTTTCATTATTTTACCAATACATTGAATTTAAAATTTTTAATCTAAAATATATTTATGTTTTTATTTCTACTATCAAGTCTTTTTGGGTTTTATTCTTAATGTTTAACTGCACTGTATTGGAAATAATTTCTCCAAAAATTTATAGTTAATTTGGAAACTCATTAGAGGTTTCTATTATTAAAGATAAGTTTTTTTTAATTTAAGTTATTTTACTCGGTTTTACTTATTTAACATCTTTCTTCCATTTAAAATTATATATATACTAAAATGAACTCCACATGGTTATAACTAGTGCTCATGGTTGCCAGGATTGCTAAATATAGCAATTCAAAAATTAAAAAATATGGTTGTTGTCTTCCCCTTGTAATGCGGCTACTTGGTGACGCTGCGGTACCATCAACAACCATCAAGAAGCATGCAAGTGATAAAGTTCAACACAAAAAATGCTGAAAACATTGATGTAAAAAAAAAATAAATAAAAAAAGGAGCCAAAATGGTTGATGGCAACCCCTCCCCCCCCCCAATGAAAAAAAATATGCTTCTTGACGGTTGTTGATGGTACTGCAGCATCACCAAGCGGCTGCATTACAAGGGGAAGACAACAACCAAAAATATACATTCAAATGTTGGAATAAATTATTAAACATCATATTTTAAAGTAGTAATATAATATATTTGTTAAAATTGTTTAAATTTAAGGGAAACTAATAAATTATATAAACTATTTTAGAACCTTTTCTCTTATGAAAGATTCAAAGAATGTATTGCAAAACAATTCAATTAAATAAGTACACTAGGATAAAAAAAAGATTTTAATAATTAAATTAAAAATAAGTTAATAAAAATATTGTGCCCCTGTTTTAAGATATGAGATTCAAAAACAAAGCAAAAATTCAAGTAATTTAATAATTATGATGTGTTGAAAATTTAATAAGTTAGATAATGATATTTTAAAAATTTTTGTAATTAAAATAAAATGAGATCAAGAGAGATTACCAAAGGTGTTAAAGTCAAAATCAAAGATGCTAATAACAAGACATCAAACCTATTCAAACAGGGACCCCAAAATAATCAGAATTGTTCTCTGATTTCTGCACCTACTGCAGTATATGCTTCTGCTGTTACTTCTTGCAGAAATCCTTCTGCATCAGTCTTCCAAATAAAATTGTGGTACCACATAGCACATTTTTATGTTAAATGGATTTCACATAGTTGTCAATTTTATAATGACTGAAAAGTTTGAACAATGTTGTTGTTTTTTCTCATGTGTCATAGCATCAGCTGGGAAGTGAACCACCTAACCTGGAACAACTGCCTGTAAAGCAGTTGTCTTTGTTTATGGGAAACAGCAGGGAAAACAATTGTAATACTAGAAACAGATTGTATATAAGATGATCTCATAAAAACACAAGTTTATGAGTCATTTCATTAAAATATTAACTTCATCACATCCCTAATATCATCACAAGTGAAGTCTAAAGTTAAAACAACAGATTTGTTTTATGAAAATGGCATCTCTCAGATTTAGATTGTAATGGTCAGGCAGTTTGTCTGCAAGTTCCAAAACATTTCCGTGATGTGGTAAAATATAAGACTTGTTTTATGTCAAAGAAAAGAGTGCAAGCTTCCCCACAACAAAGTATTGTCTCTCAAAGCTCTGAGTGTGAAATACTTATTAACTTATTTCCACATGATCCAGCTTATCTAGAAGCCATATTTGCTTGCTCTTGTTTTGTGTGTATTTTTTAAAATCTCTTAAATGGATATATATATATATTATATAACCTCTAAAATATCTCACTAATCAATAACAGAATGCACGCATCTTGGGTGAGGCTTGCTTCAGGATCGATGATGATGGGACATAGCATATTAACAATAATTGCCAGGGCGCCAAATTGCAATCTTAATGAAACTTACTTATGCCAATCACTATTTATCAATAATCTATTTAATAATTAAAAATAATATCTAATGAATGAGTTAATAACTAATTATTAAGAGAATATACACTGAGAACATTATTACAATTAATACTAATAATCTCATAAAACATTTCTATGTTTATTGTCAAGGAAAAAAATTTAAGCTCAACTCCCCACTGTAATTTACATTTTTCAGCCCTCACCCATCCATTTACCATCAAAGTCACAACTAAAATTTTAAAAATTTAAATATTGTTATGCCCACCATCATTTTCCCAATCTGTCCCTCCATCACACTCACATTCATAGGTCATCTGTACTATTATTTCACTTCATTCTAAAATTTTCCATCTTGCTAGCTCTCTTTCCACTCTGATAATTTTTTCTCAGGGCTTGAAAATAGTAAATCACAAAGAACTATACAATCTGTTATGAATTATTGATGATAAATAAATAATATCCCAGGCTGAATCCAACATATCTAATGTCCACTCACTCTAAATTTCTAATAATTAAGATTAAGTTTTAAATATAAAATTTGAAAATAACATATTATAAACGCTTTGATAATTACAGAAAAATTATTAACAAGTTCATATGGGAAGGTATTTAAATACAGAGGATGGATAAAGGATTTATGTCTGCCCACTGCACCCTATATCACACAATAATCCTATCGCATATTATAAATCTTTAATTTAAATGTGCCAAATTATTCTATTAACACTCGTCAATTGTGAATTAAATTCTGCAGTGCTCAATAATTTTATAAAATAATCTTTTAAATAAATTTTTATCTGGTATGATTTAATAAAATAAGTTATACTTCAAATTTAAGTGATAGTGTATCAGTGCCTGATTAGAATTTCTAGAATTTTAGACCACAAAAAAGTGAGACTAGACAGAAGTTTATTTTAAAACAACAATTTTATTAACAAAGATAAAATTAAGAAAATAATATCTACATTATTTACAAGGTTCCATATGGCTTTCCCCTGTTCCTCAACCATATATGAAAAAAAAATTACATAAATATATAGCTGATCTTGCTACATTATAAAATAATAAATATTATTAATTCTTACTGTACTGGGGTTTACAATTGCCATGGGATAGAAAAATGATTATGCTATTTACTTTAACAATTTTTAATACTGATATATAATAAATATTAAATTTATCTGTATTTTTTTTCTGCTTTCAAATAAATGATTTATTTTACGATTAAACGTATGATTTATGAAGATAACTCTTCATCTGATAAGGAGCTAATAATTTACACTAATTAGTTTAACTTAATATGCCTCAATTATATGCTGTAAATTGGAGTTATTTTATGCATTCTTACCCTCTCATTAATTAAACTACTTACTATTCAAGTGTTTAAGAATCGGAACTCAGATCAATTATCCTTTTACATGCATACAATCATATACTAATGTCCCTATAATAATAATACTTCAGTTGGCTTGCCATTCCAGCGATGTTCTCAGTGGGTTGTTCATAGCACTTTGGATATGCATTGCTTACCATAGTTATTTTCCACATTTTAATTCTTAAATTCTGTATTTAACCTTATCATTAGTCTTGGCTCTTATTAGTGAAATAAAGCATTTAAATAACACAGTGTCTCAGCACAATAAATTGCATATTTAACCCAGACTCATCAAGAAACATCAAATTAGTTTTGCGACCCTGTAACCAACATTCATAACGGTAATCATGACTGAGAATGGTCTTGACACTTCGCCCTCTATTTTAAAAAAAATGTACTAAATTTTTTCGTATTAAGTGTATCTAACTTTAATCAGTGTATCTAACTAGAAATAAGCTATATCTAAGTATAAAAGTTAATAAAAAAGAATATAAAAAAAAACTTACATTTTTATGCGTAGTTTTGACATGTAAAGTATATCTAACGGTCACAACTGTAAATATAATTATAAATAAATAAACTATATTAACTATAAATGTTTTTACATAATGATTAATAAATAAAAAAAGAACTTACATTTCCTGGAGGCAGGATCCATGGTTCGAACTATGTTATTCTCACTATGTAATTGCAAAGTATATCTAATTATAAATGTATTTTTTTACATGAAGAATAATAAATAAAATGTAATAAAACTTATATTTTTATATGATGTGATGCAACCAAAAAAGTCCCTGCTGTCAAAATTATGAACTACTTTTGCTATGTGTAATTTTTGCTGTATCAAAAATGGCAGATAGAGTTTCTATCACTTCTTTAGTTCCTCCAAATGAAATTGTAGATCTTCATGTAAAAAATACATTTATAGTTAGATATACTTTGCAATTACATAGTGAGAATAACGTAGTTCGAACCATGGATCCTGCCTGCAGGAAATGTAAGTTCATATTTTTATTTATTAAACTATTTATTTATATATAGAGTTGTAACCATTAGATATACTTTACAAGTCAGAACTACACATAAAAATGTAAGTTTTTTTATATATTCTTTTTATTAACTTTTATACTTAGATATAGCTTATTTCTAGTTAGATACACTGATTAAAGTTAGATACACTTAATACGAAAAAAATTTAGTTCAGTTTTTTTAAAAATGGAGGGCAAAGTGTCAAGACCGCTATCAGTCATGATTACCTTCATAACTTATGCATTTCTATCTTTTAAATAACATTCACCTGTAAGGAAATGAAATCAGCATTAACATGAGGGTTGGCAAAGACCTGAATAAGAGAAAATATCTTTCCATTAAGGTATGCTAGGATTCATCACTAATCATACAGGAATACATGGGTATGCCTATCACACTCTGGCCATCAATAAGGAAATCATCTAACAGTGTATAAATAACAAAGTGGGAAATTCATTTACTACATGTAAATACTTTATAAAAATTTTATGAATTATCTTAGTGAATGAGCTAAGCTACGACTTCATTAGTGATGTGGTGATTCTTTAAACAACCATGTATACAAGAGTCTCACACTAGTTTGTACACATACAAAAAATTACAATTATACTACCTCTCTGAAATATTGCACTGACACATGAGCCAACAATTTTTTAAGCATACATCAGCTTACATCTAACTTAATTTAACTTTTATGATGATGATGATGTTGACAACGATGACGATGATGATGATAATAATAATAATAATAATAATAATAATTCAATTCAATTCTTTATTTATTTAATGTACATATCAACAGCATTTAGCCAATTATAGATTGCACAGTAATGTAATTATTAGATACAAATCTAGATAAGCATTAAAATAATAATAATAATAATAATAATAATAATAATAATAATAATAATAATAATAATAATAATAATAATAATAATAATAATAATAATAATAATAATAATAATAATAATAATAATAATAATAATAATAATAATAATAATAATAATAATAATAATAATAATAATTCAATTCAATTCAATATCCATTTATTATGTGCATTTCAACATTTACACTTTAACAGAAATACACAATAAAAAAAATTAAAAAAATAATAATAATAACAATGATAATAATTAAAATTAAAAAAAAAAAAAACAATTATAATCAAATACAAGCTAAATACATAAAATTATATATACATATATGTTCATAATTATACATTTAGTTGTTTTTTAACATTCATCACAAATTGATCGCAAAAAATATCAATATTATTAAAAGTTAGATTATATACCATTTGCAATCTATTAATAACTGATTTACCAAAGAAAGTATTTTTACATATACTAATCTTGCAAGTTTGCATTTCTCTTAATAAACGACAAGGTACTTTCAATTCTATTTTTGATATACAGTTACTGACATCAATTTTCCCATCAATCAACTTTTTCAGTAATATCATATCCTTCAACATTCTCCTTTCTTTCAATACTGTTTTGACAGTTTGACATTCACCCATTATTAATTTATTAAATCTTTTTTCAATATTATATATTTTAGACTGAATATTAATCAGATTGAAATTCCATATACAAGAATTATATTCTAAAACTGTAACAACAAGAGAAAAAAATAACCTATATTTTATGGAAATAGATAAATCTCTCCCATATCTCAAAATACAGCCCATCTTTCTGTATGCTTTATTAATAATACATTAATTATGCGCATTAAAAGTAAAATTGCTACAAAATATAATTCCTAAATCAGATATAGTCTCTTTATATTTAATAACACCATTCTCAAGTTGATATTGATATTCAGATTTTTCAGTTTTATTAGGATAGGAAACGATGCATGTTTTATTAATGTTAATCTCCATACCTACACCATATAATAAAACTATCTATATCCTTTTGAACCTCAATATGATCACTATAAGTAATAATTCTTTTAAATAACTTACAACAACAACAACAACAACAACAAAATAATAATAAAATAATAATAATAATAATAAAAAAAATAAAAATGTAAAAAAGGTATGAAAAAAATATAAAAAATGATTGTTGAAAATAATAATGGTAGAAGATTAATGGAGGGGGAAGAAAAATTCAAAGAAAATAGAAAAGATGGTGAATATGGAAAAGGAAAAGAAAAATGAAATGTTTGGTAGTGTGGAATGAATCAAAATGGGGGAATTTTGGTTGAAAAGAAAGTGGGAAATGGAAAGTGGGTGATGTGTAAGTTGTGAATTTTTGTGTTATATATAAAAAAATAATAATAATAATAATAATAATAATAATAATAATAATAATAATAATAATAATAATAATAATAATAATAATAATAATAATAATAATAATAATAATAATAATAATAATAATAATAATAATAATAATAATAATAATAATAATAATAATAATAAAAGAGATGTGTATCATTTGCAAAATCATCTTTCAGCACTTTTAGAACATTGTTATTACATTTTCTCACACACACATTCCCTCCTAAATCATAATATCTATATACATAAATATTTAATAAAAATACCTGATCTTTTAAAAATACTTCGTATAATAAACATTCTTACTTATACTTTTTACTCTTTTAATTAGGAGAAAGCATCAATTCAATATTTGAATAAGGCATATTAACTAATAAAGCCTTAATATAAGTTAAATTCAAACTTAAGCATATGATTACTCTTTTGCTAATCTACTTAAATTTAATATTAAAAAAATAATAATAACAAGTAATAAAATTATACTTAAACAGTCCTCCTAGGTCATCATCTGCATTTGCTGTAGCTGCAAATCTCATTTAGTTTTGTGTTTTATTTTATTTTGTTCTGTGTGCACACATATTGGATTACATAATCCTTTGGGAAACTCTGATACATTTTAGTGAATTAATCTTCAAGGTTTCTTATTTCTGTTTGAAGTTTTAGCACATAATCCATTTTACTTTTTAAATGCTAAAATATGGAATCCAAGGGCCTTGTTTTTATGAAATCACTTTAGATATTGGTAATCCTTATGATCGAATGCAATAATTTTTCATTTCATATTAAATTCTTGGTAAAACTGACTTATAGTGGTCTCGACACTTCACCGTCTATTTTTAAAAAACTTAACTACATTTTTTTCCAACTAAGTGTATCCAGCTTTAATCAATGTATCTAAATATAAATAAGCTATATCTAAAATATAAATGTTAAAAAAAAAAAATTAAAAAAAACTTACATTTTGATGCGTAGTTTTCACTTGTAATGCATATCTAGTCGTCTTAACTGAATATATAGCTATAAATAAATAAACTATATTAACTATAAATGTTTTTACATAAAGATGAATAAATAAAAAAAATGAACGAACTTACATTTACTGCAGGCAGGATCTGTGTTTTGAACTACGTTATTCTCACTATGTAATTGCAATGTATATCTAACTATAAATGTATTTTTTACATGATGATTAATAAATAAAATGTAATAAAACTTACATTTTATTTATTAATCTTCATGTAAAAAATACATTTATAGTTAGATATAATTTGCAATTACATAGTGAGAATAACGTAGTTCAAAACACGGATTCTGCCTGCAGGAAATGTAAGTTCGTTTATTTTCTTTTATTTATTCATCTTTATGTAAAAACATTTATAGTTAATATAGTTTATTTATTTATAGTTATAAATACAATTAAAACTGCTAGATATACATTACAAGTGAATACTACACATCAAAATGTAATTTTTTTTTAATTTTTTTTTTAACATTTATACTTAGATATAGTTTATTTATATTTAGATACATTGATTAAAGTTGGATACACTTAGTTGGAAAAAAAATGTAGTTAAGTTTTTTAAAAATAGAGGGCGAAGTGTCAAGACCGCTATAAGTCAGTTTTACCAAATTCTTTATTCATTTTTGGGTTTTTTGAATTAAATTACGTTGGTCTAATGTAGCTTAGCTTCACTGAAAGAAGTCCATTTATCCATGTATTTCTACATAAATTCTGAAAATATTTCTTTAATTTTGTTATAGGTTGATAGCATCTTTATTTAGTTACTAATTATATTTCTTTTCCTTTATTAGACATTTAGTTTTCATTGATGAATCGTTACTTTAATTCACAATGACACCGTATTTCAAATGGGATTTAACATTCAGTTCCACATTTATTTTTAACAAAGTTAAAAATGATCTTCTTTCGGAATTTTTGATAATACAAATAATTAGATCCATTCATTTTAATAAATACAAGTTTAAAATACAGATTCATAAAATACAGTGTTTCCTCGATATTCCTCCAGAAAAGTTTTCTTTGCGGTTTAAGCTTCTTTGTTTGCCGATTGCTAAAATTGTCCATAGTTGTATGGAAAGAAATCATAAAATTGCTCAACTTCAAGAGAAACAACTGCATGCCCAATATAAAACTTTACTCGTTGATCATTTCTTACAATATTACTAAATTTTTGATGAAGTTTTTTTTTCAGAAAATGAAGCCAGAAAAATAATATAAGACTTAAAATGTTAGTATTAAAAATTTGATAATTTAACTGACGAAGTTCGTTTAGACACTGTCTGGATCCCCCCCCCATCCCTTTCAATTTCTGAATGATTGACTTGCCAAACTAATTATATCTAAATTTTAACTGGTTGATTACTATTGTTTTATAATTATTTATTCACACTTTTTTCCAAATATCACGTGGTTTTATTAAAAAAATTTCCACTTGTGGAAGTCCCTCTGAAAGAATAAAATGGAAGTTTTTAATAAAAAAAATATAATACATAGCACCTTGACTTTAAAACCAGAATTTTGAATGGAAATTGGCTGCTATGAATGAGATATTAAAACAAAATAATAATTCTTTAAAAGAGCTTTTCACATATGACACATTAATTTTATTGCTTAGTAATTCATTCTATAATTAAAATTTTTAATAAATGTTACACACACACACACTTATACACACATATAAAATTCTATCTAAACCGATTGCTTAATACTTGCATTGATTTTTTAACTTTTTTTCTTAGACAATTTGCTTTTATTTAAATTGTAGTATTATAATTCATTGTTATAAAAATACAATTGTTTACTTGTCACTCTCATGAAATTACCTTTATAATTCTAACCCCCACTCATTCTTTTTCAATCTCCAAACTATTAACAACAAACTTTCAGATTATACACCTGGGTCTCGTTTTATGCGATAGATAGGTTCCTCAGAAAACATGCACAAACGAAATTGTGCAAAAATAGACGTAACTTACATTGAAAAAGGGGGGATGTGGTCTGTGATTTTTTAAAATTCGCATAAAAGCAAAGCACCAATGTAAAATTACTTTAAAATTTGCGCAAAAAAAAAAAAAAATAAGGAAATACAATATGACTAATAAAAAATTTCAAATTTGAAAAAAATTGATACAAGACAAACTTTTTTTAACTATAATATTTAATTTTATTCAAAATAATATATTTTTATGCATAATTTACAGTACAGTAATTTACATTTTTTTATACACGTTTTAATTATTATAGCTATTTGCCGAAAAACACGTTCGTTTGCAAACAACTAGCGCCAACTTCACACTCATGTTGTGTCAATGGTTTTCTGGTGACAATGTAATTAGTAATTAATCTTTGAGATGATGATTTTATTAATTGTTTATGAAACTAACAACTAAAAATTAAATTCTTATTTTTGTCTTTAATTTTCAATTTCGTTTAAAAATCAAATTTCACATCACATTAATTTCAAGTCGTCGTAAGTAATTTTTGAATTGTTAATTACAATTAAAAATCAGATTTTAATTGTTAAATTTAATTGTGCCCACTGCTATTATTGATCTTTTGAAAATAAACTTGTGGACACTAAATGATTAATAATTGATTACGTTCTTTTTTAAAAAGCAAAAACAGAATGTGATTTAAAATGCAAAATTAACACGCACAATGTTTGAACAAATTTACATTATAATCTTGTAAAATTTAATGTGTGTATACATAAAATGTGGAAATCATGATTTTAATTTCATTATTGCATAAAATCTTACTATTATAAAGCACTGAAAATATTGAAATTACCAGGATGAAAGTCGAATTCCAATAATGTGCTATTACTTTCAATATAATGTAAGTGTGCAAAATTTATTATTTAAAGTAATAGAGCATTATCGGAGTTTGACTTCCGGTGAAACAGGAATCGCGTAACTTCAAAATTGTGTTAAATAAGTCTGTGTAAAAAGAGACCCAGGTGTATTGTTAACAAATAAATTTCTCAACTATGATTTCTGATTTGCTATTACTTTATTAAATTGACTCTAAAATAAAATAATTTCTGTTTATAAAACTTTATGAATGAATTTGTTTTGCATGCTAAGTTATTTACGTAAGTAAATTTATTTGAATTTTTATGTTGATTTGACGTAGCACTATATAAAAAGTTTATATATTACTATAAACTATATTCTATGAGGAAAATTTTAATAAAGAGTGTCATAAATAACTCAGCTTAAAAATTAATGGAGCTTTGGTCAAATCCAAAGGCTACAATATATATATTTATATATATATTGATTACAATAACACTCCTCATAATGCAAATATTTTTTGATAATATAATTTCTTTATTTTCTGGACAGTTAAGTATTTTAGCTCTGATGATGACTATAGGATAGTCGAAACTGTCAGGAAAATAAAAGAATTATATTATTATAAATTTTTTATTGCATTAAAGTGTATATGAGGGGAGTTATTATAAGCTATATATAAGCAACTTTTTATTATAAAATTCCAGTTACTTTTGGATACCCCCTCATATGTGGTCAGTCAGTTTGAATTTTTGTTTAATCAAAGCATATTGAATCATATTAATCTTTAATTGAGGTTTAAAGTTTATATCTGTGCTAGAGATAATCTCTAGTTTTGAAAATGATTAGCAATAATCATTAGTGTATTTATCTGAAATGGATGGCATCAAAACTATGAGTGGAGGGAGTTTGATAGTGGTAAATAAAAATGTAACAATTTACTCTAGATAAATATTTTGCATATAATAGAGATATTATAATGATCGAAATGGAAGTGAAGATCGAATCTAACCGCAAAACGATATCTGCAACTACCAGGGCTCCACCTAGGCATTTAAACCTAGAAAAATTTATAGAGTAGGCAGATACGTGCTGTTAAGATTCCACTTTATTTAAATATTCCGATCGTTAGCCCAAGTCACTAGCTCAGCAGAGACGCAGAGATAAAAATCTATATCTTAATTTATATCTTAAATATCAATAAATAAAAGCCACTGCCAGAAATTCACACATAAAAGTATTTATTTACACACATATAAAATAACATTTAAATCTTGAGGAATAAGTTTAACATTTTAGATTTTTATATTAACTTTTAATTTACATTTAACTAAGTTTCAATGAGTTTAATATTTTATTTAGATAGTCAAGTATGAATAGACTACATAGATCTGCATTTGAAAATAAAACATTCTATCCCTATTTAACCTTAGGCTAAAATTCGCAGTCAAACTGGCATCAATCCATCTGATACATTTATGTATTCAATGTAGAATGAAAATACAACAGCACAAATATACTATACTGTCAGGAATGAACATCTGAACAGTATAGTTAGGGAAAACATTGACTCTTGTCCAATACAGGAATATGACGTCTGTATAGCAAGAAGAACAATAAAATAAAAACTCCATAGGAAGGGACCGTGATCCTTTTTGCCGACTTACAATCCCATCCATAGGCAAAGGGTTGGTGCAGTGAATTCAGCGATTCTGCACATAGCGAAACTTATACTACATCTACTAATTACACAAATATATCCAATCCATTGACCCAATTCAACAATGACACAAATAACCTAAGATTACCCTCCCCTAATATAACTTTACAAATCTATATAGCCATTCATGCCCGACTTAAATTTAACATTTAAATACGTTCGCACAGATTATTTTTATACAATTTGTTTTATAATGTCGAGTATAGATCTGCTGCACAGATTCCACGGTCAAAACTGATCAAAATACAAAGTCAATCGATAACGTCAATTGCTGAGGGAATACAGGAGACCTTTGGTGTTCATCATAAGACACCACAGTGATATCGTTGACTTATATATTCTAATTGACTGTGAAAACCACAACATAATCAACTGCTAACGAATCTATGCAACGTCTATACCCAACCTTAAATTTCCTCATTTAAAATTTAAACAATAAATAATTTATACAACAAGAAAAAAAAAATGGAAATGATTTTTATCAATCGGAAAACATATAAAATTAAACATTATTAATTTGATTTTAAACTTAAAAAAGTCAGATGGAAGTTCATAAGCTTGAACGAAAGTTCTTAGTTATTTTTAAATTTAGAGTTCATGTCAATATAGCTTACGGTAGAAGAGTCCAGGTTCCTGTTTTTTAATTCCTGCGACGTCTCCATTGGAAGATAATGTTCTGGAGGTAGCATTAGCTGGTTCAAGGTATCACAGTCTTTTCCTTTTTTAAATAGAGAGTGTGGTATGTGCATCCTACCACAACTCTCAAACACACAACGCTGGAACTGCCCGAAAAAACTGTATTTCCCTTTTTATATTATCCACACGGATTCAATCAACAAAACATCACTAATCCATCACTTTCGTTAGGGTCCGAGCCAAGGCTTAGTGCTTCCATTGGTCAAGCTAATTTCTCTTTTTTTTCTTATCTATCTTTCATCAGATCATTTTAATTATACAAGAGCCCACAGCTAGCTTGCTTTTCAAACAATTTATAAACAATCATTTCCATTTACAGATTACAGGAATTAATTAATACCTGTTTTTATTTTTAAATCTTGTACTTTTTTTTTATAAAAAAAAGTACGTTCAAATACTTATTTGTTTTTTTAAAAAAAAATATTTTTAAAGTTTGGCATCTGTGCGACGTTTAACAATCATTTTAATTTTAGTGTTTAGTTTTTTACTTTTATTTGAGAACTTTTAAGTTTTTATTTTAAATTAATGTAATGACATATTTATATATCGTTACAATATATATGAGAGATAGTGACCTGGGACAAATGATGAGCGCTGGTTCAGCACGAAATGTATCTTGGCGGTCATTTGTCTTTTATTATATCTTTATTTATATAAATTTAAAAAGAATGGAGAAGTATGGTGGTGTTTAATAAACACCACCATTCTTAAAGAGAAAAATGGTTAGCTGCTTGAACTCTAACTGAATCTCTGTGGAACCTTATTGAAATATTCTTGAAGCAATCTATAATGAAAATAAAAAAAACAATGATTAACTTCATCTTGTAAAGACAGTAGTTTCATAAAAAACATTATAGCAATTTATAAAGAAAGGAACAGACAATGTGTTGAATAAATAATGTAATTGTGTGAGTGTTCATAGTTTAGGGAAAGTTGGCTATTTATGTAGGAATGTTGCTGTTATGTGATTTTAATATGATTTAAATATTAATGATTCATTGCTACTCAAGATGGCATAAAATTCTGTAAGCTGGCTGTAGCAAAGATTTTATTTTTATTTTATGTAAGCATATTCAATTTTGTAGTGTTATTCTAGACTATTTGATTGTACATATATCTTTAACAAGTCATGTCTTTTAAAATTCTATTGCTTATTAATAAAAGTCTAAAATAAATATAGTATTTAAGCAAAAATTGTATAAAATGCTTAACTGTATGTCAAACTAATTTACATTACTTTTTCAACAACACAAAAAAATAATTTAATATAAGACTTTTGTTAACATATTCGATATTTGAAATAATATAGATTTAATTAGGATTTACATTTACAATTATTTAGATTATTTAACTCAAACTAAATTATATATATTTTTTTATTTATGTGTAATTCAATAAGTATAGAAGGTACCACTATGCAGGAAAGATTCCAAAACTATTTTATAAATTTACAGATTAACACTGCTTTCGATGAGGTCAATCATAATCATAGCTTCTATTTCTCTGAATATGACCAGCTTGATCAAAAACAGTGCTAAGTTGAACATTTTATAATTTTAGGAATCTTTTCTGCATAATGATACTTTCCTATTTGTTGAATTATTTAGGTTATTATTATTCTATAAAACAAAGAAGCTATTATTGGGTACTACAACTAAATAATTTAGCTTTAAGACTGTCAATAATAAGTGATAGTTTTCTAGTAACAGTACTACTAAATATCTCTAGGTATTATGTACAAATAGTGTCATACTTTATTTACATATGGATGAAGATACAACAAAATTTTAAATAGTTATTAATAACTATTTTTTAAAACTTTATGAACAATGTCAATTTCAAAATTGCATCTAATTCTTAGGTAAAACTACATTTAATAAAATATCAAATTTATACAAATGTATTGTTAAAAACAGGCAAAACTCTCTATATGTATTGCTACTCAGTGCAAGTCAGAGTAATCAATCGATCCCAGAAGGCTTGTCCATAAAATACCCATCTAATGCCTACTCATCCAATATACCCAGATTAGTTTTTGGATTGTGGCCTTTGTCAGTGAAGAACCTTGGATCTGAGAGCACTGCACTTAGGACCCTCCAGCAGCCACCTTTTATCTCCACTTAACTACAAAACTATGAGTCTTAAACTGAAAACACTATATTTTCAATCCAAGCTCATTAGTTTATATAGCCATATAGGTCTGAACTCAGTTCAGTACATATACATTTTGGTGTCTTTAGTTCTTTAATAACCATAGCCACCAATTAACATCACATGATCATCATTTCTCATGCTTGCTTATAACTGTTATTATAACAGTCAAAACTCTATATGTATTGCCACTCAGCATAAGAAATGGTGATCGTGTGATGTTTATTGGCTTAAAACCAACCCTGCCTAATAGGGTAGTGGTGGCTATGGTTATTAAAGAACAAAGACACCAAAATATATAGTACTGAACTGAGTTCAGACCTATATGACTATATAAGCTAATGAGCTTGGATTAAAAATATAGTGTTTTCAGTTTAATACTCATCATTTTGTAATTAAGTATAGATAAAAATTGGCTGCTGGAAGGTTGCATTAGATCCTAAGATCTATGTGCAGTGCTCTCAGATTCAAGACTCCTCACTGATGAAGGCCACAAGCCAGAAACTAGTCTGGGGATATTGGATGAGTAGGCACTAGATGGGTATTTTATGCACAAGCCTTCTGGCATCCATTGATTACTCTGGCTTGCACTGAGTGGCAATACGTATAGAGAGTTTTGCCTGTTTGAATAACAGTTATAAGCAAGCATAAGAAATGGTGATCATGTGATGTTTATTGACAAATGTCTTGTTATAGAACTAAAAAGAGTAGTAGTTGTGTGGGCAAAATCTAGCTCTATGTATAAAAAATAATTATAAATTCATATGAATTTTTAAAACGTTATTAGACATATTTTAAAGATTACGTATTAAAATGTGGGGTCTACTTGCTTTAATGTCATTTTTTCAATCCTTATTATAGTTATAGCTTTGTATATATATATTAATGGTAACAAAAAATACTAAAAGTATATGGTATTGATTTCACTTGGCTCTTATTATACATGAATATTTTTAGACAATTAAACAAATTTATTTAAATGGAAATTAGAGGAGGTGGAATAAAACAATGAAAAATAATATTTCTCTGATAATTGCCTTATATAATATAAATAATATTAAATATCATTTTACACTAAAAATTAAAAGAATATCATATAAATGCTATTTATATAAGATATTTGAGCAAAATAAAGGAAGTGGTGAATTTGTTAATATTTTAATAGAATATCAAGTATGATTTACTATACTGAAATATGCTAAAGTGTCTTTTTAAAATAAAATCTATTTATCCAATGAAGTTGAGATAAAGTACATATAAAAATTGCTTTGTCAAATAAATATATAATTTTATCTTTATTTTATCTTCAATATTTACAATATTCATAATTGCATAAAAACGATTTACTCGCTGACGAAGAAGCTTCCAAATAAACAAAACAAAACTATTAAATGGGCCAAGCGCTTTCGAGGTTTGCCCTCATATTCATGGCCGACGAAAGTAATAAATCTTTACGTAGTGTTATTAAATAACAAATATGCAAATGTAAATGCAAATCAGTTTGACCATTTTTTTGAAATGGAAAAACACGTATCGCGTCTATTGATAGAATTGTTGTCGCAAATAATAAAGTACGCCTCTAAACAAAAATAGAGTTAATGATAGGACCAATATTTGACTTCATAAAATTAAAAATATAACTAGGAATACAGTTTAATAATTGTGCATCATTGAGTTTAATAAATATAAATTAAATAAATAGAATATGTGAGCACAGACTTGCTCATATACCCTATATATTACATATATAGACACATGTATATATATATGTCTGTGTGTTTTAGTTATTACATAGTAGAGATGTCTTCCCATCCCTTGTATATGTATTAAATGGATTATGTCCTGTACATGAGGGGTCAGATTGATCTTAGGTCAACATGGGTGTGACAAGAATCTCGGCCTCAGGGTGGTCTTTGAGTGTTCCATAGATTTTCAATTGGATGGATGGTTGAAGAGGTGGAGTGTGGAATAGATTGAAGCCTGTCCATTAAAGTATGAGGTTTGGCTATCTTAATATATATCTGAGCACTTATAGCATATATGTGCAGAGATGGTAATCTGGACCAACTGATGATTGCTGGTTTAGCATGAAATACCTATATTGGTGATTATTTATCTTTTCAACATGTATGTGTTCAAGTGTATCAGTGTTATGAGATAGAGTGGAGAGTGGTGGGTCGTGTGAAAGTCTGTGCTCATATACCCTATATATTACATATATAGACACACACATATATATATATATAAGTCTGTGTGTTTCAGTTAAATGAAATAAAGTAAATTATATAATGGGTTCCATATAAATTGTTCAAAGTATATTTCTTCCCACTAATTAAACTCCATACTGGAATAAAAAATCGTATAATGAATGCATATCATAAAGTATAGTTATGATTTTTATTTGCCTAATTCAATTATTGGCTTTACTTTACAAAGTCATTATAATTGTCTTCTTAAACTTTAGACAAGTCAAGCGTTGTTAGCCGAGTGGTCATCGCAACCGCCTTGCAAGCAAGTAGTTGGTGGCAGACGGTTATGGGTTCGCGTCCCAGCCTATGCTATGACATATGAAAAAAAAAAAAAACATTACACAATTTCTCTTTCTGTTTTATGTTGGATCTTAAATTTATTTTTCCAAAGACATATGCTTTTTGAATTTGAAGATGATATATATTCTATTACTTTCTAAGTTATAATATCACAATGCGAATAAACTTTATAAACTTTTTTATGTGTATTTTATAAACAAAAGTATTTTATATTAATAACATTTGGCATTCATAATAATTTTTAAATGACAATTAAACATAACTAAATTTGGACTTAAACTGTACATTTTTTTATAAGTGATTTTGAGTTTAAATAAAGCTTGTAAAATAAAATGTTTTGAATTTAATTTATTATTAAAAACAACTTTATAAATAACGATAATACATTAACTTCTTTAAAAATATATATATCTTTTATGTTACTAATATGACATAAACAATTCTGTTACAGCTGAACCTGAAATGGCGAAATTAACCAATACAAGTGTATTGATAAACCCCATTGGCTATAATAACTAGTATTTATGTAAAACATATAAAAATGTTTTCTTCAAGTTGTTTCTGCAATATCTTTTTTATGTTTCGTAAATACTTTGCTACTAGTTTAGTTGCCTTAGTTGTTTATTTGCATCTCTGGCAGTGAAAATTCTGTATATATTCTTATTAAAATTATCTTTAGTATGTAATGCTCTCTCTATATATATATATATTTTAACGGTCGGGGATGATGATGACGTTTCCAGTCTTACCGCATCTGCCGACAGAGCGCCACTAGGCTACTTTGAACCTAGAAAATTTATAAAGTCGACAGATACGTGCTGTTAAGATCACGGCCGTCAGCCCTAGTCACTAGCTCATAGAGTAGCAGAGATTTTAAACATTTATAAGTTTCAATAGATTTCTATTCTCAAAGTATATATATTAAATATTTATAACAATAAAATAAAATAAGCCACTGCCAGTAATTAACACACAAATAGATTTTTATTAACGCACATTTAAAATTGAGGAATAAATTTATTTTTAGGTTTTAACATTAATATTTTTTTTTTAAAATTTAAATTACTATTTTCAATAGATCGCACAGATGGATATTTAAATTATATTTTACTTTAGCATGACGAGCATAGATAGTCTACATAGATTTTTTTTCACTTAAAACTTATCAAAACATTCATTCAGTCTCAGACTAAAAGTTCGTAGCCAACCCAATGTCAGCTTCCAGATATATATTTGCAACTAATGCAATATGAAGATGCTAGCATAAAACCACGCCGACAGGAATGGGCATCTGACGGCGTGATATTATTTGAAGGAAATGATCCGTGTCTAGATCAGGAAAGGGCATCTGTTAGACTAAGGAATCATGTATATAATTTTTTTTTATTTTAAAGAGTGCTACGTATGGGGGAAAGCGGTCTTTCTGCCGTCTTATAAATCCCTGTCCATAGAGCTAGAAGGGGTCAATGGCGCAGGAAATACATCTGCCACCATTTCAACGATATGACTGCCTCTTTGGGGTCATGCATTCAGTTGGGCACGTTGCCCTGTATGCTAAACACGCTTCACATTACATTAATATAAACACCCATATATCCTTCCACAAGCATTGCCCTAACTACGAAACAAATAGCCTGACACTAAAATCCTTTAAATTAAACATAAACGAATTTAAACAGTTATTACTCTTTATCCATGCAGCTATCTACACCCAACTTTAATTTAATACATTTTATTTAACAGATAGAAATAAATAACCTAGTTAAACACAAACATAAATAATTAAATTAAAAAAATGGAAATGATTGAAATAGCAAACGTATATAAAAACAAATATTTATAATTGATTTAGAGTTCTATTCTTGGTCAGATAAGAGTACATTCATTTATATTACTTTTTTTTTTTTGGATTGATTACTTATTGACGTTATACGGTAATTATTTAAAAGAAAGTTCAATTGGCAAAAGTTTATACTTTACAGATTCTGAGGTCCATCTTCGTGATCACTTATATAGATTGTTTGTTCTTCCTTTTTAAAAACGAAGCCGCCACTTGCCATTCCTTTTTGGTCCCTAACTGGCATAGGGAGGTCTCAGCTGGTTGTCTGGAAAATCTAATTTTATTGCAGACTTCCACATCGTGAAAATCTGCAATATAGCTAGTTATAACGACATATTCATAGTCAGCTCTCAGATAACAATTATAATAATCATTTGGCTTTTATATTTTTCTTAGCCTCTTATCATTTGATCTTAGGATTCAATCGGCAATACGTCACTAATCCTCTGGTGTTTCAGTTACGGTCCGTGCTGAATTTCTGGTGTTTGCATTGGTCATTTAATTTCTTTGTACTCTCTTATCTGACCCTTTAATTTATTTTAAATGCCTCAAGGGCTAGCTTGTTTTCGAACAATCATTTAATTAATAAAACAATCATTTCCATTTTCTAAGATTATAGAAATCAACATTATTTCTATTTCCAAAAATATCAAATCTTTATATCTTTTACTTTTTTACAAAAAAAATTACTTTCAAATAAAACTATTTTTTAAAATAGTTTTTAAAGTTGTCCATCATGCGATCTATATATACGTTAAACAGTTTTTAAATTTCAGTTTTTAAGTTAAGTTTTCTTTCTTTTTAATAAATCAATTTTTATTTGTGATCTTTCATTTTAATTGTAAAATAATGTGACGGCATATTATATTCCGTTACAATATATATATATTGAAACAATCGACCTTAGTTTAAGATCGAGTTTTATTGCTCTACACAACCCACGTTTCATCCTGCTTTTTTTGTATACAAAAGAAAGCAAAAATTTATTTCTGCTGGAAATTTCTAGGCTTTTATAACGTGAAATAAAACCTCATTTCTATCTCTTCAACCACCAAACCCATTTATACACACGTTTATAACACGCATATATATATCGTTTCAAAATGACAGAACACTCCCCCCCCCGCTCGGTCTGTGTATTTATGTAGCCATCACCGTGTAATAAAATTAAAAATTTATATATACCATCTATATATATGTGTAATGACCGTCACCTATGATATTAGTTGTGACTGGGTTCGAACCCATTCTGTCACAATATATATATATAGTAATCTTTCACTTTAGTAGCTCTTTTAAAAACTAATGTAAATTTTACATAATGGTAAAAGATTTAAATTTATAAAGTAAATAATTGTATCAGTATTAATTTTTAATTTGCATAGTTTATTAAAAGCATAATTCATATAAGTATAAGATTCTGTCAATTAACTATCATACAGCTTTTGTAACAGTCATTCATATTTTAAATTTTATATTTATTTCATTTACGAGTTTATTTAATACTTATAAATACATCTAAATTACATTTATCAAAGTTTATACTATTCATCAAAACTTATAACAATTGTAATAGGCAAACTTGTTTAATTTCATTACAGTGATTCTTTAAAAATGTGTGTGTTTGGATATATATATATGCAGAATCTTATTTTAAAAGAATAAATGAATTTCACTTCCTGGTTGAAAATGATATTTTTTATTTCAACAGAAGGATTCAATTATTTAATTTCTATTTTTTAAATAGTGATAATTTTATCTTTTAATATAATTAGTAATTATGTATTTTAAACTTCAATAAATAATTTTAAAAAAATATATAAAATATGTAATTATATTTAATTTAAGGGTAATTATATTTATTAGTTAAATGGTCGAGAAGTCAACACAGCTGCCCTGCAAGCAGTTGTCCCGGGTAAGCGGGTTCGCTTCCCGGCCGATGCTATGACACATGAAAAAAAATGTTTAAATATTTTATTATACTTTGTTATTATTATTAAAAATTGTAGACAAAGTTAATTTATTTAAAAACTTTTCAGTTTATTAAAAATAGATCACTGAAATTGATTTAATGAGACATCTGATGTCATAACTGTTTTCCCAAAGGTTTGTGATGATATATAAAAAGGTGTAGCAGACAAAATTAGAGGGAGAATTGAATGAACCTCGGAACTAATTAACATATTTCTGTCAATTCCTTAAAATAAGAAAATTTAGTCAACTTTAACAAGCTTGGTAATTGTATACAATATATTTTAACGGATTACAAATTTATTATGGAGTAAATAAACCTACTTTTCACTAGGAGCCAATTCTATCTTGCTATTAAGTTATAGACAAACGATAGTTACTACTTAAAGTGAAAAGGAACGATATTATTCCCTAGAAAAATGAAAGTGTGTTATCAGCAAGTCCATATAGTTTACAAATATATTCACATAAGGATGACTTTCATTGTTTCTTACTTTTTTATAATTTTAGAAAGCAAATTACAAATGGATCTTCATTTATTTAAAAAGAACAGTATAGACTTGTTAAACCACTCTATAGAACTTTTAGTTGGCTATCTAATAATAACAATAATAATAATAATAATAATAATAATAATAATAATAATAATAATAATAATAATAATAATAACAACAACAATAATAATAACAATAACAACAACAATAACAACAATAATAATAACAACAACAACAATAATAATAACAATAACAACAACAATAACAACAATAATAATAATAATAATAATAATAATAATAATAATAATAATAATAATAATAATAATAATAATAATAATAATAATAATAATAATAATAATAATAATAATAATAAATTATTTTTGAAAAGAATCATATTAGTTAGAATAGTTGCATGCTAAATGGAAAATAAATCCAAATAGTTTGGTTAACAATATGTACTTTTAACAACCATGAATAAATTTGCAAGAGAAATGAATATATTTATATAAAGATAAATAGAAAGTTGAAAATAATTATTGCTTACATTAAAAAAATATGCATATTTTAAGATGAGTGGAAAAATTATTATGTTCTTTTTAAAAGAAGGAATCTATTTTGATAAATAATATCAAACAAGAATATAAACTAAGTTTAAAAACAAGAACAAATAGATTATAAATAAATATGACTTACAGAAATATGGAATAAAAGATGAACATATAAAAAGTTAAAATTTAATCAATATTACAGGGAAAGTAGGTGTGTGATATGTATCTCTAACGTATATACATAATTATAGAATAATATGGAATATTTAAAGAAGTACTTTTAAAATAATTATATTTTTAGGAAGTGAAATACTTAATTCAAATTAATGATCCTATGATAAACAATGAAGAATGCCAAAGAGTTTTAGAAACATTTTTTCCTCTTTAAAATATTGCACTTTTTAACAATGATTTTGGGAGTTGCGGGAGAGGGAGAAAATAGTGACAAGAGAAGAATTTGAAACCGCTGACCATCATCATGGTGATAAGTGTTTAGAGTTAAGCATGTTTCTAAAAAAATGATTGAAAAAGTTTTCAATGTAAAATTTTTTTATTATGTGTTTATAATATTTCTTTCTTTTTAGGACAATAAGAAAAATAAGTAAGTAATCTATATGTTTTTTAGTATTTAAAATATGGATATAATTTTAGGATATAATATTAGATTTTAAGACTTTAAAATTAAAGTTATATTCTATGTTTATATTTATATGTCTTATATAAATTGTCTCATGGATGTACAAAATGCTGAAGGATTGTAATTGGTAATTTTGGTGATTTTATTATGTCATATATTGTAATATGCAAACAATAACTATTTATTAATAAAGAACATGTACATATTGTTAATATAGTGTACAAGGATATATATATATCATGGTACTTATTAAATAATTATTAATCAAGAAAAAATATATTTCTAGAATAAAATACGAATGTATAAGACATGTGTAATATTATAAGTAATGAGTGGTAAACAGTGTATGTAATATTTAATGATATTGAACATTGATCTCAAATATTGTAAAGGATTAAAAGTATAATGTAATGTTTGTTATATTGATAAATGGTGTTTGTTTGGGCAAATAAACTTTTATAAAAATTTATAAATGTTGGGAAGTAACTGAAATACACAGGCTTATTATATACCTGTGTTTATATATGTAATATATAGCGTATATGAGCACAGATTTTCACATGACCCACCACTCTGCACACTATCTCAAAACACTGATACACTTGAACACATATATATTGAAAAGATAAATAATCTCCAATATATGTATTTCATGCTAAACCAGCAATCATCAGTTGGTCCAGATTACCACTCTATACATATATGCTATAAGTGCTCAGATATGTATTAAGATAGCCAAACCTTATACTTTAATGGACAGGCTTCAATCTACTCCACACTCCAATTGGATGGACAATTGAAGAGTTGAAGTGTGGAGTAGATTGAAGCCTGTCCATTAAGGTATGAGGATTGGCTATCTTAATATATATCTAAGCACTTATAGCTTATATGTGTAGAGATGGTAATCTGGACCAACTGATGATTGCTGGTTTAGCATGAAATACATATATTGGTGATTATTTATCTTTTCAACATATATGTGTTCAAGTGTATCAGTGTTGTGAGATAGTGTGGAGAGTGGTGGGTCATGTGAAAGTCTGTGCTAATATACCCTATATATTAAATGTTGGGAAAATAAATGTTATATACATAGATTGGAAATATAATCTATACTGATGCTGTAAGTTAATAAAAGTATATTAGATAAGCTTGGATAAGTTTATAATGACAGGATAGTGAAGTGTCAGTCTGAAAAACTAATGCTATGTGTGATGAATTAGATCTAAAGGATGCCTATATTATAATAGAAAATTTATGAGGACCTTTTTAGATCAGATAACTGCCCCATTCCTTAAGTGCTTTAGAGAAAAGCCAGGATTCCAGTGATAATATCATTGAAAGAATAATGATTACCTTAGGTTAAAATTGTTAAAGAATAACTGTTAGTTACTACAATGTACTATTTAAATTAGTTTCTTATTCCAAATTATATGTTAAGTATTATATGTAAGTGATATGTATAAGAATCTATCATTTTTCTTCCTAGAGTCAGTAATGATGGCTTAAAAATGATAAATGAACATATGCAAAACAAATTCACCTAGATTTTAAAAAGAATGATAAATAATTAAAAAAAATAGATGTAGTATTTTAAATCAAGTTGTGCAATATATAAATGGTGGTGTGTTTGTGGAAAAGCATATATAGGTAAATCTCAGTGTACATTGGAGAAAAGGTCAAAGGAGCATTTCTTGCTATATAAATGAGTGCAAAAATCAAGACAAGATGTGTTAGAAATGATGACATATCACTTTCAGTATTTTTTGATTATAATGTTACATGTATATATGTTTTTGATTTTGATTTTAATAAAGTTAAGATTTTATGTATTGAAAGAAATAATAATAAACATAAAATTAAAGAAGCTATGTTAATAAGAAACAGAAAGCAGCATTTGATAAATAGACAAGCTGCTAATATAAAAATTAATGAATTATGGGAAAATTGATGTATGACAATTGTTTTTGTAGACATTTATAACATTTTTTTGTAACTGAATTTGAATATAGTTGATAACGACTACTTAGATAGTCGAAAGTACTTCTATTAAATTATAGTAGATATTTGTTTTTTAAAATATTATTTACTGTATTAATTATTGTATTTTTTTTCGAAAAATTATATATATTTGTTTATAATTAGAATACAGACATTGACTACTAATATATATATATAATATTGGAATGAAGATCTTCCCTTACATGATATATTTCTATATTGGATGTCAAAATGTGTGCATATAGAAAACATTATATTAAATGGTAATAGATATGTGTTTGGATAAGTTTATAGAAAAACAACAAAAGTATTTTAATTATTTACACATCTTTAGACAGAAGAAACATTTATATTTTTAGATATCATCTATTTTTTTAGACATAACATATTCATACTTGTACTCAAATGAAAACTACATTTGATTTTTTGTGAGTATAAAATACAGATGAAAATATTAATTAATCATAGAAAAATGAGAAATGTTATATTTAGATCAAGGACTGTATTTAAATAAAAATAATTATTAAATTTTTTTTATCATTTTCTTTCATACACTTTAATGCAATCTTTTTATATAATTTCTTCTTTATTTTGCCTCACAGTTTTGACTGTCCTGTAGCCTTCATCAGAGCTATAACATTTAAATATATAATCATATAACCATTATTTTATATATATATTTTATATTACCATTCATAATCATATTTATCTTTAACTCTATAGCTTTGCTTCTCTTATTACTTACTTATATTTTCTTATTATTTTTTATGTATTCTTACTTTCATTTTATTCTTATTTGTCATTTTATTCTATCTTGCCTATCATTCCATATTTATTCTTTAATATATCACTATAACCTTTCCTTTTTATTTTTTATATGTACTAATAACCTAACATCTTTTATTATCTTCTTTATTCCTTTATTAATAATTCCTATTTTATTCTTACTCTTATTTCTATATTTATTTTCCTATTTTCATTTTTTATTTTTCCATTTTACTTATCTCTATATAATTTTGACTTCTCCCTCTACAACTGTAATTGAATATTTTTAAAAATTTTATTAACTACTTTTTGATATACTCCTTCCATATAATGCCCTCTATTATCAATTTTTTCAATTTCTTATTCTATTCTTTAAACTTTTTATCTATTTTAAAAACTTTATGTATATAATAATATTTTTTATAATTAATATTTTTATAAAAGTAATGTTTACCCCTCCTATTTCTTCTTAAATTTGGCTTTATCTTTTTATAACTGAAACACAGGCTTATTATATACCTGTGTCAATATATGTAATATATAGGGTATATGAGCACAGACTTTCACATGACCCACCACTCTCCACACTATCTCATAACACTGATACACTCAAACACATATTTGCTGAAAAGATAAATAATCACCAATATATGTATTTCATGCTAAACCAGCAATCATCAGTTGGTCCAGATTACCATCCATCTCTACACATATATGCTATAAGTGCTCAGATAAATATTAAGATAGTGAAACCTCATACTTTGATAGACAGGCTTCAGTCCATTACACATCCTAAGTTTTCAACCATCTATTCATCCAATTGAAAATCTGATAATGGAATGCTCAATCCTGAGACCGAGATTGTTGTCACACCCATGTTGATCTAAGGTCAATCTTACCCCTCATGTACAGGACATAATCCATTTAATAAATATACAAGGGATGGGCAGACATCTCTCTGTACTATGTAATAACTGAAACACAGGCTTATTATATACCTGTGTCTATATATGTAATATATAGGGTATTTGTGCACAGACTTTCACATGACCCACCATTCTCCACTTTATCTCATAACACTGATACACTCAAACACATATATATGTTGAAAAGATAAATAATCACCAATATATGTATTTCATGCTAAACCAGAAATCATCAGTTTGTCCAGATTACCATCTCTACACATGTATGCTATAAGTGCTCAGATATATATTAAGATAGCCAAACCTCATACTTTAATAGACAGGCTTCAATCCATTCCACACCCTAAGTTTTCAACCATCCATCCAATTAAAAAATCTGATGATGGAACACTCAAAGGCCACCCTGAGGCCAAGATTTTTGTCACACCCATATTGACTTAAGGTCAATCTTATCCCTCAGGTACAGGATTACATATATAGACACAGGCATATAATATGCCTGTGTTTCATTTATTACATAGTAGAGATGTCTGCCCATCCCTTGTATACTTATTAAATGGATTATGTCCTGTACATGAGGGGTAAGATTGACCTTAGGTCAACATGGGTGTGACAACAATCTCAGCCTCAGGGTGATCTTTGAGCATTTCATCATCAGATTTTCAATTGAATGGACAGTTGAAGAGTTGGGGTGTGGAGTAGATTGAAGCCTGTCCATTAAAGTAGGAAGTTTGGCTATCTTAATATATATCTGAGCACTTAATAGCATATATGTGTAGAGATGGTAATCTGGACCAACTGATGATTGCTGGTTTAGCATGAAATATGTATATTGGTGATTATTTATCCTTTCAACATATATGTGTTTGAGTGTATCAGTATTATGAGATAGAGTGAAGAGTGGTGAGTCATGTGAAAGTCTGTGCTCATATACACTTTATCTTTTTAATTAATATAGCTTCCTTTAATTTTTATATCTTCTTTTATTAGCATAACCAATCATTTTCACATTATGTTTCTCAAATATATATCCTGTTTTTATAGAATACATATAAAATGGTGATTTCTTATCATACATATACAGCATTAATCATGTATATATCAAATTTTTTGTCTCCCACATATTCAGTTTTTATCTTATTATTCTTACATAATTTGCATTCTATTTCATATACTCCATTTGTATGGTTTTCTATTTTTTAAATATACTTATTATTTAATATATCCATTATATTCCTCTTTTTATTTAATATCTTATATTTAATTATATTTTTATATTCTTTATTAATTTTTTTAATAATTTTATTAATGTTTTTTACTATATTAATACTATATATTTTACCTCCTATATATTCATTCTTTTTTATTTATTTCTTACATTTTACCATTTCTTTCCTCTCTTCTTCTTTATTTCTTACTTCTGCTATTCTTACACTTCTTTCTATGTTTTTCCTGGTTATTCATTTTCTTTAAACTCTTTAACTATCAATTCTATCACTTTCTTATATTGTTTTTCATTTGAACAATGATTAATAGCTCTATGAAGTCTTGAACTAATTCTACTTATTTTATATTTATTATCTACATTAGAATTCCAATTCATTATATTATTATTTATATTTATTTTCTTATATACTGATGTTTTTATGCTATACTTTCCTTTGTTATATAATTTTTAATAATATATCCAAATATAGCAACTTGTCTTTTTCTCTTTCTACTTTAAATTTTATATTTTTATTTATTTTATTAATTTTTTTAAAATACCTATCTATTTGTCTTCCATGTTTATTAAAAATTAACCAATAATCATTCCCATATTTATTAACATTACTGGATCATTTCTTCCTTTATCATTACTATCAATATGATATAGTTACTGGTTATACTCACCTCAGTGTTTTTATAATAAATTTAACATATTTTTGGTGTTTTCCAGGAGTATTAAATATTTTATTTAACATTCATCATAATTAATATTAATCACTAATTTGGCAAAATACTTTAAAAAATATAAAAAAATATCAAATCACTCATTTTGTCTTTCTTTGAGTTATTTAAAATATTTTTTTTTTTTACAAATTTTAGAGATTTTTGCTTTATGACATTATCGTTCAGTCTTTGTTTAATTGGATACTTTATTTGGTTATTTCTTTCTATCATGCAATTTCTCCATGCTTGGGTTATAGATTGCATTTGCCAGCATTTTTACACTTATTTAGTAGTTTAAATTTAAAATAGTCTTTCCTAAAGTCATTTGGCAAGTTTGTTTAGCAGACAATTCAAAGTGTTTAAGCTGTTTATTTTACTGTGGGGTATGACCTCCTAGTCTGTTTGCTATAAAGAACATACTGACATATTATTACTAGGCTGGTATTAATGAAGAGTTTTAGTAATAATTCAAACATTTTTTTAAAGTTTTTTTTGCTCAGTTTTAAAACATATAGTATCATAGAGGTTGTTAAAAACCGTAACACAAACCTGAGTCATGCTCTAATTAACTGCAATTATCAAATTATGCAAATTACTTTACCCTCGATCAACAACATTTTTAATAGATATATATTGGCATTTTTAAACATTGGCTTAAGAGTAGATTAAGTGATGTTAATTTCTTTATACTTTCTGAGCATGCTTTCGGCCATTGAAACGAAAATCATAGCACTCGTGGATCTAACAATATATTTTAAAAATTTAATATTACCAAGAATAAACTATGCATGTAATTAAAATTAATTAAAGAATAAAAAAGGCAATTATTTTCATGATTTTTTTCACACATATGCACGCACGCACACAACATACATTTTCAATCAAAAAGCAATTATATCCTCATTTTTTTCTCATCTATCATAGCATCAACCAGGAAGTGAACCTGCTAACCCAGGACAACTGATTGTAAAGCAGCTATCACTGACCTCTCGACCACCAATGCTTGATATCCTCATTTTGTAAGGCAAATAAAGAAAAAAATATATACATTTGCATTTAATCATTGCTATTCCTGCCAAAAAAAAGTAATATCACTTTCTGTTACTATTAACTAGTGATAGTATGAGTTATAGAACCACAATATCACAATATATATTTTGATTTTACAGTAGTGTCTTTACAGTGCCAGTGTCTAATTTATGGCATGGATAGACCAATCAAAACATTGAAATTGTGCTAAATTTGATAACAAAATGTATACAAAGATGACTATGAAATATTTATTGAGATGTATATAATTTTACTCAAATACTCTTATAGATAAAATATATTTTCAGACATATAAAATGCCTTTCAATTGAACATTTTGAAACTGACCAAAAAAATTCTTCAAAGTAATTTTATAACAATATAATACTACATTGATAAGATTTCTGTAGGATTCCAACATACCTTTCTTAAAATTTATGCATTTGAAAATTATGAACATCTTTATGATATTTGAAATCATCTTTTCCTTTATTCTCAAAATATATTAACTTAAGGTCGTAAAAACATTTTTTTCTTCAAAGTGATTAATTTTTCATTCAAATTTATGGGTATTTTAAAAAGCTCTCATAACTCTTATGTCATAATAGGCTATTTTTTAAAAATATATATATATATATTTCGTAGAAATTGATATATTTTATTAATTTGTATGACTGGAGACTTGTTTGTTAAGTTACTAGATTGTTTCCTAAATGCAAGAATGTATGTTTTTACACTTTTTCTACAACATGTCTTTTCACTGTACAAAGGAATACATGCTAAATGAGATTTTAGAGATGCCATGAAATTCTAATGATATTCTATTCTTGGAATATGGAAATATTCATCTAATTTTTATATAAGTAAAACAAACTCTGTCAATAATATTTCAACAAGAATATTATTAATTTTATTAATCATATTCAGGTAATATATCAAACAATTTTATATGTTTGTTGCAGAAATGAACTCTAATAGTGGTAGGACTGCAACAATTGTAAAGTAATACCTCTTTTCTACTTATAACAAATATCTATTTATAACAAACATAATGAATTATTGCCTTTCCAAATTTGCTTCAAATTTATATATTGAGTAGATTAATCACAAAAAAGTGTTAAAAAATATGTTTACATTTATTAAACAATTCAAGATATTAGATATTTATTTATATTAAATTAACAAAACTTAATATTAAGCCAATAAACATCACATGACCACCTCTTATGTTTGTGTATAACTGTTGTTAAAACAGGCAAAACTCACTATATATATATATTGCCACACACAGCAAGCTAGAGTAATCAATGGATTCCAGAAAGCTTGTGCATAAAATCCCCATCTAGTGCCTACTCATCCAATATCCCCAGACTATTTTCTGGCTTATGGCCTTTGTCAGTGAGGGGCCTTTGGATCTGAATGCACTGCACCTAGATCTTAGGATCTGAGAGCACTGCACCTAGATCTTAGGATCTAATTCAAAGACTCCTCACTGATGAAGGCCATAAGCCAGAAACTAGTCTGGGGATCTTGGATGAATAGGCACTAAATGGGGATTTTATGCACAAGCTTTCTGACATCCATTGATTATTCTAGCTTGCTGTGTGTGGCAATATATATAGTGAGTTTTGCCTGTTTCAACAACAATAATACACAAGCGTAAAAGGTGATTATGTGATGTTTATTGGCTTAAAGCCAATCCTTCCTAATAGGATAGTGGTGGCTATAGTTATTAAAAAACCAAAGATACCAAAATGTATGGGTACTGACGGGGTTCAAACCCACATGACTATATAAGCTAATGGGCTTGGATTAAAAACATTAAGGCGCTTTGAGTTTAAGACTCATAGTTTTGTAGTTAAATGGAGATAAAAGATGGTTGCTGGAGGGTTGCATTAGATCCTAAGATCTAGGTGCAGTGCTGTCAGATCTAAAGGCTCCTCACTGACGAAGGCCATAAACCAGAAACAAGTCTGGGGATATTGGATGAGTAGGCACTAGATGGGGATTTAATGCACAGGCTTTCTGGCATCCATTGATTACTCTAGCTTGTTGTGTGTGGCAATATTTATAATGAGTTTTTGCCTGTTTAACAAAACTTAATATTGTTGTCAATGAAATGTACATTCTGATAAAAATTGACAAATATTACCAAAGATTACAGAGAGAAATTATGTAGATTTTTGAAAGGCTAAACAGATATGAATTAAATAAAAACATTATCTAAAACAATTATTATGAAAAAGAAATTATGACAATCAATCAATTTAGAAAAAAAGACAGTAAAAATGAACGTTTAAAATTTCAAAAGCATTATTGTAACTTAAAATATATTGTGATTATGTTAACATATCTATTTATATGATTACTATTATAATTATCTGTAAGTAATAAAAATGATTGCTTTCTTAATGCACAGTGGAGAAATAGAAAAAGATAACTTTTTTTTTTTTTAAAAAAAAAGTATATTAGACAAAATTATTTTTCTCTCATAGAAGTAGAGTTTTCAGTTTAAAAATCATTTATTTATGTATATAATAATTACAAATTACTTTGATTTTTTATAACAATCACAAAGGTAAGAGCTTTTGCAGCATAATACCTAAAACACTTTTATAAGTAAACATCTTTCTGATATCAAATCTTATTTAATTATTACAATCAAAGTGTTAAAAAAAGATGGTACCTCCATCCTTGTACAATTGTTTATGAGTTTAACAATTCTTAAGTGCATTGTTCCATCTTACTGAATTACTGACAATTTGACAAAGATATTCTTATAAACATCAGAGCTTCAAAAATAGATGGATTCATTCCATTTTTGATCATTTGTTCAACATTTAGAATGCTTTTAATTCATAACCTGCTGGAGGGTAATTTATTGACTTATGTTTGATTTAAAGTTTAAATATTACAGTAGTAATAATATTTTAAGGAACCATTACTGGTCTGCCTCGACTTCATGTTGTATGACTAATGGCTGGCACTGCATATATGAATGATAATATTACAAATCTATTGTGTCTTTTAATTTAATTAACATAATTGTACTTACATGTGAAAAGTAGTTTTATTTAATATTTTATATCTCATAAAATTTGTAAAATTATAAGGTTAGAAATATAAATAACAGCTCTCATGTTTTTTTGTCTTAAAAAACAAGATAATATTAGGTAAATGACAATCTAAAAATAAATAGCAAATGTATATATATATATATTATTCTAGTGCACACACAAATTTTTAATATGCACCAAACAAATAAATCTTTTTAATTTGTATTTACAATTAAGTCTTGTATAAAAGCAATTTGTTTAGCAATATATATGATAACAATTTAATGTTGCTATTTTACTATAACTACTAGCCCATAAGGGTTAACTTTAAATCTCGCAAATGCTATTTATGTGATTAATTGAAAAGACGGTTGTTAAAATAAATTATTTAGATAAAGAAAAATGAAAGCAAGATAGAAAGGAAAACTGGCACTCTTGAAATTTTAATAGTATTTTTCTTACTAATTTATTCCTACTTTATTTTTATCTCATTATCACATATGAATTAAGATATGATTTTCATTTATACGCAAGAATTTAGAAAACTATATTTGGAATTATAAAAATTGATTTATTTTTATAGTAAAGCTATTTATAGTTTTGCAGTTAATCAATATGTAGATATGAAACATTTTCATTATAGTGTTTAATTATATATTCGCTTTAAATATAATTTTTTAAGTTTTTGTTTGCCTTTAATTATTTTTTTAATTATTTATTTTGTTTTGTAATTTTTATTTCTTCTAATGAAGTAAGGTTTAGTAATTATAATTAGTTTTTATTAAATTAAATATTTAATACAATTTTTTTAAAACGTAAATTTCTAGCATGAAAACAATTATTATCTTAATTTTTAATAGAATTATTAATAAAATAAATATATAAAAGTTATTTAGTAATAGATAATGTTAAAAAAATGTAAAATGGGTCATTAAAAGTTTATCATATGGAAGATTAGATGTAAGGTATTATTTGATAGAGAGTCGGCCGGTTCTATTGAAAATCTTTTCCTAAAGTTACTATATAAAGCTAAAGAAAGTGATCCAAGAACCTGCCTGCCTAGCCTTGCTGAGCAAATATGGAGTCAATTAAATATTTAGCAATGGACATGTGCATAATTTATTCATGACATTCAAACTTTACATGCCATGGGATTTATATGCCAAATTAGATCACCCCTGATAAGTAACATAACATAAAATTTTAGTTTTAATCCTGTACTCATCATCTAATTTAATAACAACTTACTCTTTAATGTGTCACACATGCAAGAACTCTATATTACAATGTATATTGAACTTTTTGTGCAAATAAAGATTATTTGAAAAAAAAAGTTTATAATGTAGCTTAAACTATGGTAAGAAGGTGATAAGAAGTACAAAGTAGTACTGCCAGTAATCACATATTAATGTTTAATTGTAGTGGCCTATTGCCTAAATAGCTCAATTTGCTTTTGAAAAAAACAGACAGATAGAAAATGTACTCTATTTATAGTTTTGTTGAGTAGTTGGACTCCAATCAAGGCCTTAAGATGTTATTTCTTTCTTCATTTTGATAAAGATAAATAACTAAACTAGAAATGACATTTTAATATTATATTTAGATGTGTATAAAACTAGGCACATACATATATAATTTAAATAAATAAATTATATATATATATATTATGTAATAAAAAGATATGTGAAGAATGTAAAGTCTGAGTTAAAGCTTATGATTTTATAGGTATAAATATCATGCAACCTCTATAGCTTATAACAGCAAATTAAGTTTATAAAATGATATTCAATTCTAGTACTATTCAATTGCATAGAACACCTCTGATTTACCAGTTTCCCAAATGAAAGTATCCGTAAGCTAATGGTCGAAATAAAATACTCATCCACACAAAATAATATTTAAAAAATGATTGTTTATTTGAGTATATATATATATTGTAAATATTTAATATATAACCATTTAAAAATGTTAGTTTTGTCAAGTGTTGTAGGTCGAGTGGTCAGCACAGCTGCCTTACAAGCTGTTGTCCCAGGTTCGTGGGTTCGCTTCCTGGCCATGTTAGTTTTGTCAAGCATTGGTGGTTGAGTGGTCAGCACAGCGATCTTACAAGCAGTTGTTCCAGGTTCGTGGGTTCGCTTCCTGGCCAATGCTTTGACACATGAAAAAAAAGTTAGTTTATTTACATGTTATTAAAATATTCTGAAAATTATTTAAATGGACTTAAAACGTTTTGACTTACTTTTAAACAAATTGCATTTAATTTGTTTAGAATAACTTTAATTCTCATAAATATTGAAATCAATGTTTTAGGATGTTAAAGACCAATTGTAATGAATTGTCTAAAGCAATAGTGTTCAACCATTTAACATCTGATCACATTGAAAGAAGAAAAGTTGTCTCAGGCCACACATTAAATGAATGAACACTACAGAAAACTAATAAACAAAAAAAAACGTTTGGTGCATATTTTTTATGATTCCCATCATCCGATAAGCAAAATAATTCTTAAATAATAATCCTAATTATGTTTCAACTTATTATCATCATGAAGTTCCAAGTTTGTGACCACAAATATAGAAAATGTACAAATCTGATGTCTTTTATATTTTTTTTATTAAAAAAATAATGAAACATTAAACTAGTTGGATATTTGACATTGTATTTGAGTGTGTACCCATCTCTATTTTAATCACATTGTGATATGCAATTACAAAAGCTCATATGTTCCAATTTTGCATTGGACCACAATCATAACTATTCTGGATCTCATATGACCTTCAGGGCACAGACTGACACCCCTGGTTTATAGATTGCATGAAATGTATATATTTATACATAGATTTCAATTTTGTACATTTTATGTAATTAATGTTTAATTAATTGTTAAGTAATTTTTCATATAAAAATTATGTAAATAATGTCTTATATCATTGTAAATAAATAAAACTATTATACCTATAAAATTAATAAATAATTATGATATTTTGACAACTGAAATAATCATTGTTTAAGGTTCACCTAATTATTATTCTTAAGTAACTTTTGTTTGAATATATGAAATATCAAAGTTGATTTTCATATATAATTTCTATGTATTAATTGTAGACAAAAATAATTTATCAATTCTTTTTGATTTTTCTGAATGTTTGTGATGATGGTATCTAGTTGTATTTATATATTGGACTATTTCCACGATATAATATAAGTAGTGAATAGAAAAAAATAACTTAATTTAAATATTCCAAATACATTCAACAGTTAGCAATAGCGCATCAAACAGGTTAGTATATGCACAACATTTTAAGAGGTATTATTTCCCCCTCTTTTTCAGGTATTGCTGGTCTGACCAGTGACAGTACTAGCATGGGATTCAAACCTGGACCCATAGATTCTTGAATGTTGAATTTTAAGGTAATGCTCTAACTAACTGAGCCATCAGAACAGTTTTCCAGAGCCATAACACACTATGAGGAATTCTAACATCTATGAACTCTAAACTTGAAATGCTGAAAAGAAAAAAAACTGCATCTAAGAAATACCATGTAAATGTGCAAGAACATATATTGGTGAGACAAGTCATACCATTGAAAAGAACTTGCAAGAACAGAAATTGATGATAAGAAGAAGAATGTGATTAAGATAGTAGACAGTGTATATACCAATTGGGAAAACACAAAAATATTGGACAGAGAAGTAAAGGTACAAATAAGAAAATTTAAAGAAGATGCTCACATGATAATGGCAAACAATTCCAAAAGTCAACCTAATGTGACTACACATAATGTATGGAAACCACTAATCAACTTTTCTCACAAAAAGCAGAGAAATCAGGAGGAACCTTATATATAAGTATATGAAATTTCTACTGATTGTTGTCTTTGGAAGGATGGCTTAGTTTGCTATAACATTACCTTAACATTCAATACTCAAGAATCTAAGAGTCCAGGATTGGTTTCTATGCTAGTACTGTCAGTGGCCAGGCCAGCAACACCTGAAGAAGAGAGGAAAATAATGCATTTGTCTGAAGGGTTGTAATGATGGTATATTATAAGATGTGATATGTTGGACTATTTCCATCATTTATGAGAGAATGTTGAATGTATAGAAAATTTTAAACTTTATTTAAACTTTCCAAATACAAACAACTTGTTAGTAATAACAGACAAATAGACAATACAGGTCAGTAATTACACAAAGTTTCAAGTAGTATTATTCTGCACTCTTCTTCAGGTGTTGCTGCTATATATGCACAGTGACAATATTAGCTTAGAAGTTGAACTCACAGTTTTAGATTCTTGAATATTGGATTTAAGGCAAACATTCTACCAATTGAGCCTTTGACAGAATAGCTCAGTTTGTAGAGCATTTGCTTTAAATTCGATATTTCAAGAATCTAAAGGTGCAAGTTCAACTTTTAAGCAAATATTGTTACTATGTATATAGGTCAGCAACACATGAAGAAGAGTGGAGAATAATACTACTCAAAAGATTGTGTAATTACTAACCTGTATTGTCTATTTGTGTGTTATTACTAACAAGTTGTTTGTTTTTGGAAAATTTAAATAACGTTTAAATTTTTCTATACATTCAACATTCACTCATAAATGATGGAAATAGTCCAACATATCACATCTTAAGAGAATAATGCCTCTTGAAACATTGTGCATATAATAACCTGTGTTATATCACTAACAGTTGAATGTATTTGGAATGTTTAAATAAAGTTAAATTTTTCTAAAGACATTCAATACTTATATTAGATGTTGGAAATAGTCCAATATATAAATATTGCAATCAATTCTTTTGTTTCACATAATAATATATAATGTAAAAGATATAAAAACATTCACTGTATGTTTAACCATGATTATAAAAACTGTTTAATAATTTCCTATGCTTCTAAATTTTATTGTTTCAAAATATTAAATCGTGTTGTTTATTTATCTTTTTCTTTAAACTTCCAACTTAATTTAAATAGTAAATTAATCAAATTACAAGTCATCGTTAACAAATACGTAATTCATTTAATTACTTGGCCGTCATACTGCCTAAGGTTTTTAAAACTAATCTTCACAGATATAATTAAAGAATATCTACTATGAGGAAATTTCTATTAACCCTTTTCCCGCGCTCGACGAGACTCCTCGTCGACATCTAAAATCACTCTAACTCAGTTCGTTTTTATACGATAAAATTCGTTAAATACGTATTGAATTCGTTTTTAAAAGTTCTGTACGATGGTGACATCTTCCGATTTATTTTAGAAGTAAAAAATAAAAAAAAACGCATTTAAACCTAAACAAAGAAGGAACATTATTTGTGATTGGTTCTTAGCATGCTCTCAGCCGAAAAAGACATTCTGATTGGCTGGAAAGAACAAAGAAACTGCCTGATCAAAGAAAATAAAGAAAAACGCTGAGATTTTCATTTAATGATTTAAATATTATTAAATAATATTTATGAAATTAAACATAATTTTCAGAGAGAATAATAAAAAAACAAAATTATTTTCGAAAAATATTGAAGATTTAGTAAATATATTGAAGATGTAGTAAAAAGAAATATTTACTTTTCTATAACGTAAAAGTCGATCTTTTTGTTTACATTATAACTTTTATGTTGCCGATATAGAATATCTTAGAATAAATAAATAGCAATTTATTTTTGAAAGAACTTTCGTTTTCTTCATGACCTGAAAAATTAATTATATACTTTTTATAAACGTATCTGAGTTGAATTTAATATTATAGGCGAATATGTTTTAACAATAGGCTTTGTCTTCAGTTTGTGAGTTGGCCAATTAAAAGATTTGATTTTTATCTGATACAACCAATGATAAAATTAGCGGTTTAAGGGTTAAATAATAAAAAAATCTCTCTTTCAAATTACAGAAGTTTTCACGGAGTTAGCAATTTATTTTAGAACGTTTGAAAAGTTTTCTAATAAAAAAAATATCACCTACTATTTGAATATAATGATAAAATAATTATAATATGACTGTGCATACTACAAAACAAGAATCTAGAGTCATACGTCATCGCGTAAAATAATAAACATTATCATCTAGGATATTTAAATATAAAAGTGAATATGTGATTGTGTTAATATTTTTATATTTTAAATAAAAGAAAATAATATATCTAATTGGACAATAGTTGTATGGACATGTATGTTTATGTAATATAAATATTAAATCATTCTGATGGTTTGAAATTTACCCAATATTTAAAATCTTAATTATTATGTATATATTAATTGTTTATCCTAGGTTTGGTTTTATATATATATATATGATAAACAAAAACAAGTTAAAAATTTCTTTTTAACCTACCTATAGCTTTCATTTTATGATCATAGATGGAGCTTTACCAATAGCTCACTCAAGCTTGTTTACAAAAAATGCCGAGAGAGAATCGAAAATTCAATATCTCTTTCAAATTGTCCCCAACCTTTAAACCATGGTTTCAAGCTAATTGGCTCTCATCAGTAAAAGGTAGGAGGACTAGAAACTAGATCTAAATCCCAACTCTACTGAACAGCATATATGTAAACTGTTCCTATAAGCTTGAAAGCACAAATTTTTCAGCCACGTAAATATCTTAAAATCCAGTTAAACAAACTATATAGCTATATGGGTGTGAAATCAGTTCAGTTTCACCACATAGTAGAAAGGTTCTGCAATCTATATCATTGCTAAAATCTTCAAAGGTACATTTATGATAAACAAAAACAAGTTAAAATTTTTTAACCTGCCTATAGCTTGCATTTTATGATCACAGATGGAGCTTTACCAATAGCTCACTCAAGCTTGTTTAAGACATTATTGTGTTGTTATATGTTTATTTTAATATGCTTATTGTTTTATGCAACAGATTCATTATAATATTAATATCATTTATGTTCCTTATTACTTTTTACAATCCTTTTTTATAACTCACTATTGTCTGTTTCTTTTTCATAACTTTTATTTATATTTGAAAATAGAGTTAAGATTCGAAAATATAAGTAGAAGTTCTGAAGAAGATTGCTGGGGCAATCAAAACTGTCAATAGGTTGTAAAAAGCATTGTAAAAAGTAATAAAGAATATAAATGATATTAATATTATATGGATTTGGCAATACAATAAAAGATAAAGATTCATGATAATTTACATATGTATTACAATGTTTTTTATTATTTTATTTTGTAAATATACTTTATCCATTTATAATTTATATAAAAAGAAAAGAATTTCAAGTTGAATTATGTATGATCATATTAAGCAATTACACTAAAATAAAAATGAAAAGGCATATGACATTAATTGTTAAGGTGTTCATGAGAAATTTAAGTGCCAGAATTGATATTTTGGGCACACACATATATATATGTAGTGCATTATTTAGTATTACACAATATTTCAATTATTATTTTAAATTATTAACTTAACCCTAAATGCTAAATTATTTTCACCACATAAAAATAATTTTCGTGGTCTTGCAAATAGAAAACACAAATATATCAGTTACTATTTAAAATTTTAGAATTTTTATTTATTCTTTAATATAAATTAATCAAGCCTTTTATGAACAAAGTAAAATAAACTCAAAAAACATTTTTAACTTTTCAAAAATTCTTTTCCCTTGGCACTTGAAACTGCTAGTTCTTTGTCTTTTTTACATTGAACTTAGAATATCTGAAATTGATCTTATTTAAACATCTTTGCTTTGTTAAGCTGTTGAGAGTTATTTATTAATCATTTATTAAGGCAAGAGAAGGTATAAGTGAAATATCTTTTATTTTCTGTAATAAAGAAATCAATTTTTGTTTTCATTAGCACTGGAGTTAAATAATATGCAAATAATCATAGATTTCTTTTATTCATACTTCTATGCATATTATCAATGGACTAATACCAGTAGATAATATATACTAATATATTTCTTTTATCAACATGAGGATTCCTTTAGCTGCTTGTATACAAAGTAGGTTAATCTCAAATATAGTTGATATTAAAAACAGATTCTGGTTAATAGATAGATAAGACAAATGTCAATGGCTTTCAGTTCATATATACTTTCTATACTATTTCAATTTCATATATAGTGAATAGTGACTGCTACACATTGCACAGAAGTCCATATAAAATCTACTGACAGCAAACTTAGATCAACATAGATTCCTGCTAAAACAGTTTTTTGTAATGTTATCATATGCTGAATTATTTCCATAATCTATTATCAAATATTGAATGTCTATAAAATTTTAAACTTTATTTAAACTTTTCAAATACAACTGTTAGTAATAATACACAATAGACCAGGTACTATGTATTTGTATTGCATTATAATAATATCAGCAAGTAGTAGAAAGTTAAATATTTTAAAGGTGCATATCTAAAGATAAGAAAAGAGATAAGCATTTCCAGTTTTATCTCTCCCCCCCCCTCTGTGCAGGAAACTCATGAACCTCAGAGAAATGGCAGTTTGAAACACAGACCCAAAGCAAAACATGGCTATCCCAGACTCCTGTGCATGAATGAGAAGAGCAGTATTTAAGGCCCAGTCAGAACAAGAAAATCGTCACGAGATAGCAGTGTAACCAGAAGACGGCATGCCGGCTGTAATCAGAACTTGTGATCCAGTGAACTCCACCACTGATGGTGCCAAAGCGGAACTAGGGACTTATAGAGGCCATCCATGCTTTATTATTATTTGTTGTACACTGCAAGGCCAGATTATGTAAGCATATTATTAATATATCAAACTTGTTGTAATCGTAAGGCCAGTACTGTAATTCGTATATTAAATTATTAGTGAGAATATATATGCAACCTAAATACACTAATGTCAGTTGTAAATATGTTAATATCAGTTTGTTGTAAATAAACATTTATTATTATTAATTATTGGTAGTTGAAATTATTTAGCTCATGTGATTATGAGTAGTGGGGGGGGTATATTACAATTGGCACAGTCGACAAGTTAGTAAATTACACTACATTTTGAGTGATATTATTCTCCACCCTGTTGGCCCAACCAATGAAAATATTAGCATAGGAGTTGAGTGTACTCCTTTAAATTCTTGAATACTTAATTTTTAAGGCAAAACATGCAGTTGGTTAGAGTGTTGCCTTAAAAATTCAATATTTAAGAACTCCTATGCTAATATTGTCACTGGTTCTGCCAATAATATTCTTTACCTAATTACCACTTCAAATATTGTGTAATTTACCAATATGTATTGTGCATTTGTGTTTTACCACTAAACATCACATGATCACTATCTCTTATACTAGCAGATAATTATTATCAAACAAGGCAAAACTCTCCATACAGTAGTGCCACCCTGTGCCAACCAGAGTAATAAATGGATGCCAGAAGGCTTATACAGAGAATCCCTATCTAATGCCTACTCATCCAATATCCCCAGACTAGTTTCTGGCTTGTGGCCTTCATCAGTGAGGAGGTTTTTTTTTTTTGTATTTGTGTTTTATTACTAACAGTGTCTGTATTAGAAAAGTTTAAATAAATTTTAAAATTTTATATTTATTCAACATTAAATAATAAATTGTGGAAATAGTCCAAATGTATTACCCCAACTAATATACCATCATCACAAACCTTCAAGCTTTTTTTCTAACTTATATGACTGTTAAATGTTTTAGCTAATAAAACAATATTACACTGTAACACAATGATTTTGTCATTATCTGATATCTATTAAAATAATACTTTTTATGTTGGAATCTAAAATTAATTTCTTTATTAATATTTGACATTGAAATTAACATTTAAGGTTATATGTCTTTTTTAATATGTCTTTATTTATACAAAACTAGTTTATTTTATTCAGTAAGTCAGAAGTATAGGTTTACACTACTTTTTTTAGAATCAAAAGTAATACATAAAATCCATTAATATCATTCAAACTTTTTCTTAATTTTAAATAATTTACAGTATTCCAAATACTTAAATCATTCCTGGCTTTACTTCAAATATTTATATAATTAATTTTTGTCTATATTCATTTCTTGTTTTTCTTTATAAAATTAAAATATATATGCAAATATATTTTATCAAGGTTACACATTTTCAGTGTTGAGATTGATAGTCAATGCCATTCAATATAAATACTTTCAATTTGAAAAATTAATTAATTCGACATTCAAAGATTTTATATATATGAGAAATAAATATATTAAAATAATAAACATTTTTCATTATTTCAAGATATATTTAAACATTATGGAATTTTGTACAAAAATAGAAAGTTAAATAATATTAAAAATATTATCATATACTTTAAAATTTATTTTTATTTACATTATAATCAGGTAGCTGGATTTTATACACAATAAAGCTCTCTGAAAATTATATATATATATAAATATTTTTGGGTATGAACCCTGTATTATTTTGCATTACAATCGATATTTCGATGGACTAGCAACCGCCATTATCAAGGTTAACTTTTAAAAGAACAATCGTTAGATCTCAAAGAATAACATGACTCAGTGTGAGAAGAGAAGTGAGATTCAACTTGAAGTAGTTAAGCATTCACAATATGAAGCTTATCAAAATATTTATTTCCCTCAGTTTTTTCACCTACTAATTTCAAGTTAATATTAGATAAAATGATAGGTTTCCACATAGCTGGAATACGTTGTGCTTCATCAGTCCTATTTAAACCAGTAGGTCTCTTTAATATTTCAATTGACTCTCTCATGGTTCTTAAATCTTGTCTTTCCAAATTTGATTTTGACAATACAAAAATACTTGCTAATTTGGAAAGATATGATTTAAGAACCATGAGAGAGTCAATTGAAATATTAAAGAGACCTACTGGTTTAAATAGGACTGATGAAGCACAACGTATTCCAGCTATGTGGAAACCTATCATTTTATCTAATATTAACTTGAAATTAATAGGTGAAAAAACTGAGGGAAATAAACATTTTGATAAACCTCATATTGTGAATGCTGAACTACTTCAAGTTGAATCTCACTTCTCTTCTCGCACTGAGTCATGTTATTCTTTGAGATCTAATGATTGTTCTTTCAAAAGTTAACCTTGATAATGGCGGTTGCTAGTCCATCGAAATATTGGATTGTAATGCAAAATAATACACGGTTCGTACCCAAAAATATTTTTTTATCTACATCATATAACTGTGAAAACATTATATATATATATATATATATTGTGTCCATCTGAATGGGCACAAGGGTTTAAGATACTTTGTATCTGCATTAAATAGCTATATTGTATATATATATATATATATATATATAAAATGAAATAGCCTTAGAATTTTAAAATTTTTTGCTGGAGATTGTTTAAAGATTAAATATGGATTGCTTATATAGTTTACTGAACACTTTATAAGTATTTATTAGTATTATTGTGGTTAGTGAGGTGTTTAATGTAAGGAAGGGGTGTGTTTATTAATGGAATTGATACATCTTGTTGGAAAGATGCAAAGTTATCCTGTGTTAGTATAATATTATTTGAATGGTTTCAAATATCCTTTATTCATTAATTCTTATCCTTTTGTCAACAGTTAATAGCAGTTTCAATTATATTTAGTTAAGATAGTTCAATATTTAGGTTGTAGTACATGTGTATGCATGTATGACTCTGCATTATGTTTCATTTCATTTTCATCTTTAATAACAGCAAACAATAGTACATTCACAATAAAAACATTTAAATTACAGTAGTTAACTTAAATAATTAACAAATATATATTTCTTTCCAATGATTAATAGATAGTTAGATCAATGAATTATTTTATAAATTGAATAAATTATTAATCATTTTTATTTGATAGTTAATTAATATTCATTTTTCTTTCAAGTTTGTAAAAGCTATTTATTTTATTATTTGTATTTTTTTTTCTTGTCTTCATTTAGTTTTAAAAATCAAAGTGATTTTTTTTTTTGAAAAGATTTGTTTTTGCATATGTAATTAGTTAGTTAGCAAGATGCATGGGAGTAACCTTTGGAAAAGGCAAATGAACTTTGCTAAAGAGAGTTTTTTTTTAACAAAGATCTCCAGTAGAAAATTGGCTCTTTGTAATGTAATTGTAACCAGTAAACAGTGGTTCATGTATTGTAAAAATTAAAGCCAGTTGCTGAAGTCAAATTGACTTTGAAAAGACTTTAGAGTAAAAACTTCCAAAGGAGCTTCAGAACTTTATTATGGAAAAAATTAATTAAAAATGCAATTCTAAGGTTTTAAAAAAGGTACGTCGGTTTGATTTACTCTCTTCGATTTAAACATTTCTGAATTAATCCCTTTATAACTATTACTCTTTTAAAAATGTGTGTTAATAACATCCAGTCTACATTATTTCACTTAATTGCCATTTTAAATAAGAATGGTTTACATAAATGTTATTGTTGTATCATTAAGCAACATGTTTATATATATATATATGGAAAACGCATGCAGAACTATACTACGGAATATATTCTAATTTCTTACTATTTTTCACGTTGTGTTTTTGTGAAGATTATACATAGACTTAAGGATATGTCTATTTTGATAGATCATACTATGTTTAAGTTCATCATAAGGAGATAACAGTATTCATTTATTTGATATTTCTGGAACTAATACGTATTTTTAAATTGAGGAAATAAAATGTAAGCTACTTCTGTTTAAATTGAATAGAAGGACAGAAATGCGGGTAATTTTTGTTCTCTTCAATAAGGACGGAATATAAAACAAAGCATTATTAATTATGGAATTACTAAGGACAATTTAAAGTGTTAAATGCTATTCAGAAAATACTAAGGATAATTGCGTATTTAGTCCAGAACTACAACGGAGAATTTGGTATATTTTCAGTATAATAAAGGAGAAATTAACTGCTTGTGTGTGATTTGGTACCTCAAATAGATATGCTATGAACACTGAAAGGTGCTGGGCATATTTAAGTTATGCTTATATTTTTTTTTAAGTTATACTGCAGAAGTGCATTTTAGTTTAAATTCAGTTTGGAATGTGTCCCATATTGTTTCGTAAACCTGGAACCGAGCTTTGCAAGTGGACTTTTATTTTAAGTTACAAAACTAATAACCTTTGTGTCTTTATTTTTTTTTATTGCTTGTCATAATTAATGTATATGATAGGTAGATAGGCTTTATTTATTATTATGTTATTTATAATTTGGGTATGTTGACCATCAAGAACGTTTCTGAAGCGTATTTAAATGAGGAGTACGCCGGTAAAAATTGATTGTGTTTAAATAGGTCTTATTGTTTCCTTATGAAGGTGAAAGAAATATTTTTTTAAATATATTATTAGAAAGGTTTACATTTATTTTGTATACTTTATTATCTCAAAGTGAAAATTTTGTTCTTTGTTTAAATCAACGAACTTATAATAGAAATAGTTTGTTAGATATGAAAAAAAGTTCGTTCGTAATAATTAGAACCATTAAATTTTAAAAAGTAACCTAAAGTTTATTAAATTAAAAGTTATGCCTTAATGCAATATTTAATTATCATGTTACCTGCTTAGTGTGTAATTTAGAGTTAATATTATATATACTTTTTATTCGCGGGTGTGTGTTTGTTTTGCACAATTATAATATTTGTTTGATAAAGTATAGTTTGTGAATAAATTTATGCATAAATTTCATACACTGTCGTATTCTACTGAGTTGAATGGATTGGTATATTATCTGTATGTATTTATCTGCCAGCGTGTATTTATAATGTTCGATATTTAGAGAAGCTATGAGAATAGAAAGAAATCTTTGCGTTATAATGTCTGTAGGAATAAAAGATCTTGCTTATTTAGTATATGTTAATAATTTTCCATGAGTAGAGCCTAGTTTATTTTATATGCGTATGATTAATGATATTTTTTTGAAGTGATGTTCTTAGGGCCCTGGTGATGAGGAATTAAATCCCCACCAATAATGTATTTAGAAGTAAATGAGTTATTGTTGAAATATGATTAAATGATGTTTAGGAAGTTATGTGACGTTTTTCTTAGATTCTTGGTAATGAGGAATTGTAAAAGTGTTCAGTAAGAGTTATTTGCTCCTCATGTAGATTCCCCTTGTAACGTATAGTATATATAATCATAAAAATATAGCTTTGTGTTAATTAATATGTGGCTAGATAAATTGTTAGATTAACTCTTGATGTAGTATTAGTGTCATATTTTATTGATGAATTACGACATTGTTCGAAATAAAATAATTGTATGATATTTTCTTAATGAATGGAGAGTTTATAGAAAAGATTGTTTTACATTATTGCTGCTTGAACGTGCACACACACGCGTAATATAAATAATATCGCGTATATAAAGTATAGAATTATTGAAATTAAAATGAGAAATAAATGCTTTTGAAATATACTACATTCATTTAATAGAAGTATAAAGTATTAAGATTAAAACGGGAAATAAATATTTTAAAATACAGTGTATTTATTTAAATAAATGTTACAAATCATCAAATCATCAGAATAAACATGATTTTGTTGCTATAAATAAAAGGTATACGTAATTGAAAGTGATTATTAGTCAATTAGAGAAAGTTGCTTTGCTGAAAGCCAAATATAAGTAATTTGATTTATTTGGTTAATCAAGAGTAATATCCTCTCAAAAGTATCTATTTTTTTGTGCTAATAATATAACATGTTATTTATTTATTGTCATATAGATGAAACATGTAGGCAAAGCCTGTGTTCGAAGTCAGGATATTTAAACTTTGTTATTAATTTGCTTTGATAGTAGGGATAATCCCAAACTGATGCTAAAAAAAAAAAGTTTATTTGATAATCTAAAAATATGTAAAACAAATAGTCCATTTGTAAATATTATGTTAAACCAAGTTTATTTGTTATAATAAATGATTTGTTTAGTTATTTAAAATCTTAAGAACTGTGTCTTGAGTTATTCTTGTGTACATTCGTATTTCCATTTCCACATCTCCACATTTCATAAATCTATTATAAAACAGATATATTATTTTAGAGTTATAATATTAAATTTGCTAGTGTCTGACAATATTGTATTTCTTAATCCAAACATTATAAAGAGTATTTGCCACTTGATAAACGTATTAGAAAGGTTGCCAGGTCAGTATATTTGTGAGATGATGATATGAGATTAAAATACCCTATCTCTGTCATTATCTTATTATTGAAACACAGTAAAATATTTAGTCAATTTGTTTCATTATATTTTATCATACTTTATAATTATAACTTATGGGCCAATGTAGTTTATTTAATTCAACTGTGTTTGTTAAATTCCCTGAGATCTTATTGTTTATTTCTTGATTGGCATTAAAGTAGATGTTTAGATTATAATATGCCAAGTCATAGAATTGTTAAGAGTATAATTATAGCAAGCTGATATATGTTATACTTGGATGAAGGAAGAAATTAAGTTTAAAGTATATTTTTAATAGACTGTACTAAGTAAACATTATGATTCTTTATCATACAATTAATTAACAAAGGAATTTACATTATATTGAATATTTTATAATATTTCTTCTTTTATTCATTTATTATCATATATCTTATGAACTGCCTATAGCCTCCCACTGAGCTGAGCTGAACATAAACTTTAATATAGAGTCTCAGTAATAATTTTATTATATCTTTTGTTATATTGTTCTATTCATTAATAGAACTGGCGCCTGGGCATTTCGCTCATGTAATGTATATGAGCGGTGTTGGAAGTGTAGGTTATAATATATATATATATATATATATGCACAGCTATTTATTTTTATATGCATGGACACACATATGCACAATACTAACATCAATGAGATTATTAAACCTTCAGCCAATCAAATTCTAATTCAAAATATTCTAAAATTAAATTATATTAGAGAGTATTGATGATATTTCTGAAATGTAATTTTTATTATCCACTTTTAATACTTTGTGGAGGGATGCAATCATAAATATATGATCAAAAACAGTGGGGGGGGGATCTATGATCCCTAAGATGCACATTTCATGCAAAACCAGCACTCATTAGTTAACCCAGACTACAATCTCTTCCACATATTTTTATTACTGTTCAGTCTGGGAGAGCTTATGAGGGCTGGTTTAGCACAAAATATGCATCTTGGGGGGCATCTTTTTCACATCTTTGATATGTTTATGATTACACCTCTCTACAAGGTGTTAAAAGTGAATAGGAATCAGTCCCTACTTTGCGTGAGAGGGGTGTAATGAAAATTACACTACATAAATATTATTCATTATTGGATAATCTCTAGTCTAATGAGTGACTAATTAAAATTATTAATATACTTTCAATAAGAGAGTATTGATATTTGCTTTATTCTAAAAGCATATCTATATAAAAGGGGGTACGTGGTAGATTGCTATTATATAATGTGAGTGAAATATTATATAAATACATCATATACTGTTGAATTGAAGCATGTGTTATTGATCTGTCAAAGACTAATAATGCCTGAAAGTGATGTGTTTGTTTTTTATTTTTCAGTTTATTTATTTTTAATAAAAACTTTACAATAAAATTTTGTGTATTACGATCCAACTTTTAGATAAGAAGTTGAAATATAGTAATAGTGCAAAATAAATATATTTAATCAAAAAAAATAAGAAGTTTCAGCATAACAATTTAATGTTTTTTTAACTGTTGTAATTATAAATTTATTTAACGCATAAACCTTTAAGCATATGTGCTTGAAAATACAAAGGTAGGGATCTCTACAGGTCTTAACCGCAAGCTTACTCTTGGAAGAAAAGAGGGGAACCCTTCTTTACTTCAATCTACTTTCTATATAAATAGGTAATGCTGAAGCTGTTAGAACTGAGAGCGTGTTTTCAAGTGCACATGCTTAAAGATTTATTTCCTTAGTAAATATTATTTAATGTTTTTTATAAGATGTAGGTAAATAAAGACTACTATTTTAAAAATTATTGCCTAGAAGCAATTGTATAAGTATCTTTGCAGTTGGAGAAATACAACTTCTGTGAATATACAATGAATTTATTTAGAGTTGTTTATTCCATGCTGGAAGAAAAATTACTAGAGACCAAATATAACAAAATAATTTAATAAAAAAACATATATGGCACCATTGCTTGGGAATTCATAAGAAGTTTGAGCATCAGAATCGATCCTGGAATCTCCCAATCCCAAGATGGGCACTTCACCTATCATGCCAAATCACATAGATTAGTTAACATAAATATTGATATAAAAGTAAGAGAACTGAAAACTCTGAAGTACTTTTATTGCAAGAAACTTGAACACTAAAAAGATAAAATATTTAAAGAATTTGCTTGAAATATTTAAAAAATGTTTACTCCCACAAAAATATTATGTAACTATATCAATGAATTGGAAGGCTGAAGAGTTGTGAGTTGAAATAGTTTGAAGCCTGTCCATTAAAGTATGAAGATTGGCTATCTTAATATAAAGCTGAGCACTGATTATATATATATGTGTGAGGATAGTAGTCTACACAAACTGATGATTGTTGTTTTAGCATGAAATACATATATTGGTGATTATTTATCTTTTCAACATGTGTGTGATCAGGTGAGTCAGCAATATGAGATGGCGCCAAGAGTAGTGGGTCATGTGAAAGTCTGAGTTCGAATCCTGCATATATTACATATATAAATGCAGGTTTAAGCCTGTACAATGTATTAATGTAGTATTTCATTTACTTAAGCCTGTACAATGTATTAATGTAGTATTTCATTTACTTATACTGAAAATTTTTTATACATGTAAAATGGAGGGATTTGAACTTTGAGATTTTTCAATCTATTCAGCCTTCATTCTATCTCAAGCAACCAATACACATGACCACACACATGCTCTCATATTGTGGGTCACATATCTTTTTCACACATTTGTGGGCTTGTGTATTGGTTGCTTGAGATAAAGTGAAGAATGAATAGATTGAAAAATTATTTTAAAATCCTTCTATTTTACATCTATATCATTAATGTTTTTGAACTGGGCAAAACATCAGTGCATTACAAAATATACTATTAAGTAGCAAAAAGAAAATCACAACAAATACTTCACATTGTGTTACCAATGTATTTAAAAATGAATGAATAAATGAAAATAATACTTAAAATCTTAAGGAATAATTAAACATCTGTGTGAATAAATAGAAAAATAAGGAGTTCCTTTGTAGTGTTTTTAATTATTTTCACTTTCAAATAGCTAGATTTATTAAGCATTGGTGGTTGAGAGGCCAGTGACAGTTGCTTTACAAGCAGTTGTCCCGGATTAGTGGGTTTGCTTCCCAGCTGATTAAGATTAAATTTATAAAACATTGCTCGTGATTCTTATTATTCAACCAAATCTATTTATTCTTTAAAAAAATCTAACAATTTATAAATTCGTATTCTATAGTAGTCAGCCTCTTATATTATTAGACATCATTTGTAGATGTACATACAAGTTATACATATGTTTCTTTTTGTACAAATAAAAAATACCAATTATGATTATAAATAACTTTAGAATTTAATAAACTTTATAACTATAGAGTAAATAGACAAAGAAAGTTGAAAATTTTGTATTTTTAAAACTGATTTTCTTGTGATCAATTCGACCATGTTAAATGAGACTTCTTCATCAACTGAAATAGTTATTTTTATGTTACTCTGTTTTAATTACTAGATAGTAATACTGCTTTGTCTTTTTTAAGATAGTCTAAATGTATAAATATAAAAAAAAGATATTGTTTTTCCTCTTATATTTTATCTTAAATAGAAAAAAATATTTTATTCATAGGCTACCCTCCCCCGGATGTGCAAATTTATCCATGTAATTATAATTTTATATCCAATATTTGCACGTTGCCATTATATAAATTTTGCCTTTTATTTATAATGTTGAAGCTATATTGCTTCACATATATTATAAATGTGCTGTAAATTAATTAAAAATAATTTTTTAATTCAATTAATTGCATGTACTTATTGCAATGTGCATTTCTATAAAGTTTTGAATTAATGCACGATACCAAATTGTTTTTTTTTGCTTAAGTATTCTAGTTGACATTGACTTAGAAATAGTTAAATTTATTTATTCAGCTTTAAAAAAATTATTCTATATTTATTAGATGAAAAAATGTTTTAAATTATCAGAGGAAAAATATGTTAACAACATGGAATTGGTAAAAAAAATTTCTGAAAAATTAGCAAAACTCACTAATTATTTTTTCTGTATTCATGGACCCTAGGATCTCCTGTTTTGTATTTTTTATTATTATAGTTTGTTTTAATCTGTTTTTAAAAGAATATTATTTGCAAGACAAAAAAATATTACAAGCTTGAATCATCTATATAAAAGCATTTTATGAACTTAAATTTTGTACTGACCAGGAATCCAAAGCAAATTAAATGACATTAATATCTATTTCTAGTTGATAAAAATTCCCCTTTTTTTTTTATTAATTAAATAAAGTTGTCAAGCGTTGGTGGCCTAGCGGTTAGCATAACTGCCTTCCAAGCAGCTGGCCCGAGTTCGCTTCCCGGTCAATGCTTTGACATATGAAAAAAAAATTAAATAAAGTTTTGAAATAACATCAATACAAAATGCTTATTTCCTTCCAATTATGTCTATAGTTTTTATCTTGCAAATTATAAAGTGGTATTAACTCATACAAGTAAACCTATATTTTTTCTTGATTTTTTTCAGTTTTAAACATATTCAGATTTGTTTTAGAGCACATATATCTAAAGTTAATAAATATTTCAATGCACATAATTGGAGATCAAAGATGATGAAGTAATAATGAAAATGTAATATAGGTCGAAGTGAATAATAGTGTAATGCTTATTAGTGATATGGTAATGGAGTAAATGAATATTTGAAGATGGATGATGAAAAACGATATATCTCATCCTTATCAACATTTTTCTTAGTCAAGAATTGTCCAGTTTGTAATGTTAATAATAAAATACTTACTTAGGATTTAGATCATAGGTTTCTGATAGTAGGACATCAAAAGCAGGTGTCATTTATTGATTTGCATAGATAGAAAAATCTCTACAGAATAGCATCATTCAATGCAAGACTTAGTAATCAATGGATACAAAAAGATTTGTGAATAAAATCCCTATCTAGTGCTTACTCATCCAATATCCACAAATTAATTTCTAACTTGTGACTTTCATCAGTGAGGAGTTTTAGATCTGAAAGCACTGCACATAGATCTTAGGATCTAACACAACCCTTCAGCAACCATATTATACCTATTTATTTAACTACAAAGAAATGATGCCAAGATGAAAGTACAATAATATTTTCAGTTCAAGTTTATTTGCTTATATAGTTATATAGATTTGGACCCAGTTCAATGTCTATACATGTCTATTATTTAAAAAAGCACAATCGCCACCATAGTCACTATCATTTTATGGGCAAGATTAGTATAAATCCACTAAAACACCACATGGTCACAAATTCCTATATTTATATTAGCTGTTACAACAATAGCAAACATTTCATACAGTAGTGTCACTCAGTGCAAGCTTTAGTAATCAATAAATATTGAATGAGTAGGCATTAGATATGGAATTTATGCACAAATTATCTTGCATTCATTGATCACTGACATTTGCACTAGGTGTCACTACTGCATGGAGGGTTTGCTACTGTTTTAACAGCTTGCATAAGCATAGGAATTGGTGATCATATGATGATTTGTATAGATCGAGAGTGCTTTTTTATGAAATAAATCATGCAAAATATATCAACTTTAGAAAATATCAGAAAACAATAAATGCTAAGATCAGAGTTATGCAAATGTTTGTATTAAAAATTGTTAAGCCTGATAAGGAGTAAAATCATTATAAACCAACAGTGTTCCTGCAAAAAGTCTCCTATTAGACTACAAAAATAAGTAAACAAAGAAAATTATTTTTATATATTTGTATACTTTTCTGTTTTATTAATCCCACTCCCCCCAAAGTAATAATAATAAAAACCATAATATATAATTGCATTTACATTAAAGATTTCCTGGCTTTTGGCTTTTCGCTAGTAAAGATTTGAATAATATGAATAAAATGTGCAAAATTAAATTGTTTCATTAATAGAGTTTTTTATTTGAAAGTTTATTCAGCATCTTTATAATCCTTATTCATATTTTACACAAGCATTATAAATTATTTGATAGTAAAAGTCATAGTGTTGGAAGTGGTTATCACTAAACTCATATATATTCAAGGACATTAAAACAAACAAAACTCACTATACATATTGCCATACACAGCAAGCCAGAGTAATCAATGGATGCTGGAAGGCCTGCACATAAAATCCCCATAGGCACTAGATGGGATTTTATGCACAGACCCCTGGCAAACATTGATTACTCTGACTTGCTGTGTGTGGCAATATGTATAATGAGATTTGCCTGTTTTAATAACAGTTATAAGCAAGCATAAGAAATGTAGATCATGTGTTGATTATTGGCTTATATATTCAAGGACTGAGGAATGAGACAAGATGTTGTTTGTTAGTAATTAGGCCAAAACATTTAATTACACAATAATAATTTTAACTTAACTTATATCAAACTACTTGTGAAAATAAATATGAATGAGTTTTTCAATCAGTTGAGATATAGGTTTTGCGATTGAAAGCATTTTGAATTATTGTGTCATTAAAATCTGTAAAACAAATACATGGACTTCACTTGGTATAAAAGTTTAAGTCTGAAAATATTACTTTTTCAATTCTGTGGTGAATTAAGATATTAATAAGCGCACTAATGGAATTTATTATATTATATAAACCAGAGGGCTAAATGGAATTGAAAAGAGAATGATAAACATTAGCATAGAATTTAAATCTGTAGATAATTTGAGAATTGTTTATAAGTTAGTTATATTTCATGTTTGTAAAATGTAACACATTCTGTGAAAAGGAAGAGTAGAAAAATGTTGGAGAATTAAGTGGAGGAGTGACTTAAGATACAGTTGTAACAATGATTTTAGAAGCATATTTTTTTATTACATAATCTTTAATAAATAACAGATATTAGATGATAGTGCTTAATAAATCTCCACCCTGTATTTTCCTAGTCACTATTGACAGACACTTTTCAAGCTAATGGCTTTCTTCAGTTCACATATCTTTAAAAAAAATGTCTGGCAAAGATGTTTGTTATTAACAATGAAAAGATATTGGATAATATAGGCATTAAAATAAAATATATTTGTTTCTATAAATAAAATATGTAACAAATATTGATGGTGAATAATTTAAAATAATAATTAACTTTTATTTACAATTAAATTACATAATCGTAATCCAAGTTTTATATGAAATTGTCTTAAATTCAAAACTATAGCAGCGTTGTCAATTTTAGACTATTAATTTGAATAATATGAATCAAAAAATATGTCATTAATGCAGGAATTTTTAACAAAAAATTAACCATCAGAATATTTAACCTAGGAATCTATTATCTCTATTATATAATATTCTTTAGTTACTTAATATTTAAACAAGCCTTTTTCTAGGAGGAGATGAAATCAATTACAGCTAGATCACCATGCTAGTATGGAACTTAAGAATATCTTATTGTTGATAATTTAATGATGATGATGATGATAATAAGAATTAGAAGAAGGAAGAAGAGGTAGAAAAAGAAGGAGAAGGAAGAGGAGAAAAAGGAGGAGGAAAAGAAGAAAGAAGAGCAGAAGAAGTAGAAGAAGAGAAGAAGGATGAGGAGAAGAAAAAGAAGGAGAAAAAGGATGAAAAGAAAAAGAAAAAAGAAGGTGGAGAAGAAGAAGAATGATAATAATGAAAAGAACAAGTAGAAGAAGAGAAGGAGGTAAAAACAAGGATGAAAAGAAGAAGGTGATGATGAAGAAGAAGAAAGAGAAGAAAGATAAAAAGAAGATGAATATTATTATTATTATTATTTAATATTAGTATGACTCTATTACAAGGCTTCAGTTATGTTTCAGCAGTATACTATTTCTCGATTTCTTTAGCCATGCTTGATCACTTGATGACATTGTTTATGTGCAAAAATACATAAAAATGTCATTTATGTGGCAGGGCTTATGGCTAATACTACAGTTCTGTTGTATTAGCCACTACATGCCACTTGATAGTGTTGCACATAAATATTATGACCTGTTTTGGGTTTCACAACACTTTATGCAAATTTATGCAATTCATAGTTGGCTACCATATTGTCTAATGGTGGCTGGATTTCAAGTGATCACAACTTTTGAAATCTTTGTAGCAGAGTAATTTCATTTCTACTTAAATCACTCAGTCTGACTCACTAAGAATTGTCACACCCTCTCCACTCTTCCCTACACAACTTGGAAAGTGCAAAACATTGACAATGGGTAGAGTCAAACATGATTCTGCCTTCGGCCAAGCTCATGTGAAAACTCACATTGTGCCAGTTGCCAACAACAGAAACAGAATAACCATGGTGGCTTTTACGCAGCTGGACTTATGGCTAATACAATAATTTCTGTTGTATTAACCATTGCATGCTGCTTGATGGCATTGTGTAGAAATATTTTGGCCTGTTTTGTTCTTTGCAACATTGGTAATGTGAATTAGCACAATTCACAGTTGGCTACCGTATTGTTTCTGAGAGTGGTTGGATTTCAAGTGGCCACAAGTTTTGAAATCTCCATAACAGAGTAATTTTATTTCTACTTAAATCACGCAGTCTGACTGACTCACACCGTAATGTAGCAAGTCCATGAAATTCTACTTTTGCAAAACAACCTTACAATTCTGCCATCGGTCACACTCTTGCAAGCAAAGGTATTAGATTTGCACACATATCCAAAACAAAACGTTGTGATTCTGTGACATAAAACAAGGAAAAAAAAAAAGAAAACAAAAGTTGAAAAAGTCAAAAGTTTTGGTCTTATTTTATTTTTATTTTTTTTGTGGGGGGGGGGGGGTTGAAGAAAAGTTTGTTGTCACTGAGACAAAAGTTATTTTTCGTTTGTTTTTATTAAAATAAGGAAGATTTTTTTTTAAAAAAAAAAGGTAATACAAATAAAATGTAATAAAAATTGGTTTTAAAAATAAAAGTTTTGCTATATCAATGGTATAGATGTGTTTGTGTATTGTTTTTGTTATTTTAATTTGTTAGTAGGTAGAAAAAAAGCATTTCCAAAACAAAAGGTTGTGATTCTATGGCATAAATCAATGAAAAAAAAAAAACACGAAAGTTGATAAAGTCAAAAGTTTTGGTGTTATTTTATTTTGGGAGTGGGAAGTGGTGGTTGAGAAAAAGTTTGTCATCACTGAGAAACAAGTTTGGAAAAAGTTATTTTTGGTTTGTTTTTATTGAAAGGTAGAACAAGATTTTATTTTAAAAAAAGGTAATACAAATAAAATGTAATAAAAATTATTTTTAAAAATAAGAAAGTTTGACTATATCAGTTGGAAAGATGTGTTTGTGTAAGGAAAAATAATTAAAGACATAGTAGAAAAAATAAGAAAAAACAAATTTAAAGATGTAGTAAAAAGAAAAAATCACTAGCAGCCCGGGAACATTAAATTTAATTGTTTTTGCATAGCAATAACGCCATTAAGTGGCCAAGCCTGGCTATGTAATTAGTACCTTCAAACTATAAGCTTTAATAAGTGGCATATAGATTGGTGAGAAAGTATGCTGGTAATAAAATCAATTCTTATAAAATTTTGCAATAAATTGACTACCAAAATACAGAAAATAATTAGTTTACAAATATAAGATCAAATTATATTTTAACCCTAATTGCAATTATTTTAATTCTACTTTTTTAAAAATAATAATTTGTTTTTATTATTATTTACATTTATCTATTATTGTTATTCTTAATTTAGGGAGAAATCATCATTATTTTCAATCATTATCAATACTTTGCAGGATCAATCCATTTTTTATGATTTCTAGTCTCTCTCCTTCACATCATCCCAGCACACTTCCTTAATTTTTCCATCTATCTCACATGCGATCTCTTTCTAGGTCTTTTACAATCTCTTGAAATCCAGTTTAAAATTTCAACTGTCCATCTATTACCATCCCAACTCCACTTCAGTCTTTTTTTTTTCAATTCTTTCAATGACATCTGTAACACCTATTTGCTATTTTATCCATGTATTTTGTTTTTGACCTCTTCTTGTTACTTCTAAAATGCATTTCGCCATAAGTCTGAAGTTTCTTTATTACTCTTCCATTAAGTGTTCAAGTCTCAGATCTATAAGTAAGAAAAGTGAAACACATTCAAAATACCAATTTTATTATTATAAATGTTTGGCGGAATATTTTACAAATAACAAAATAATATTAGTTATACATATTACAGTTTAATTCAAAGATGCTAAACTTTTTGTACTCACGATTATGATCCCATCCTTGCCAAATCTTATTGGTTATTAGTAATCATTATTAGAATAGACATTGTGTCATCTTTAGTCTAGATCTGCACTTTCAACTTTAATTAAAGATTAATATAATTATTATTACTAAACATAACTAACGGAATAAATAATTCAATTCCATTAAAACTTATATACGTGTGTAACATCTTAAATATTCTTATAATGTTTTATTTCACTACATATATTTTAATCTAATTAATAAAGACATCTGAAAAACACAAATAATCCCCAATAATCTTATTCCTATGGTTAAACAATATGTAGTAAAATGGAAAGTTATAAATATATTTAATATATAAATATTAGTGTGTGTACCATTTTTAAAAATATTTTACTTATAATATTATGATTGGTATTATTGACAGAGATGAAGTTTTCTTTTCTTTATAAATAGAAGTCACAATAATGTTTATATATATATACTAAAAATTGTGAAAAGCAATTGCAGACCCATTACGACTTGTTTTTAATCTTTTATTTCAGAATGTTTCTTTTATTTTCAAAGTTTTGAGGAAAAAGGAAATCAAAAAAGAAATACATACAACTCTCCCAGTATGACTCAAATACTTGAAAGAGAGAGAGAGAGAAAAAAAAAGAGAGAGAGAGAAAGATATTTATTATAAACTTTTTCTAGTTTGACAGTAATTATTTTTTTCTGTCTGGATTTCTTTCAAATGTATTGTCAGTCTCATATTCAAATAGATTACACTTCTCATGCTTTCAGCAGTAAAGTAATACTTCATGTAATGCAGTTTGATCTCACAAAAGATTGTAACTCAATCTTGATAATTTTCTTTTTTTATAAAGTTTTAATACTGATTTTTTACATTAATGTTTTATTTATTTATAATCATTAATATAACTTATTCTGTTCATGTCATTATTTTATAATAGTAATATGTGATCTGGACAATCAGAGAAAGATGCCGCTTTTACTGTAGGCTATGCCATCCTACAATCATATTATTAGTGTTATTATCAATACATTAACATTCATTTAAAAATCCGCATTAACCCTTGATCTTTGCACTCTAACTAAATATTCCTTAATCACCATTTTTAAATGGTTACCTGGTTTTGCTACTTGAAAAAGAAGTACCTATGCTTGTAAACAGAAACATTTACAGACTCGAATCGGAAGTTTATGGCAGAAAAAGGTCCTAACTACTCTATTATCATCTAAATTTTAATAAGTATGCTACAGTGATTTTTTCAAACAATATTCATTTTCTATTTCGATTTGACTACTTTAAGCAAATGCATTCTTTTAATGTGAACTTTAAAATATTTCGAAGATAATTCAATTGGTACATTTGACATATATATTTAATACTTTAAAAAGACGGAAATTTATTACAACTTTTTAATGCTAATATTAAAATTTTAGTCTTAGATTAAATAATACCAGTTCATATTGTGAATATTTTCATTATCTACCTGTATTTAAACAACACAGTTTGACTATTTGTGTGTTATTACTAACAAGTTGTTTAATATCTAGCGTATATGAGCACAGACTTTCACACAACCCACTACTCACCACTTTATCTCATATTACTGATACACTTGAACACATATATGTTGAAAAGACAAATAATCACCAACATTCGTTATCATCTCTACACATATATGCAATAAGTGTTCAGATATATATTAAGATAGCCAATCTTCATACTGTAATGGGCAGGCTTAACCACTCCACACTTCAACTTTCAACCGTCCATCCAATTGAAAATCTAATGATGGAATGCTCAAAGGCCACTCCAAGGCCAAGATTCTTGTTAAGCCTGTTCATTACAGTATGAAGATTGGCTATCTTAATATATACTTGAGCACTTATTACATATATGTGTAGAGATGATAATCTGGACCAACCGATGATTGCTGGTTTAACATGAAATACGTATATTGGTGATTATTTATCTTTTCGACGTATATGTGTTCAAGTGTATCAGTAATATAAGATAGAGTGGTGGGTTGAGTGAAAGTCTGTGCTCATATATCCTAGACATTACATATATTGATACAGGTGTATAATAAGGCTGTATTTCAGTTATAACAAAGTTGTTTGTATTTGAAAAGTTTAAAATTTTCTATACAGTCAACATTTACTGATAGATGATGGAAATAGTCAAACATACCAGCTTATAGGTTTTTTTTTTTTTGCAATTTTAATACATTAATTCTATTAATGATATGAAACATTTATGCATTTTTTTGTAAAAAAGATGGGATAATTTTTCAAACTTGGTTCTATATTCATTTTAATGCAAATAAATAAATTGACACAAAAATATTAGAATAGTCATACATCTATTAATAAATTAAATAGTTACAAACTAATATAACACATTGTCTTTAATTTCTGAACACTAGTTAGTACTGAGTTTGGGCTAACTCTTCCATAATAGAAAAAAGTTTATTCCCATCATTTTTCAGTAATTACCCTTAGCTCCCCCCCCCCATGAAAATGTGTCCAATGACAATTAGTTGAAAACTTAAGTATGTTTATGTGTTTGCACTCAATTCTAATGCTCATTAATTATTAAGTTCTTATATGAAATTAATTATAAGATTAATAAAGTTTACTACTTTTTATACAGATACATATATGTAAAATGATTAAGTGTCACCATGGAAACAAATATTTACTTCATCAAATTAATTATTACATGTCTGGATTGCTTTCTATAATGTTATGAGCTATTGATCCAAGGAAAAGAAAAAAATACTGACTTCTATTTTTATTTCTCTCCCTCTCAATATATATATATATGATTATCATCATCATTATCGATCCAATAATATGAAATGATATAAGTATAATAAACAAAATCCACTAGAATAATTCTACCAAAATTTAAAAAATGCCTATATAAATTAAAGATTAATTTCCTTTGCTATAGCCAGCTTATGGCATATTCCACCATCTTGAGTAGCAATACATTAATATTTAAAGCTCATTAAACTCACACAACAGTAATGTTTCCATGTAAATGGTCAACTTTCCATAAATTGTGAATGCTAACACAATTACACTGTTTATTCAACACATTATCTGTAGTATTTAATGAGCTTTAAATATTAATGTATTGCTACACAAGATAGCAGAATATGCCATAAGCTTGTTATAGCAAATGAAATTAATCTTTAATTTTATATAGGCATTTTTAAATTTTGGTAGAATTATTTTAGTGAATTTTGTTTATATATATACAAAATGTCCATTATTTAATAAATATTGTAATAATAATAAAGAATAATAAAAATAATGGTGATTAACTATTATACACAATCTTACAATTCCCAAAAGTACTGCAGTTGAAGAGGGTAAAGTAATTAACCAAAAGTACTTCTGGGAATTGTAAGACTGTATAATAGTTAATCACCATTATATATATATATTGTAACATGATGTACCATTTTCCATATATAACTTACGCATATATAAAACCATTTATAAGATTGTGTGTATGAATATAACGATACACGTATATGCATATGTTTAAAAAAATATTTATAATATTATTCCATTTTATCGCCCAGCATATTTATGAGCATCAATTTATGACCTCAAGCACCAATCCTATATTTCTATAAGAATTATGCTGGGAGAGAACTGGAATACCAATATGGAAATGCCATTGACTAGCTCTGCTCAGGGCGGGTGATTATTTAATCGTGGGAATATACGGGAGATTATATTAAACAAGACAATCTTCAATCCAAGCCATTACATTAATTTTTAAATCTAATAATCTAACTAACTCAAAATTAAAAAAATAACACACATATACGTAAGTTTCATTTTACTTTAATCCTATAGCTTTTAATTTCTATATTATTTATATGACTCTTTTTGTTTTTGTGCTCAAAGTAATGAGAAACGCATGCATACACGTCATAGAACTGTGTAAAATGCAATAGAAAATGAAAATAAACAGGAAAACAATGTCTGATTCATCCAGATCCACAATAATAATAAAAAAATCAATTTTAAAGTTCAGAAGAGTTAATAAATAATGTTCATGTGGACAGTTTATTATGTGTAGTTAAAAACACACTATCATTTGAACTATTATACGAATATAGGTGGTAAATGTGCACATTACCTTTTTCTTTCTTCCTCATGGAAAACTAAAGTTACTTCTTTCCAATGTGTATTGCATTCGACGTAGGTGATTTTGGCAGTTCGATCTGTTTTATTGGTTTTTGACCTGCTACTATTGTTGGAGCATGATCTTGGTGTCGGAGTGACTGGATGCCATTTACAATATTTGCATACATGGCAGAAACTTCAGTGTCTTCAGGGGCAGGATTGTATAAGCCCTGACACACTTACGCTTTCTTAAGCCAGCTTGCCCACCATTCTAAGCCTCCATTTCTCTCGCAACACTCTCTACAAAAATCAGCAATAGAATGAATTCTTTTTAGCAAGTTCCCCTGCTCAAAAATCCGGATTCTTTTTGAACAAACACTTTTTGCACCTCTGAATTAATTTTATTCTTCTTTTGTTTTTATTGAAATTCTTTTGAATCTAAACTTTAATCTCATTAATCAAATTCCTTAGATATCAGTCAAGTTATTTTTGATATTTTTTTTTCATTTAGCTTTTCCAAAATGAAATTGAAAAGTTTCCATATTGAAAAATAATGTATATTTCATATCTGCATTTATATATATATATATTATTCTATCTAGCAAAATATATACATCCGTTCTCAAAAAACAAACGAGCAGACATACCCCCCTCTTCTGTTTACTTTAACTTTTTTTTTTTTAAATCCCTATTTAGAATTATAAATTTATATATAACAAAGGAAATATAAATATGAAAAATAAATAAATTTAATTAATCGGGCTATATCCCGACGCATACAGGAAATTTTACTTTTTGAAACAGAGATCGAACTCAGCCCTGTTTCAATATATATATATACTGTAACATGATAAAAATGATGATGCTGGGAAAATGATCAATCTAATCTGAATAAAACCTAGCTCAATCATTGGTCATCATTTTGACATGGAATATTGATTATAATATGGGATGATAATATAAAACACTTTACTATGTTTAAGAATTGAGAAGTCATTCATAATAATATAGATCTAGCCTAAATGTGGAATTTTATTTTATAACAGCCCTAAAGTTGATTTGACATTTTGTAATAATTGCTACATGTACATGGCCATCATCAACTAGCATTGAGTAGTTACTTTGTCATAATAATAATAAATTTTCTATCTTACTACCTCTCTACATTTGTTCAGTCAACATTTGTCATAAAGAAATGTCCTTAAGATTCATATTATTTATCACAGAGCAAAATATGCATTAACAAATAGTAACTCTGTTAGAACGTGTGTAAATTTATCTAGCTCAGTAATTGATCACACTAGGCAATAGCAATATTGTCCACTATACTATCATAAAATACTAACAATCTCAATTAAAATCTAATTTATTCAGATTGTATTTAAAATGAAATAAAGCAAATGAGATCATTGCCTCAGACATCAACAAAGCTATTCACTATTCCAAAGTAAACTGCAAATAACAGTAAAATCATATATCTTTGCCCTAAACAATGATGTATTCTTAAGATATCTATTTGATTGATAATTGAATAAAACTAAATGTGAATCAATAAATAACCAAATCCTGACATACTTTACTAATCTAATATTACTTATAGTGTGCAAATTTATTTTAATATTTAATGACATCCTATTTAAATCAACTTTTTTCTAAATAATTATAATTATATTTTGAGAACATTTTCTAAATTAGATAATATTTATAATGTTTAAATAAAATAAACCTTTACTCAGTTTTGTATCTATTTCAAAAAAAAAAGTTAATATATATATCAATATCACATTCAATTGTCAAAAAGAGCACTTCACTTAATATATAACTTTTTAATAGTATTATTTTTCTCTCTTCCACTAAAATTTCTGGACTGACCAATGAAAGATCAGAATACATCCTGAGATCTTTAGATTTATAAAATATTAAATTTAAAATGACATTCTAAACAATAGATTATTCTGTCAAGAATTAAAATCAGTAAAAATTTAATGCATGTATCTATTAGAATACTTCACATTGCTCCATTTTTTCTTAAGAACATAGGGTTCCCCTCTTTTCTTCCAAAATGTAAGCTTGTGGTTAAGACCTGTAGAGGTCCCTACTATCACATTTTTACATGCACATTCTTGAGGTTACAGCCTTAGTAAATATTACTTAAGAACATAATAAATGATTTCCAAACATTATGACTTTGTCACATTCGGTTGATTCATGAGGTTATATTCCATTATTATTTGAGCAGCTTCTTCAATTTTAGTTTTATTTTCTTTCTTCTTATTGTCCAATATTTTTGACTTTTCTAACAATGGAATTTATGTACATTAGTGTGTGCATGAGCTTCTCTTTACTCATTAAATGTGCTATTTTAATCATTTTTGCTGGATAATACAACAAACTTTTATTGATTATTTTCTTTGATAGAATAGTTTAGTTGGTTAGAGTGTCATCTTAAATTTAGTATCCATGAATCTAAATTTAGGTCTCAGACTTGATTGTCCAGCTAATATTATCACTAGTCAGAATAGTAATACCTGAAGAAAAGAATTAATAGCATTACTCAAAACATTGTGTTATAGCTTAACTTGTGTGGCATTACTAAAAGATGAATGCATTTGAAAAGTTTAATTACAACTTGAATTTTTCTAAAGACATTTGACAAATAATTCTAGATGATGTTTGAAAGACTGTCTAAGTTTAGTTAAATAAAATTCTATTTATTTACAAATAAAAGTTTTATATGATATAATATCAATTTATTATAAAATGCATACAATGTTTTTCATTTTTTAATGTTTCCATTGATTATTATGCTTCGGAATCATCCATGTGCCATCTCTTGCCAATTTTGCCACAAACTCGTTATTTTACACTTATTTTGTAGAAAATTGCATATTTAAAATTTTAGTCCCCAAAAAGTCCACATTTGGCAGTAATTCTTGAAAAAAATAGTTTTTTTATTGCCATCTACTGTTATATAGTCCAGCCTTTTGAACTTCAGCTATTTTCCACTATGTGTGTCTAAGTGTCAAATTCAGAAATCAAACCAAAATGTTTTATGAATGTTTTATGCCTTTGCAATAGATTTTAAATATAAATAAAATATATTTCTCACAATTTTTTACATTGATAATTAAATTTTACATTCAATTAGTTAAATATAAACTTTGATTTGAAAATTTTTAAATTTTAGAAGAAAAATAATTAAGTGAAAGAGAATAGTTTTTGACCACTATTCAAGACAAGTGACCACATTAACGAAATTCGATGTTCTAGAAAAATGCAACTATTTTTCACAAATATTTAAGTATTTTATGATTACTTTTTACATTATATTGATTAATAAAATGTATATATTGACTAATAATGTGTGTAGATTTAGATTTTTATTTAAAATATTGAATTTTAGATGACAAAACAACAAAAATGAATAATCAGAGATTGTAATTTCTAAGACCAAAAAAAATCACCGGTGACGTCAAGTAATGATTGGTTGAAATTAATTCTTTTACTTTTTACCATTGGTTATTTTTCAAATGTTTTTCTTATATTTAATTTTTCGTTACAATTTACCAATTTGAATGCGAAATAAATCAATTTTTAGAAGCTAAATTAGAACAGTTCTGTTTATTGAGGGTTATAATTTTTGAATAAAAGAATACTCCAAATGTAATTGATGAATAACATTACTTCAGACTTTTATGTACTTGATCAATAACATTAATTCCCTGGTTTTTGATAAAAAAATTCATCACTTGAAAGGTTAAATCTGTAACTATTTTTTAAAGAGCAACACCACTTATAATATGAAATGATCACATGATCACTATTTCTTATGCTAGCACATTATTGTGATTACTCTGGTTGACACTGAGTGGCACTACTGTATGGAGACTTTTGCCTGTTTTAATATGAACTGATATTTTTTGATCAATATTTTAAAAGAACAGTTACTGGAAGATGTAAAATAAAATTATTTAAAATTATATATTTTACTGAATAAATTTTTTTCTAAATTTGGCATGTAGTGATAGTTGTAAGATCTAATATTTAAAATATTTTTGTTATGAAAGATAAAAAAGTTGCATATTATACCCATTTTAAAGTAAGGAATTTAAATATAAAATAAAAACAAAGTGAAAAAATATATATATTTTGATAAAAGTTGAATTATAAGTGATAGAAACAATAGGGAAAACTTAAGGGTAAAAGTTATTATAATCTTATGCTAAATCACTTTTAGTATCTTGGTTTTGATATATTTGTAGCAATGACTGGTAGACATGAGTGTAGTAGATATAAGTATGATGCAGATTTATGTAAATTTATACAAATGAGTTAAAGGAACTACTTGTTAGAGAGACGGAAGCATGATTCTTTTTCATTTATAGAGTTCAGATTATGAATGATGTGCCATGCCTCCTTTATGTGTAGAATCATTTCTCTAGGTGTACATGATACCAGCTGATGTAGGTTTGAATGTATGGCCAATATTATTGTGGTGCTTCAGAAATATGGATTTGTGGTCTTGATTTTTTTTTAGCTCTTCTGTAGAGGTATTAATTTTGGGCCAATCTTGTTGCAAAGGCTGGTGCATAATTTTCCAAAGTAGATCACATTGCAGTCGGTTTGAGTATTTGTAAAGTTGTTATTTTAAGGATCTGCTTTTGTTACTGTTGTTAATTTTTGTATAAACTATGCTCATTTCTATAATGTAATAATTTTTAATAATTCATAAATTGTGTTACAACAGAATTTTGAATAAAAATAGTATGACTATTAATTAAGCAATGAAATTTTTCGTGCGTGTGTTTATTTTTGTGAAGCAATAGAGTAATAACATTTTATTAGTAATATTTTTATTATATATTTGGAATTAACTTCTTACTGTCAGGATTAATCTGAAACGCAGAAAAAATATGTTTTTTATATATTGTTATTTTCCTATTTAAAAAATATACTTTAGTATAATAAGTTTTTAACTTATGAATAATATTAAAAGTATGTAAACATTTTAAATGAAAACTTTTATATTTATTCAAAACATATGTAATAAAAAATTGTTTTTCTAATAGTAAACGTGGATATATACATACATTCAAAATATAAAGCCATCCCATTAGCTTGAAATTGATTAAGTTTGCAGAGGTAACGGGTGGGAAGTCGTTTTTTGTTTTTGAAAAAATTTTATAACTGTTGATAAACCAAACTTAATTTCAGTTTTTTACTATTTAACGTATAGATAAACAACAATGTTAAATTTATTATTCATTTAAATCATAAACTTACATTATTTACTTAATAAACAAATCCCGATATTTTTCATGAATATAACTGCTATTTTCTTTTTAATAACAAATTTTATTTAGATTTAAAAGATGTGTAAAATTAATTTTTTTTATATATAGATGTCATATATAATGAGATATTATTTTATATAGCGCTATGTTTTAATACTGTAATAGTGATCTTAGCGATTAAGCCAATGCACATGCGCTTTAAAGATAAATTATAAATGAATACTCTAACATCATCTTGTGTCTGGAAAAAAGTTAGAGTATTCATTTATAATTTATCTTTAAAGCACATGTGCCTTGGCTTATCTTTAAAACGCATGTGCATTGGCTTAATCGCTAATATCACTATTATAGATGTCGTAGTATTTCTATTATTACTCATTTGCTTTAAATAAATAACGTTGTATGGTTCGATATGCCAATAGTGGGGTGATTTTAAGATCTAAAGGGTCAAAGAACACAACTCGGCCTTGGTAGTCAAATGTCATATGAATGTTCAATGGACAAATCAATTAATTATTTTTAATTATTTTACATTATACCAACTTTTTATTTTTGGTTACTGTTTACATAATAAAGTAGGAGACTTCATTATTCTGCTATGCATACCTACATTTAAGATGTTGTAATAAACTCTATAATTAGAGATTGACCATCAATGTTAGATAATGCTGATGATTATCAAATATTAATTCTTGATAGGAATCCAATATTTTACAGCTTGCCTTCATAAAAAAAAATAACATACCATATATTATTCAGTCAAGTATATAAAAATATAAAAGTAAATTCATTATATAATCTTAAAAAATCTATAAAAACATTGAAATAGTAATATTACTTACAAGCATGCTCAAACAACACAAAAATACATAGTGGTACAATAAAAAAAGATAATCACAGAAATACTATGAATGAGACTAATAAAATTAAACAGTTTAAAAAGTGACTATTTTGATTAAGTCAGTATCTGTAATTAAATATTGCATATATATTATAACGGTCGGGCATTTGGTGATCAATCCAGTCTTACCATATCTGCACTACAGGGTGCCACTAGGCTACTCGAACATAGAAAATTTATATAGTAGGCAGAAATGTAAGTTAAAGATTCACATTTTTACATAGATATTTTATCACGACCACCAGCCCTAGTCGCAAGCTCAAGAACACACAGAAACTTAATGTATTTATTAAAATATATTTTTAATAAAGAATAATAAAAACAATCATTAGATCACTGCCACTAATAATAACACAAAACATTTTATTTACATATATATATATATATAAGTAGTAACATCCAAACTTAAAGAAAAATAATTATTATAAAAGAAAAAATTATGCTTTATGTTGTTTCATTATTATTATTTTATTTGTGTTTAACTTTAATTTAATTTTTAATCTTAGAATGTTGAGCATAGATAGGCTACCTAGATGACGCACTTAAAGATTTTCAAAATGTTTGACTCCAGGCTAAAAAGTCTGCACCCACACCAACGCTCGCTTCCAGATATATATCAGCAACCAATGCAATGTGAACATGTTAGCACAGAATCACACTGACAGGAATGTGCATCTGAACAGCATGATATTATTTGAAGAAACATGACCTTCATTCAGTACAGGAATGGACATCTGTCTGGCGAAGGAATCATGCATGTAATATAATAAAGAGAATAACACTTCATATGGATGGGAGAGCAGTCTATCTTGCCAGTTTATCATCCCAATCCATAGAGCTGGAATGGGTCAATGGCACAGGAAATACATCTGCATCCATTGCAACACTATGACTGCCTCTTTGGGGTCATGCATTCAGTTGGGCATGTTGCCTTGTGTGCCAGCACACTTCACATTACCTTAATATAAACCATATATCCCTCCACCAGCATTAACGCAACTATGAAACAAATAGTCCAAAATCAAAACGTCTTTAAACTAGCATATACTTAAACGAGTCTAGCAGCCACCTACACTCAATTTAAATTTAAGTCAATTTAATAATTTACTTTATTAAAAAAATATTTAGTTTAGGGTATTTAACTTATTTTAAAACTACATATTGTATTCAACTTATTTTACCACAAATACTATTTGACCTATTTTTTTTTTCTTTTAAATTCAATAATACACAAATAATGATATGTGTTTTACCTTTAAATTTAAGTTTGCAATCGCAAACCCCTACCCTATTACAAACAGATATTAAGCATGAATAAAAAAAAAATACAATACATATTTTAAGAGATTATGTTTAACTTTAGATAAGACTTAAAATTGCCAAGTTTATAAAAAATTAAGTTCAGATTTGATCAAGAGAGAAAGTCTACAGTTCATATTTAAAGAAAAATAAAGTTCAGAGATTTTAAATTTGAAGAGTTTATATTTCATTTTTTTATCATTTATAATTTATACTTTCCTTTCTCTGTGCTCATTCCTTCGTGACGAAGATCAGAGTTTAGGCAAGGGCCATTTCTTGCGGATGATTTATGAAGATTTCTGATGATTTCTGAAGACGTTACTAGTGGTTCAATCATGCGATTCATGGAGATGAAAGCTGCCTTCGGCCGACTGAACCGAAGGAAGCACGATGAAGCTGATTACATTCTTAGCGATGGTGACAATAGCTTTTTAAAATTTTTCTACTTTCAGCAAAAAAAAATTGAATTTAAACTTTTTATTTTCTAATTCTCTAACTATTTCTTTTGGATTTTTCTTTTTATAGTCCTCAGGCACCTTATCTCTGGAATGCATGGATCCATCAAACATATTCCATATCTGTATTTCATTGGTTCATTGAGTTTGTGGACAAGTAGATTTTGGGTTTGTGGCTACGTGGATTTTTTTACTGAGTTCTGTGTCTATCTTGGGTGGGAAAACAAGCCTTTTGTTTCTATTTCTCGACTCTTATCTATTTCGTAATCATTTTCTTTTCAATGGTCATTTTGCCCTAAAGATCTGTTTGTAATTTTTATTTTTAAGGTCAGAAACTATCTTCATTATTTTTAAATCAAAAGGTTTTTATTATATTTTATTTAAAGATTAGAATCTTTGCTTCAATTCTATAGTTTTTTTAAAGCTTACCTTATTTCAATATTTAAATTAAACTTATTAGTTATTTAAATTAAAATTTGTGCATTTTGAACATTTGTGCTTTTAATTCAGTATTAGATATTTACGAAAAATTAAGTACTAGAGTTTAAATGTAATGCATATATGTATCTCCTTACATATCACCCAACTTATTAAAAAAAATGATAAAAAAGACTTTAGTTAGGGTTAATACTAATTGATAATAATAATGCGTTAAATTTTTTTTTCCCGTAGGCATATTTTTAAATTACTAAATAATTCCCTTTTCTTTTTTAAATATTAAAGTTATTTGACGATCGTATTTATACCTGATAGTCACATCTTATCACAACTTATTCCTACTATACCTATTCTGATGTTCAGGGTGCTATTCACACTATTTCCTAAACTATTTTATCTGTATCAGGGTATTCATGGTTAATGAATATCATGCCACATGCTGGGCAGCCATTTATAATGGTTGGGGATTTGGGGATCATTGGAGTCTCCAGTCCTACCATATCTGCCGTACAGGGCACCACTAGGTTATTCGAACCTAGAAAATTTATAGAGTAGGCAGATATATGCTATTAAAGATCCAACTTTTACATAGATATTTTGTTTTGACCATCAGCCCTAGTCACTAGCTCATGGAGTAGCAAAGGTTTAAAACATATTTATTAAAATATATTTTTAATAAAGGATAATAAAAACAATCACTAGATCACTGTCAATACTAATAACACAAAAGATTTTATTTATGTATATATAAATAATAACACACAAAGTTAAAGAAAAATAATTATTATAAAAGAAAAAAATATGCTTTATGTTGTTTTATTATTATTATTTTATTTGTGTTTAACTTTAATTTAATTTTTAATCTTATAACGTTGAGCATAGATAGGCAACCTAGATGATGCACTTAAAAGATTTTCAAAATGTTTGACTCCAGGCTAAAAAGTCCACAGCCACACCAACACTCACTTCCAGATTTATATCAGCAACCAATGCAATGTGAACATGTTAGCATAGAATCATGCTGACAGGAATGTGCATCTGAACACCATGATATTATTTGAAGAAACATGACCTTTGTCCAGTAGGGGAATGTATGTCTGTCTGGTGAAGGAATCATGCATGTAATATAATAAATAGAATAATGCTATGTATGGATGGGAGAGCGGTCTATCTTGCCAGATTATTGTCCCAATCCATAGAGCTAGAATGGGTCAATGGTGCAGGAAATACATCTGCATCCATTGAAACACTATGACTGCCTCTTTGGGGTCATGCATTCAGTTGGGCACATTGTCCTGTGGGCTAGCACACTTCACATTACATTGATATAAACCTCCATATATCCCTCCACCAGCATTGACACAACTACAAAACAAATAGTCTGAAATCAAAACCACTTTAAACTGGCATATACTTAAATGAGTCTAGCAGCCATCTATACTCAACTTATATTTAAGTCAATTTAATAATTTACTTTATTAAAAAAAATATTTAGTTTAGTGTATTTAACTTATTTTAAAACTACATATTGTATTCAACTTATTTTACCACAAATACTATTTGACCTATGTTTTTCTTTCTTTTAAATTCAATAATGCACAAATAATGATACATGTTTTATCTTTAAATTTAAGTTTGCAATCGCAAACCCCTACCCTATTACAAACAGATATTAAGCATGAATAAAAAAAAATACAATACATATTTTAAGAGATTATGTTTAACTTTAGATAAGTCTTAAAATTGCCAAGTTTATAAAAAATTAAGTTCAGATTTGATCAAGAGAGAAAGTCTACAGTTCATATTTAAAGAAAAATAAAGTTCAGAGATTTTAAATTTGAAGAGTTTATATTTCATTTTTTTATCATTTATAATTTATACTTTCCTTTCTCTGTGGCAGTCCTTCGTGACAAAGATCTGAGTTTGCACAAGGGCAATTTCTTGTGGATAATTTATGAAGATTTCCAATGATTTCTGAAGACATTACTAGTGGTTTGATCATGTGATTCATGGAGATGAAAGCTGCCTTCAGCCAGCTGAACCGAAGGAAGCACGGTGAAGCTGATTACATTCTTAATGATGGTGACAATAGCTTTTTAAAATTTTTCTACTTTCAGCAAAGACAATTGAATTTAAAATTTTAATTTTCTAATTTTCTGACTAACTATTTCTTTTGGATTTTTCTTTTTATAGTCCTCAGGCACCTTATCTCTGGAATGCATGGATCCATCAAACATATTCCATATCTGTATTTCATTGAGTTTGTGGCAAAGTAGATTTTGGGTTTGTGGCTATGTGGATTTTTCCACTGAGGTCTGTGTCTATCTTGGGTGGGAAAACCAAGCCTTTTGTTTCTATTTCTCGACTCTTATCTATTTCATAATCATTTTCTTTTCAATGGTCAGTTTACCCTAAGGATCTGTTTGTAATTTTTATTTCTAAGGTCAAAAACTATCTTCGTTATTTTTAAAATCAAAAGGTTTTTATTATACTTTATTTAAAGATTAGAATCTTTGCTTCGATTCTATAATTTTTTTAAAGCTTATCTTATTTCAATATTTAAATTAAACTTATTAGTGAATTAATAATTCGTTATTTGTGCATTTTGAACGTTTGTGCTTTTAATTCAGTATTAGATATTTACAAAAAAGTTAAGTATTAAAATTTAAATGTAATGCATATATATATATATATATATATATATATATGTAATGCATATATATATATATATATATCCCATTACAATATATAAGATTACTTGCAAGAATCTTGAATCTTGCATAATTTCTTAAAAAAATGTTCACCCTTTTTCATTCATCAATTGTTAATAGTAAGTCATTTTAATTAATTTAAACTATAGTAGTATCTTACCAAAACTAGTTCCAGTTTTGAATTCCTATTTACTGTTAATAAAGCAAAGCCTAAAACTAGTATGAAGTTGGGAAATTTAAGTACATTACTATCAGTAATCACTAATTATTTAATCTTCTTATTGATAATGTTAGATAATAACTATTGATCATGTAAAAAAATTTAATATTTTTGGTAAGCTAAATATCTAACGTGTCCATATGCAATTATATAAGATTGATAGAAAAATAATAATTTAGATAAAATGAGAATGCAAACCACATTCCCTTTCCAGTAGTAATCATTGCTTGCATTATATTACATTTGAATTTGCAATCAAACTATTGAAACTCATAGGATTTTCTCCTATGAATAGTTACATACCCATTTATCAGCAAAAATTAAATGGTTGATCTGATTGGATATGAACTCCATCCTTAATTAAATGGAAAGAATGCTATAAACATCTGTCTCCAATCAATCATTCAGATTTAAACTTCGAGTTATAAGCAAAGCATGATAATATACTAGACATTAAACTACTAGTTCTATTTAATAAAATTATTTATTTGACGATAAGTAAGATCTTAAGTTTTATATCAATATATTGCATGTCCAATATTATTTGACAGTCAGTTATGGGGTACTTTGTTATATTTAAATTATCTATTATAATTTTAACTGACATGCATATAATGTTTTAACAAACTGCTAAATTATGGTAGCCATTATTCAGTTTTAACATTTCTTTCTTTGAAATTGATAATAATCTATCAAGTTGATATTCACATTTTTGTTTATGTCTTCACCTTTGATACGTGTAGTATTTTACTGCATATAATAAGACTTCATTTCTTCTTAATTGCCACAAGGCAGAAACTAGTCTGGGGATATTGGATGAGTAGGCACTAGATAGGGATTTTATGCACAAGCCTTCAGGCATCCATTGATTACTTTGGCTGGCACAGGGTGGCACTACTGTATGGAGAGTATTGCCTGTTTAATTTTTTTATTTCATATGTCATAGCATCATGGCGGGATGCAAACCCACACCCATCTGCAACCAAATACTTGCTTGCAAGGTGATTGCGATGACATCTTGGCTAATAACGCTTGACTTGCCTGCTTAATTTACATAAGTTTAACGGTCTGCAAAGAAATTCAGATATTGTTTAATTTCGCTAAAGTCATATAATAATTTTTTTTTATAAAAAGTAAATTTTGTTTAAGCTGTATTATTATATGTAAAATAGAACAAGAACATTATATTGCTAATTGATTTGTTACAAAATACTACTGTGACTTGAAAAACATCTATCTGAAAGGCATTTAATTAACCCTTAATAGGTCAGAGACATAGAAAAATTAATAAAATAAGAATACTGAATTCTGTACAATTGATTAAGCATCAAATTTGACTAGAAGCTCCTATACGTACTGCTGTGACATCACTGAAGCCAAAGATTAGTAAAATATTTTTAAACCAAGAACAGCAAATATCGCACTAATTTTTAATATATATTACTATTATTTATTATTATTTTTGTGATAAAATTAAAATTACTCTTGTATTAATTCATACCTTTAAAAATTATGTTAGTGGACACCAATATGTAAAAGGTTGCTGACCTTTGGTCTAGACAATGCACTATTCAGTATACTCCTCTGACTAATGGCATTTCTGGAGGATGACTTGCATTTTTACCATTCATCATCATAGTTTCTATTTGTGTTTTTTGTTCAGCCACTGATAACGAACATGTTTTGTTTTACTTCATATTAAAACAATTTGAATAAACTTCTGAAATGGTTATTCATAATTTAATAAATTACTTTTAACACCGTTACTAATCAAAATAAAAAAAAATTAAAAAAAATTATAACTTAAAATAAAAAAAATTAATAGAGCACTATTGATTTTCTCAGTCATCACCTTTATTTATAGCTTTAATTCACTCTTATCTGATTGGTCAATAAAATTTCACACAATAAAAAAATTACATACAAATTAATTTTTGTCTTGCTTTTTTTTATTATTATTAAAACTAATTTATTTAATAAACGTTATTAAAACATATTTTAAACTTTATTTAAATACTATTTTAAAAATACTTTAATAATAAACTACTTTATATTACACTTTTAATAAACTATTTTTTATTAAACTTATATTTTAAATATAAAAAACTATTGCTTTAGGTAATTGTAATACTAATTTTGATACATTTTGAAATAGATACAATATAAATTGCAATCTAAAATCGATACAAATAATAAATTAACTTTAGCAACATGGAAATAAAGTAAATTATTTTAACAAGAATGTTTGTGCACACAGACTCACACACATTGCAAACGTTAATAATTACACCCCTATTTAATACAATTTTAAAATAATTAAATAGTAATTGTTTAAATTAAATTCTAAATACTTATATAATACAGATTTTTATTACTAAGATTAATATTTTAGTATTGTATTATCTAACTCTAATAATTATTTATCTGTGTTAATCTATAAATAGGACTCTATAATCTAACTTTATTAGTAAATTTAAATAAGATTACTTTAAAATAATTTAAATTAGCTTTACTATCAAATAAACATCATATTTTAATTTTCTTTCAATTGTCTGTATCGCATATTTATAAAATCATGTAGCAAAATAGAAAGGCTACAATATATATATATATAATTACAAGGAAACCAAGATTGTATTACAAATGTTATATAACGATCATGCCAATATCTCTTCAAAAAAACTTGTTAAGAGCTATTGGAACACTCATTATATATATATAGTAATCTAAAGAAAGAGAAAATAAGAAGCAACAACACATCATATTGTATAAAGCTAATAATGTAGTAATGTCATAGCTAAGCTCATTGGGGTTATAAAACAAATGCCATATGTTACAATAAGATATATATAGGAAAGCAATTATAATAAAATATTATGTAAATACAAAGCAATATTATTAATAAATCAAAAGAAGAAATCTCAACTCACTCTTGCACACATAAAAGACTTAATATTTTGAGCATATGCCATTGAGGTTACATTTAAGTTTATTTCTTCTATAAATATCTACTACAACTACAATTTTTTATCCATCTACTAAATATCTTATAAGCATCTCATTGCTTTGAGCAGATAATAACATTATTTAATTGTTATAAAATTTAGAAATTTTTTTAAATCTATGCCACTTTTTTCATTATCAAACAAATCATGGTATCTCAGGGTAATATGATTTCATTTAAATTATAAAAGTAAATTGCTTAGACTCTTCAGATTTGTTCTACATTAAATGAAATCCTAGTTAATAAGATAAATAAGCCATAGACTTGCTAACTTAAATAACATAAAGCATGATCTCTTAATTTTAGAATAAGATAAAAAAAATCTAGGATTACACTCAGGTATTAAGAATGGATATGAGATTTTGGAGCCATCTTAAACACGTTAGAATAAATCTGTTTAAACACCTTCTAAATATGAACTAAGTTCTTGTAAGCTAAATTTTATCATAAAATAATAAATATGAACTTCAAACTTGAAAATGATTTTTAAATAAATATGCACTGTGATTTGAAATATGCAAATTATACTAATTAAAGTGATACAAAAATGAGAAATCCAATTATAATTCTTTATTAAACAATATACAACTTTCTTAGATGTTCTACTATTGCTTAAATAATTCAATAAAGTGATTCTTATCATCTTCAATATTCATGTGCTCTTTTAGAAAATACACATAAAATAATTTATAATATTTTACAAATATTTAAACTTTATTAATAAGTGGAATGATTTATGGTTGAGAAGTGGAATGATGTGGACAAATGACTATGAAAAATTGATTAAATAACAACAACAAATATTTATTCTACAAGAAAACAAATATTCCATAATTTGATTCCACTTAACTAAAGGCTTTTACAACTTTACTTCTTCAAAATTATGACAGAAAGATTTAACACTTTACATCATGTTTTATAAAATTAAATCCAATTGGATTAAAAAAATAATCCAGCAGATTAAAATAAATTTTTATTGTTTAATTATCAAAAAGTTCTCATTTATTAATGCATTCATATACATAAGTAGTATCCCTTTTATGAACATTTAACATACTCAATAATAATAATAATAACAACAACAACAACAACAACAACAACAACAACAACAACAACAACAACAACAACAACAACAACAACAACAACAACAACAACAACAACAACAACAACAACAACAACAACAACAACAACAACAACAACAACAACAACAACAACAACAACAACAACAACAACAACAACAACAACTCACCAATCCAGTGATGAAGGAGTGATCAGACAGATGTATATTGCCTATTTATGCCTATAATATACTTTAAAAATTTTAAAATTAATTATTTATTATATTTTGTTCTCATTATTAGCAAAACTCAAATATAGGTCTTACATATTTACAATAAATTATTCACATTTAAGACAATCAAGAATGTTAGGTAAGGTAGAATTTCTCAATATCTTGATAAAAAACTGCTAAAATGCCAGGTAAATTCATAGTAAAATATTACACATGCTTTACTAAATATACTACAAACTGCAAATAAAAATCCAACTTCAAATAATTAAATAAGGCAAAGTTAAAGTATGATGACATAACCCATAAAAATACACCTACTTGTGAGGTTTCTAAAGGATCTAGGACAATAATGAGAAAGCACATCAGCAACAAAACATTGGAATTGCCTTAAAATAGAGAGAGTCTAAGCTATAATCTCTAAAAACATATGCTATGATTATATAAATGCTAGCAAGACAATAAATAACAAGAGACAATGCTACCATCTCTTTTTAAAAAAAGCTAGTAAGAAAATGATAAAGACTAACACTACCATCTTTAAATATATTCACATATATAAGCACTCCTAAAATTGAGAGAATAAATCCACTTTCTCTAACAAAATATTACAGCTACCAAATATGAAATATGATAAATAATAATTAATGCCAAGTATGGCTCTATTAACACTATGCAATAAATAAACATAAAATGAATGAATAGAAACATACATCTACATATTCAGCTTACAGCATAATAATATACCTTCATAAATAAAATAATTCTTATGTAAATAGGGAAATACATACTATTTAAAAATATGAAAATATGATAATGTACTATTCTGAAAACTTTAGCATATAATATTTCAAAATATAGCATATACAGTGTGAAAATAATATGCACATAAATAAAATATGGTATGCAAAATCATAATACAATATATTTAACACTTTACCATTAAATTAACTAAATTAAATAATGTTCTTCAGCATATTTTTTCTTCTCCTAATAACCATTACAGTGGAGTGTAAGTAGATAAATTATGCAAATACAGTCTTATGGACAGCAAGTATATTCATTTAAAATACCCAGCAATTGTAATATCAAAATGCAAAATATCAACTATGAAATATGAAAGCATTTCAAAACATCCTTAATGAAATTTCAAAAAATATACTAGCAAAAAAATAAACTTTTGGCCATTCAAACAAGGATCCATGAAACAAAATTATGATATATGTTGGTTAAGTTCCAAATAAATACCTCACTAAAAATTCAAGTTTTCAAATTAATTCACCAAATCAAATATCTCATTATGTAATATTAATGTGAATATTTATAATAATGTACTTCTAATAAATAATATTTATCCAACATTATCAAATATTTGCAGGAGAAGAATATTTAGTTCAAATATCATAATATTATAACCACAGCAATCTATATAGCAATGCTCATAGGGAAGAAATATCTTACTGCCATTATAAAATAATTAAATGTAGAAAAGTCAATTCCACTTATTAAAATATGTTTTTGCAGGTATATTTTATATTTCATTTTTAATGTATGAAAACTTCTAAATTTCACATAATACTTATTAAATAGTTTCTTGCCAGTCAGTTATTTTATTACTTTGCATGGAAAAACTGGTTTCTTTCTTCCAAAGAAAGAGAAAACAGAAACAGTCAATAATAACTGAATTATTTTATATGTGCTTTTACAAGTTAATAATATAATGTCTTTTATTTAAATAAGCACAAATATACTTTTTATTGAAGTATAAATTATTACTAATTTAAATCCTTTTTTATAGACTTAATAAATTTGTAAATATCTGAGAAACATACATTTATCATATCAAAATATAGTTCCTTGTTAATGAATTTAGTCTTTTTACTCATGATAAATAAATTTTGGACAATACATGACACAAATGAATATTTTTAAAAAATCACAAAATTATCAATACTTTTTGTGCCAGTTTTGCCAATAAGAATTGTAAATATTCTATAGCAACATTAATTATAAAGCAGGTGTTCAAATGGATTTTTAAATTGACAAGAGTTTTTGAGTCAGTAGAATGGCAATAATAACAATAACTGTTGAAATTATCCAAAACAGAAAATTTAAAAGATAATATTCTAAACATTGTAATAATGAAAAAATATTAGCACTAAAGCTGGAAGGTATAAAGATTTCAGTTCCTTTGGTATTTCAGTTCAAATAAGCATAGATAGTTTTAATTCTGCCAAAACAAACTTAGCTTCAAAAATAATAAAATGTAAAAAAAAATACACTTTTACAATTTAACTGGATTTTTTAAGTTCAACTGCTACAAACAAAAATAAAATTAAAACTGATTAAGGAGCTTGAGCATGTGACAATCTCACTTCCTTATTATATTAATCATGTGATCATTTTTACAAGACTTCCTTAGTAATCTTTTAACCTACAATCTCTTCCCTTATTAGTTAAAATCCTTATTTATTGTAACCAGTTAATGTTCTTAAGTAAAATTTATCTAAGTGATATTCAAATTTTAATAAATATTTTTTTCAATCTTGTCTAGACAAGTAAATTAATTTAACAACACTTCCAGAATACAAATAAAAATAATTAATCAAAAGTTACAAACATCAGATTAAAATAAAAATATTACATACTTAAACCTTACATTGTAATCTTTAATAAAACAAATATTACAAGTAATATTTAATACATTTATTTACCTATGTTTAAATAAAGACAAGTCTCAGAATAGGTTTTAAAACTATCTTTTAAAATATATTTTTAAATAAATAATATTAAGTGAATAAAATATGTATTCATTTATTCAACATTCATATATCTATTGCTTTTAAACCTATTTTTAATTACTAAAATTATTAAACTATTTCTAAGTGAATAAATTTAAACATATTTAACTAGCATATATGTTAAAATTAAAATGAATTAAAATATATAGCTTTAATTTAAATACTAGCAAACCAAATAATATAAGTTTTAAACTTGGTTTGTTAATCTTAAAAAATAATACAAACATTTTAAAAACATTTTAAATGATTAAATAATAACTAAACTAACATTATTATCTTAAAATACATTATTTATCATTCACATTAACAGCTATTTAAAATGTTAGCATCTTACACATTCATTTAGACTTAAAACTATTATAATGTAGACTGTGTAAAAATTATTTTACAGCTATACAGTCTATAAAATATTGATATACTAACTTTTATATGTAAGTATTATTGTATTATCAGTGTATTAAATTATTGCATTATAAAGTTCTAGCAACAATTTATTCATAAAATTAAATTATGTAATTGTTTTTAGACATCTTGGCACATAATTTGACTTCACATTTAGCTTCTGCCATAGCTAAAAGTTAATATATATATATATATATATATGTGTGTGCATAAGTGTAATCTTATATTTAAATATTAGTAAATCCAGTAATAAAAATTTTGAAAAGGACAAAAATATAATCATCACTTAGAAGTGCTTTTGACTATCCTCGTAGTCTTTGTCAACTAATTCTTTGACAGATCAACTGTATTATCATTATATTATATATTTACAAGTCAATAGGATATATTTAATGATTTATTATTATTATTGTTATTACTATTTATTATTATTATTATTATTATTATTATTAGTAGTAGTAGTAGTAGTAGTAGTAGTAATAGTAGTAGTAGTAGTAATACTACAGCAATGGTTTATAACCTATTTTGGCATGAATATGAGGAAAAAGCTCGAAAGTACTAGGCCTAGATTAATTTGATTTAATTATTTTTGGTTACTACTGACAGCTTCTTCCTCAGTGGGTTAAATCGCTTATATATGCTTCTGCTGCTGCTGCTATTATTATTATTATTATTATTATTATTATTATTATTATTATTATTATTATTATTATTATTATTATTATTATTATTATTATTATTATCATCATCATCATCATCATCATTATCATTATTATTATTATTATTATTATTATTATTATACTAAATCTTCTGTTGTAAATACTCGTTTATCTACTAAATATCAGCTAGCTTTACCTAATTTTTTTAAAACATCTAGTAGGAAGCAATTTAGTTATAATGGTCCTAAATTATTTAATATGTTTATAAGAGATTGTTCTGTGAATTTAATGAGCACTAGTTATTTGATTTTTAAAAAGCATTTATGGCACTGGTTATATTATGCTAAGCATTAGTTTTATTTTGTTTATTTTATTTTATTTTTGTTTATACTGTATGTTATGTTGTAATTATTTACTACTGTTATTGAATTTCCAAATGTAATATCTGTATAATTTTAATATTTTATGTTATATATATATATTTTTTGTATTTTATTAGTGTTTTTTTAGTAAATACTTGTTTATCTACTAAATATTAGTTAGCTTTACCTAATTTTCTTAAAACATCCAGTAGGAAGCAATTTAGTTATAATGGTCCTAAATTATTTAATATTTATTTATAAGAGATTGTTCTGTGAATTTAATGAACACTATCTTATTTGATTTTTAAAAAGCATTTATGGCACTGGTTATATTATGCTAAGCATTAGTTTTATTTTGTTTATTTTATTTTTGTTTATACTGTATGTTATGTAATTATTTACTACTGTTATTGAATTTCCAAAAGTAATATCTGTATAATTTTAATGTTTTGTTATATTTATCCTTTTTTTTTTTTGTATTTTATTAGTGTTTTTTAGTAAATACTCATTTATCTACTAAATATCAGTTAGCTTTACTTAATTTTCTTAAAACATCCAGTAGGAAGCAATTTAGTTATAATGGTCCTAAATTATTTAATATCTATTTATAAGAGATTGTTCTGTGAATTTAATGAACACTATCTTATTTGATTTTTAAAAAGCATTTATGGCACTGGTTATATTATGCTAAGCATTAGTTTTATTTTTTTTTTGTTTGTTTATATTATATGTTATGATGTAATTATTTACTACTGTGATTGAATTGCCAAATGCAATATCTGTGTGATTTTAATATTTTATGTTATATTTATACTTTTTTTTTTTTTTTTTGTATTTTATTAGTGTTTTTAGTTGTTACATTTAAATTCCTCACACAAGATTTTTCTTGTATGGAATTTATCTCACTGTATTATACATTTATTGTTTGCTTCATAATGAATAAATAAATAAATAAATAAATAAAATTATTATTATTATTATTATTATTATTATTATTATTATTATTATTATTATTATTATTATTATTATTATTATTAAGTTTCAACAATAGTAAACTTTATTGATCCTTTTAGTTACATAGTATTACAATGCCATAGCAAGGTACATGTTGAATCTTATATTTGTCAGTTCAATTTCAAGTGCTACAATATTTATTTTTTTAAAAGTACATATCTATACGGGTAATTTTACATGATTCTATCCACTTTAGCAATGTTAATTAATCACATTATTGCCCAATAGGAGCATAATCTGGACCATGCTTTCTTTAATTTTGTTCTTTATAACTTTGCCATTTGTCTGAGCAGGGACCAAGTAGCTGCATACATATTTGGGCTGGTGATTTGCTTGTCTCTAACTTGCATTTTATTCAGCTTATTTTCAAATGTGGCTGGATGCCTTCTGGGATTATTACCCAATATAAACACACACCTAGTGCACCAAAGTGCATATAGGACAAACATTGAAGCCCTTATGGCTGGTATAGACATACCTTTGTAATTTGACATTATTTGCATCATTGTAGAATTTTTTGTCTGTATTTGCCCTGCAGAATGCATCTCGTCTGCTCCAAGGCCTTGTAGTTGAAAATTATAGGCTGTAAAGTCTCCTCAGCCATTTGGCAAAGGCCACAAAATGGATCAACTGACCTGTACATTCTTCTGTGATGTAAAAAAAATTTGGTAGGTAAAGCATTCAAATTCATCTTAATTATAAAATCTAGGATCTTAGGTTCTAGTTGCCATTTTCTGTATTGCTTGATCAGATATTTGTTGCCTATTTCTAGTATTGATGGGATCTCCTCATTATAATTATTTTGATGTATAAATTTATATATTTCCCAATATTTATATTTTTGGTCCAATTGATTTGGAATTGTTCTTTCTCTCCTGCATTAGTAGATGGTGATTGCTAAAAAAACAATCTTTTGGAGGAGGCCTATCTGTAGGTGTTATCTGCTCTAAGTGTCTTAATTTAGGAAATTGAGTGAGTATAGCAATTATAGCATTCCTCATTTCGAATGTTTGAAATGTTTGTAAGCTATGCAATCCCAGTCCATTTGCTATAAGGGGTGATTCAGTTTTGCCATTGAAATTGCCACCGTCTTTTTCCCCCAGATGAGCTTGCAACATATGGAATTAATGCATGCCATACATTTTTTTGAAAATTCAACTACAGGCATGTAATATGTTATCTTGGTTATTATAAGTTTGTTAATCAGTTGCACATTTGCATATATAGACAAATATACCTTTGAGAGTGATTCAGCTATGCATTTGACTTCCTTTTTGACATTGGCTTGTATCTGACATCTCATTCCAGTGGCCCCTAGAAAAAAAGGAAATTCTAGGAATGGAGTTGGTTTTGCTCGATACATTGGTCCACATGGCTTTCCTGTGAGTAGCATCTAGGCTGCAGACTTTTCTGGGTTTATTCTCATTCCATATTCCTTTGAGAATTGTTCAAGCACTGCCTGAAGCTGTGGTATTTGCTTCTTTGATGTCAAGAAGACTGTGATATTGTCCATGTATGCAAGACATGCAATCTTCTGTCTTGTACCAGGTATTTGAACTCCAATGAATGTGCTATTGATTCTTTCAATAAGAGGATTCATGTAATAAATAAACATTAATGCACTCAGAGGAGACCCTTGGGATAGTGATTGCATTGGGATGAATGAGGTGAATTTTGGCCATTCATAGTAACATACAGTTCTCTACTCAGTATCAAGTTTGTAGTCAAATATAGCAGACCTTTGGGTATTTTAATCTGCTTGAGCATATCCAGTAACACAGGGATTCTCACTGAATCAGAAGCTGAAGCAATATCTACCTGCACTATTACTGTGCTGTATTTCTTCCTCACCCTGGTGGCTATCATCATGGTCTTGAATAACAATGCCGCTTGCCCTGTTGATGATGTCTTCTTTGCAAATTGTGATTCACTGATGGTTGGTAAAATATAGGGCTCAATCTTATCTTTTATAATTTTTTCCAATATTTTAATAGGAAGTGGCCCCATAGATATTGGTCTAAGCTCATTTGGCATTGGTATGCCTTTCTTTTTCTTATTATATGGCACTATTGCCTTGGAATATATCCCTGTGGTTGGTTTAATTTCTTGAGCAAGATGGTTTGCTAAATCCTTGAGGTATTTAGCTGTAAAAAAACTTAAATGCCTGAAAATGAACAGTGGTAACCCATGTCCACCTGGATGACAAGCATTGCTGATAATTTTCATTTTCTTTATTATATCATTCTCACTAACTGGTAATTCACCCTCAACCTCTCCAAACTTTTTTTGGCTGAAAAAAAAATGAGGCTCCGCACTTAAGTTCTTTTGAAAATATTTAAACAATGGCATAATCATGTTATGGCCAGTTGTTGTTGTTGTTGTTATTGTTATTATTATTATTATTATTATTATTATTATTATTATTATTATTATTATTATTATTATTATTATTATTATTATTATTATTATTATTATTATTATTATTATTATTATTATTATTATTATTATTATTATTATTATTATTATTATTATTATTATTATTATTATTATTATTATTGTTATTATTATTATTGTTGTTATTGTTATTGTTGTTGTTGATGTTGTTGTTGTTGTGCTGCTGTTGCTGTTGTTGTTGTTATTATTATTATTATTATTAAGAGATTGTTTGAATAAATCTGTCCTTTTAAGTATATATAAGCAAATTTTCTTAAGCAGACTTTGTTATGGAATAACATTATGGGGTGGCACTGCAGCATATTTTTTGAAGTCTTTACAAACACTACAAAATTTTACATTAAGAATCATTTTGTTTAAACCTTTGGATTTGCCAATTCTTGAATTATATAAGTGTGCTGGAGTTTTAACTATTCATCAATTATTTTTAGTGGATATTTTGTGTTATTATATTAAATACAAAGGAATGAATAAAAATAATTTTTCATCAATAATGGTGACTAGATCAAGTGATTTTGATTTCATATTTGAACCAGCTTACTTTAAAACTCATTGTCGATATCAGAAATGTTATCTTGGTCCAAGATTTCACAATATTTTTATAAGGAACATTGAATTTAATGTTAATGACCTATCAAGAAAAACTTTGAAAAAATTTATTATGGACTGGATTATAATTGATGATAATAAAAAACTTTTTATTTCTATTTAATTATTTTATTATATAAATAATGTTTTTTTTTTATTTGCACATGTATTTTTGTTAAGCTCCATGCGTGCTTTTTATCACAATGAGATTATATGTTTATTAAATTAGATTAATTAAATTATTATTATTATTACTGTTATTAAGTTTCAACGATAGTAAACTTTATTGATCATTTTAGTTACATAGTATTACAATGCCATAGCAAGATACATGTTGAATCTTATTATTATTATTATTATTATTATTATTATTATTATTATTATTATTATTATTATTATTATTATTATTATTATTATTATTATTATTATTATTATTATTATTATTATTATTATTATTATTATTATCATCATCATCATCATCATTATTATTATTTAAAAAAAATTCCATCATTAAACATTTGTCAGATTGAGTTGTTTTCTGATAAAATTTATTAACTGATCAAAAGATTTCTCTCAAACAGATGAAAAACACCCTTGGATTTATACACATACTTGTTGATACCCATACGTTTTACAAATGCCTTGTTTTTTATATACAGTATAACGTTTTCTGTTGTAACATCATATAAAATTTGCATAATATGAATAAATCTTTTATTGATAGTCAGTTATTCTCAATTACTACCGCTAATATTCTCAACTAAATGTCTCAGTGTTTTGATCAAATCAATAAAGCAATATTTGAACACCATGTTTGCTGATATAGTAAATTATAAAAATATTCCATAATAATTTCTGAGGTCTTTTATATACCCTTTATTTCTATAATTGGAATTGGAATACAATAGAAGCATTGGTATACCGAAGCATTATTAAAATATTTAAAAATTATACGCATATATTACAAGTTTTAGATAATAATTCAATTTGCAAAATCAGCATAATTTTAAAATTAACTTTTTTTTTCTAATAAGTATTGAAAAATAAAATATTTTAATTTTAATAAGTTCAGAGCATTAAACAAAGTATATGAGCTTTAAAATCTATAAAAAACATATGACAAATTTTAATTAATTAAAAATTATTTAAAAATTATATAATTTTTTTGTCGACTTAAAAATTCTATGGTATTTGGTTTTAAAATAGAATATAAATATATATTTATAAACAAATGTATAAAATGATTTCTAAAGAACAGTCAGATATTAATAGTAATTCAATACCATGAGCAAAGTTATAAATACAGCCATTTGTGCATGAGCCAACTTGTGTCTCAACATGAAATTCAAGTCCAAATCAAATGAATTTTGGAAAAGTTTTCATAAGCAATGTTGGGAAGTTTTTCTATGGAAGCACTCTATATACAATCCACCTATTCATCCAAAATTGATCAGTAAATTGGTAGTTAATTAATGTTAGCTGCAGAATGAATTTTTCAAATTATTCTGTATTAAAATAAATGAGTATCATTATGCTGAATATAAAATGAAAAATACATTGTAATATGAAACTGTAAAACATCACATGATCACAATTTTATATGCTTACACATCTTGTTAATAACAGTACCAACTCTTCATATAGTTGTACTACAAAGTTCAAGCCTTTGTAAACACTGGATGCCAGAAGGTTTATGCAAGAAATCCATATCCAGTGCCTACTCATCCAACATCCTTAGATTCATTTCTAGCTTCTCAAGTCCAAGACTCCTCAATGATAAAAGCCACAAGATAGAGACTAGTCTGGGGATGTTGAATAAGTAGGCATTGGATAGGAATTTTATGCACAAACATTTCTGCACCTATTGATTCTGAACGAGTGACCTTGGTGGCACAAATGTAAGAAGAGTTTGGTACATTATAATATGATTTGAATTTTCTCATTAAAATGGAGATACTAATAATTATTTCTCCTTTAAAGTTTACTAAAATTATGTTGCTCACTGTTTGGAAATACTTGGCACATTATAACACATATAAGATAAATTGACATAAATGATTAAAACCAGATATAGGCATAACCACAATAATAAGAGGTTTTAGTTAAGTTAATTAATTAGTTTTTACAATTTAGAAAAGTAATTATATTTACAGAATTGAATTCAGGCAAAATTTATAGAGATTTAATTTGCATTATTTTAAAGAGAATATTTTTTAGAATTTAATTAGAGAATGTTCAATTACATTATATTAACTAGCTATAAATATTAAAGATTACAGATTTAAAGATTGATCATGAGCTCTGCAGTTTTTAAGGTTTTTTCTTGTAGCATGTCTGGTAAAACAGCTATCACTATTATGTAATTTTTTATTCTGTTGATCTTTAACAATAAACTATTGGGTAATTTAGGTGGATAAACGATTTCAAGTAAAGTTATATGTGTGTTTAATTTTAATGTAAGTTCATATTTACTCTTATCTGTCAGATTTAAGAAATTTAAAAAACATTTATGGGATAATAAGTATCGTTATCACCATCAGTTTATTGTTTTATAAGTATATTTGAACTCTTACAAGCATGCAATGTAACATCAAATTTTATAAAATAATTTATTAAGTTGTAATTATTTATTAAGTCCATAGTAAGTATATATAAATACTTTTAAGATGGGCTCTAACCTGTATCAAATGTGCTAGAAATTTATAATAGTCAAGCAATATCTTTATTTTGCCAATAGAGGGACATCTCAAACCACCTCACAAAATAGAGACTTTTATAAAGATAAGTGTGACATCTTATCTTTAACCTAACTTTCCACTTATATAGGCCAATCTGAAGCATCTTGATTTGTGAGCATGAAGCTATTGTGCTCTCCACTGTTTAAGTTCACTATTTCCTATACAAATTAACATTCGTGAAATCTTGTGATTTACAACAAGTTAATATTAAGATGTTTATGCTGGAAATATACAAACTATTATAATTATTTATTGTGTGCTTAATAAATAATTACAACTTTACAATAGTTTATATATTTTCAGCATAAAGATTATAATATTAACTCATTGTAATTGCAAGATTTTACCAATATTAATTTGTTTAGGGAATAGTGGACTTAAACAGTGGAGAGAGCAACACCTTTATGCTCCAAAATCAAGATGCTTCAGATTGGCTTATATAAGTGGAAAGTTAGGTAAAAGATAAGATGCTGCTCTTATCTCTAAAATAAAAGCCGCTATCTTGTGTCATGATTTGAGAGGTCCCTTTATTAGCAAAATAAAGATATTGCTTGACTATTATAAATTTCATGGCAGATTTAATACAGGTAAATGTATTTAAAATAATTTATGTAATTAAAAACTGTCTTGTTTCTAGCATCAAAATATCATATTATTTTGAAGATTAACTATGACAAGATATAGAAACTTATTTCTTAAATATACAATTACTTTATCAACCTAGTTCTTCTAAGAAAGAATGATAAAAGTATCTAAAAATTTCTTCATAAAGATTGATGACAACTCTTATTAAACTTGTTTTATGTCTCATTGTTTTATTGAGCTCTTACAGAGTCCCTATACTAAAACATTATTGCAACAATTTTGATGCTTTCTTTTCTAACATATACTTTTTAATTATAGAAATAATAGGTGTTAGTGCTGTTTTTGTTAAAAGCTCATCAATGAAGAAAAGTTTTAATAATTTATTATAATTAAAGTTATTAAATCATTAAACATAACATGATCTCCATACTTCATGTTTACACAAGCTGTTTACCCAGAGGCTAAATTTCCCATACAGTAGTGATATTCAGTGCAAGCCAGAGTAATCAATGTATGCAAAAAGGTGCAGCGTTCTCAGATCCAAGGCTTCTCACTGATGAAAGGCACAAGTTAGAACCTAGTCTGGGGATATTGCATAAGTAGGCACTACATAGGGATTTTATGCACAAAGCTTCTTGCATGCATTGATTACTTTGGTTGGCACCGAGTTGCACTACTCTAAGGACAGATTAGTCTCTATATAATTAAATTTTGACACTTTTAAAAATGCGTTTTAACTAAAGGTTTATTATAAAACTGTAGAAATAAATAAAATATTAAAGGCTGTAGAACATGTTTTTTTTTTTTAAAGTGAACAAACAACTTTTTTTTTTTACATATAAATGTAATTAAAAGGGATTTGAACACAGGCTTGTAAGCTTTCTTTCACTATTCACTTCATCTTGTATAACATACATGCATTACCACACACTTGGAAAAAAATCAATGATCTCTAATATATGAATTTCATACTGAACCGGCATTCATCAGTTGGTCCAGATCATCATCTCCCATACACATGTTAACCAGTGCTCAGTTTATATTAAGCTAGCAAATTTTCAAACATTAATGGACAGACTTCAATCTTTTTCAACCTCCAACTCTTCAGCCATCTATACCATTGAAAAGCTGATGATGAAATTCTCAAAACCTTGTTGATGCCAATATTGTTGTCATATTAATGTTGTCCTTAAGTTGTTCTGACCCCTCATATATATGACCTTAATATGTCCATTTAAATACACAGAGAGATAGGCAGAATCTTAAAGTTTGGTATTTACAATAATAATCAATAAAGCAAGTCATATATAGTGTGATATTGCTTTTATGAGCTTGTATTTATAAATATGTAATATAGGGAGCATACCAATAGCTCAAACAAGCTCTTAATTGATAAGTGCAGTAAGAGAAAAATATTTAAAATCTCTATCTAGAACCAATTGGTCTGGGAATGGAAATTTTCTAGATAGAGATTTTAAATATTTTTCTTTTACTGAGCTTATCAATTAAATGATTGTTTGAGCTATTGTTATGTTCCTTATATTAGGTATTCACAATATAGTAATATTGGTTTATTACAAATTTAGCTTGAATTTTACCCACCCCTCTGTGTATTTAAATTGATATATTAAGGTTTTATATATATATATGAGGGGTCAGAGTGACTTAAGGTCAACAATGGTATGACAGCAATATTGGCTTCAACAAGGATATGAATATTCCATCATGAGATTTTCAATGGTATAAATAGTTAAAGAGTTGGAGGGTGGAGAAGATTGAAGTCTGACCATTAAAGTTTGAAGATTTGCTATCTTAATATAAAGTTGAGCACTGATTATATATGTGGAAGATAATGGTCTGGATCAATTGATGAGTGTCTGCATGAAATACATATGTTGGAGATCCTTTATGTTTTTCACATGTGTGTGGCCATGCGTATTGGTTGTATAAGATGGAGTAAATAGCCAAAGAAAGTTTGAAATAAATCCCCTTTAATTACATCTTAATGTTCAGTATTTACAATATAAAACAGGCAAAACTCTTTATACGGTAATAGTAATCATGTGATATTTACAATGATTGATTTTTTTTCTTCAACAATTTAAATAAATAAAATGGTTTTGAATATAAAGAAATGACTATTATAATTTTTTAAATTAAAATAATAATAATAATTGACAGATTTGGTAGTATAATATTTGAGTAATAAAAGAGACGACTTGAGTTTTCATCTGTTTCCTTGACTATGTACGCATTATTATACGCATTTAATACTGTTTACACTATTTTTATTATTATTTTAAAAATGAGATTTTCTACAAATATAATTTTAATATGTGGGATTCATATCAGCTAAATAACAATTTATGTTTTTCACAGAAATCAGTTTTTAATGCTAACGAAAAATTAATTTAAAAATTTGAAAAGTATCATAATTAATTATCTAAATTGTTGTCCAGAGCCATAAAGGAGTGGAAATTTATTTTAAAAGTTTAAAATGTGGCCATTATAATTCTCATTGATGAATATAACAATTGGATTAAATTAAACTTATTTTTTTAAAAAAATTAGTAGAATTAAAATAAAAATAAAAGTGGTAGACATCAAGTAATTGAAAATTGATAAAGTATCTATATTAGAAACGTGATAATAAAAAAATAGATATAATGAAAGAATAAAAAAATGTTTTTTAGAATTTAAAAAATTTATAATTAAAAATCCAAATTAGATAAGGGTTAAGAAGTAAATGATAATTGGTGAAATCTGTACTTGATGAAAAAATAATTTGTTTTTTGTTATAATTCAGCTAAATTGATTTCCATTACTACGACAAATATTTTTATAATTGTATATTTTTATTTTGACATGTTGAAAAGTATAATTGAAATCTTATATATATAATTTATATTGTAATTTTAATTTTGTATAAATGTAATGCTTTTTATCACTATTCTTAATAACATTACTGTTTACACTCTTTTATTGCTAATTACATTACTATGTTATATCTTAAGTTTAAGTGTGCTTTATTTATTTTGCTGTAAATAGAAAAGTTGTCATTAACATGAAATATTGTACAACTATATAAAATCTATTACATATATTACTTTTTTATTCTACTTTATAATTCTATTTCTGTCATTTTAAATTTGTTTGCTAATATTTTGAATAGGATTAAAATTGTAAAAAGTAAAATCTGCATGTAAAAAAAATAATCCAAATGTCAAAATAATTATATGTATGTTCATAAATATATATATACATTATATATGTAAAAATCAAATAAATATATGAATGAATCAGCATATATATAAAATCCATTTCAAAAATTATCAAACTTAAATGTCAGAATAAATTTATGATGTCTGTTAAATAAGTTATAATGATTACACAAATTGAATTATGAAATAAATTTTAATAAATTCGAATCGTACTTTTATATATACAAATTTCACGTACATAAAAATGTAATGAAAAACTTTTTTTGTATAACATTTGTTTAATTTTATCAGTTCACAATTTTGCTAATTTTTATAATGTTTCTAATGGTGAAAATTATTTTATAGTGTGTGTGTATACATACATACATACATACATACATATATATATATAATTTTAATGAGTATTGCTTTAAATATTATTTATATAAAACGCATTGATTCTGATATGAATTTATTATCTAGACCTATTTTGTGAATAATTAAATTTCATAACCAATCATTGACAAATCTTGTAGTAAACTCTGTTTATTTTAAATCTATTCATAGAATTTCATTAATTGTTATCCAGTACAAGAACTCATAATAATTCTAACTCATTAAACATATATATTAAATATCAACTTATTTGTCAAATGTTGTTAGCCGAGAGGTCAGTGCACTCTCCTTGCAAGCATGCAGTTGGTTGCAGACGGTTGTTGTGGGTTCGCCTCCGGCTGATGCTATGACATATGGAAAAAAATATCAACTTATTTTTATAAAATGACTCAAAGATTTGAATAAGATTCATATATCTGGTTGGTTATATAATGTAGTGAAAGATATGAGTAGGGTCATTTTCATGTAATGACTAGATTTTTTTTTACAAATAATATTTCTAGATAACTATTGGTTACTATCAACCATTATTAAGCTAAGAAATTTGATGTAATAGTCTACAATAGCTTTTTGTCTTGATTAGCTTAAAGGTTAAAGGTTGTCAATAATAGAAATTAATAGTTATCTAGCAACACAATTGTTGACATACTTCTTTAGACATTGCATGAAAATAACCCCATTTATTCCTTTGACTGCATCATACTTTATTTATGAGATATTTAACATATATACAAATATGTATTCCAAATTGTAAGTTAATTCTATAAATTTAGCAAATCAGATATTTATCAGAAACCCTTATGTTGGTTTACAAATAGTTATGTTCTTTTACTCATTTTTTAAAAAAATATTTATTTAAAGTTTATGTGAAAAAAAAATTTTGCATTAATTAAAACTATGAAAATTAAACAATGTAGAGTTGATGAAAAATTATAATAAATGACAATTTTTTTGTAATTAATATTAGTGTCAAACCACACTCCTGTTCTGTACGAGCCACTACACAATATTTTCAATTGTGTAGGCCCAAGAGTATCCAAGGTTTTTTATTCAACTTTAAAAAAATTAATTATTTAATATTTAATTTAATTTAAAATTATAATAGCTTAGATCCTATATATAAAAGCATTTGCATGAACTTAAATTGAGTACTCACTTTCTGCAGATAAACAATGTTACCATCTTTCATTCAAGTTTTTTTTTTTAATTAAATTAAATTTTGAATTAGTGAATGATATAACCTCTTTCATATTCTATGTCTTACACAATCCACTTCTATATCTTACAAATTAAAAAGTAGTAACAACTCATAAAAATCAACACTTTAATTTCTTTATCTCTTAAATATCTGTAATTTTATTTCAGAGTACATGCCTAGATGTAATATCTCAAAGTGCATATCTAGATGATGACATTGATGAAACATTATTAAAATATAATATAAATTATCAAGCCATTTCAATTATAGTTATTTTTTCTATAACAATAAATTATAGCTCAAGTACTTTAATAATAATTACTAATATTTCTTAATTTAAACAGGTAATTATTGTTTGGAATATATATTAATTGTAAAATTAAATATATGGAAAGGTTTTAAATATTTTTGTATGAAAACTATACCATAATTTGATATTTTGAAGTAATATAAAATATAAACGTTTTTGTTTTTTATTAGACCAAGCCTCAATAACAACAAGGATTTAACCAAACAGGCAAAACTCTCCATACATTATTTCCACTCAGTGAAATCCAAAGTAATCAATGGATGCCAGAAGGCTTGTGCGTAAAATCCCTATCTAGTGCCTGCTCATCCAATATCCCAAGACTAGTTTCTGGCTTATGACCTTCATCAGTGAGGAGCCTTGGATCTGAGAGCATTGCACCTACATCTTAGGATCTAATGCAACTCTCCAGCAGCCACCTTTTATCACTACTTAACTACAAAACTATGAGTCTTAAAGTGAAAACACAATAATATTTTCAATCCAAGTTTGTTTGTTGCATTAGATCCTAAGATCTAGGTGCAGTGCTCTCAGATTCAAAACTCCTCACTGATGAAGACCACAAGCCAGAAACTAGTCTGGGGATATTAGATAAGTAGGCACTAGATTGGGATTTTATGCACAAGCCTCCTGGCATCCATTGATTACTCTGGCTTGCACTGAGTGGCAATACTGTATGAAGAGTTTTGCCTGTTTTAGTAACAGTTATAAGCAAGCATAAGAAATGGTGATCATGTGATGTTTATTGGCTTAACAAGGATTTAATAGAAAAAGTAAACAATTATAGAGAAAAAATAAAGAAAACTATATTTCAAATGTTTTAAATATGTTGAATGTAAACATGTAAAGTTACTGTTTGGAATATATTTATTATAAAATCAGCATAATGGAAAGTTTTAACAATTTTTTATTATTTTTAATCATAATTTGATATTTAATTTATTAATTAAATACTATATAACATTAATATATTTTATTTTTTTCTTATTCATTTGAAATTCAATAAACAGGGAAGATCCACTATACAGGAAATATTACAAAATTGTAACTACTTTACAGCTTAGCACTGCTTTTGATTAGGTCAGTCATATTAATAGCACACAGACAAGTATGCAGGAAAACAAATGTATAGATTAATTAATATGGAAGTTTGTAAATTTACATATATTACTTTTGGGACAACACAACACATGAATATTTTTTGTTTATTGTTTAGGTATTGTTTGCAATAAACCATGTCTTTTTGTATTTTCTCTTTTGATTGCTGCCCTCAGCACAAACCACATTAATATCATGTGGATTAAAACCTAATTTGATCTCAAACTCTAAAAATTGTTAAAACAAACTCTCACTTAAAAGATGATAATATTAAAGCATAATATTGACTCAATTACAATTTTAATCTGTTTAATATTAAAGGGTTTGCACTAAGCACAGTGATCAAAAAAGAAGATGCAAAGAGGCATAGTTTATCACCATCAACACTTACACAATAAATAAAACAAATTCATGCATTGTAATATGATGCATGTTGTATATGTAAATTTACAAACTTGTATATTAATTAATCTATACATTCATTCTCTCACATATCACTCTTTCTTTCCATATGTCATAGCATTGGCCAGGAAACGAACCTGCAACAACTGTCTGCAAGCAACTGCTTGCTTGCAAGACAGCTGCACTGACTTCTCAGCTAACAATGCTTACACATATCACTCTTTGTACTATGAATATGATAGAACTGGTGGAAAGTAATGCTAAGATGTAAAATATCACAATTTTGTAATCTTCCTTGTATAGTAGCTCCTCTTTATTTATTGAATTAAATACTATATAAATATACAATAACATACTAATGTTATTTTTATCTTATGTCCATGATAAAAATATTTTGATTTTTCAAAAACTAATTTTTGAGAAAAACATCTTTGTGGAAAAGATATTTCTTCAATAATTGATATTAGTAATGTGGAAACTAGTTGAGGCCTTACTAATCATGGCAATACAATTTCTACTTACCACATACTATAACATTCAATTTTATATTAATGTTAGTAATATTATTATATAGTTATATGTGTTTATCTAAGTGTTTATTGGAAAACAAAATTGCTTAAAAATTATTTTTTATTAAAAACTCACTTATTCTATTAATAATAGCCTATATAAAAAGATTTTAATTAAATTTCTGTTAAATTTATATTCAAATTTTAATATCAAATTGAATGTTGGTATTGAAAATTGCTTAAAAATTGTTATTGTTATGTTTGTGGGGTTAGAACTAGTTTCCAAATTGCTGACCACATTAATTATTGTCAGATACATATAACTTACAAAGGTTGATTTATTTATTTTTAAAACTAATATTGGCACTTAAAAGATTATAAAAATTTCAGTAATAGTGTAAATTAAATAAATGTAATTTTATATATCCAACATACGTGTTGGATATTTATATTTGGAACAGAGTCGGTGATTTATTTATTTAATATGTAATTTTATATATAAATTATCTCATTAATTTATAAGTTTGTATTTAAATATACAATCCAGATTATTCATTACTATTATATTCGTTAAGATTGTTTTCTTATTTATAGCAAAACATTAGGGTGTGGGTAAAACGTAAATAATTTTCAGAAGTTATATACTTTTTTAGAACCACTAAACATCACATGATCACCATTTTTTATGCTTGCTCAAGCTGTTAAAACAGAAAAAACTCTGCATACTGAATGGCACTACTGTATGGAGAGTTTTGCCTGTTTTTACTTTTTTAGAAGTTTAAATAAAAATCTGGCTAACTATATGCTAGTGATCTAAAAAAAAACATTTCTCAAGTTTGATTTTGGTCAATGATATCATAAGTTAACATAAAAATAAAAAATAGTTTTTTGAAAATGTATTTTTCAAGCAGATATGTTCAAGCATTACCATTAAATTAATAAATTGATTACAATGTCATAAGAAAAAGAGAGTTTATTAATTACAATTAAAATTGTTATTTAAAATAGTAAATAACAATTAAAAACACATGAATTAATATTTCTTATTTGGCAAACTTTACATTTTAATATAACTCTGATAATTGCTACAAAAGTCTAACAAATTTTTACAATTTTTTAACACTATAGTATTTATTATTTGTCCACACACTTATGGAATATAATTTTGCACATTATTATGGTTTTTATTATGCATATATGTAAAATGAGACCCTATATTGTATACAAAAAAAGTTCATTTATGCAAATGATCAATTCCATGACTTTTCTTAAGACAAAGTTTTATCTAAATCAAACTTTTCCTTTAGTCATACTATTATATTGGAGCTGAATATAAAGCTATTTTTTTAGCAAATAAAAATATGCATTAATTCAAAGTATGTTATACAGCATGAGTAATACCAACAACAAATTTCACTTATACATATTTGCTTTGAATTTGTGCATTTAATGTAGGTGCAGAATCTTAAATAACTCATATTCTTATATTGTTATAAAATCATGTTATATATAGAGCTTGCAAAACAAACTCTTAACAAGCTTTGCTGAATACCCCCAACCTCAGACCGGTTTCTGCTACTGGCATCCTCAGAAACTAGTCTGATGTTGGGGGTATTCAACAAAGCTTGTTAAGGGTTTGTTTTGTGAGATCTATATATAGCATTTGTAAACACAAGCTTTATTAAATTAGGTCATGTGACATCTGACTTGATTTTTTTGGTAATGTTATAAAGTCATGAAAACATCATATGAACACCATTTCATTTGCATACACAAGTAGTTAGCAGTAGCACTCTCTTTATTCAGTAGTACCACCCAACACACAAATCTTTTTTCATCCTTTGATTACTATGGCTTGAACATGGTGGACAACTGAAAGAAATGTTTCTTCCACTTTAACAGCTTATGTGAACATAGAACATTGGGATTGGTTGATCTTTTGGTGCTCTTATCCCAACCCTGTCCCTAGGATGGCAGTGACTGTAGTTTTTAAAAACCAAAACACCAAAAGGTATACATACTGAAATAGGTTCAGATATGCATAACTCTACAAGCCAAATAGCTTAGAATGAAAGCATTGTTGTGTTTTTACCCTAGGGTCATAGCTTTATAGTTAACTAAATAAGCAAAAGTTGATTGCAGAAAAATTGTATTAGATTTTAAAATCTAGGTGCAGTACTGTCATATCCAAGACTTCTCACTGAATAAAGTCAAAGCTGGAAACTAGCCTAGGTGAGTAGGATCTAGATAGGGATTTTATGCACAAATCTTCTTGCAATCATTGATTATTATGATGCGCATTTGGTGGCACTACTATATGAAGAGTTTGTTACAATTTTTATTGTTTTTATATGAAATATCTTACTGTTATACTGCCTTTTCATGTGTAGGGGTTTATATTGATATAAGCAATATATCGACTGAAAGTTGATAATAAAGTAAATATAATTTTGAATGTATTTATTCATGTTAATGATAATGAGTGTAAGGATTTGTGTATATTAATTAATTCATTATTTTAAGGATTGTATGAATCATTTCTTTATTAAATGTCATATGTCATAGCACTGGCCAGGAGGCGAACTCACAACCGTTTGCAACCAACTACTTGCTTGCAAGACGGCTGCGATGACCTTCCAGCTAACAACGCTTGACTATGTCATGGACAGCAATAATTACAAAATGTTATACAAATATACTTAAAAATCCACAAATAATTCAGAAGATATTAATAAATGTTTCAATATCCTATATGCCACTTATCAGAGCATTGTTAATACTATTTACATTTTGGTGTACTATAAGCATCTCTCTACCTCCACCACATCACCATTTCAATGTCCAAAAATCAGCATGATTACAGCTTATTTATAATTAAAAGTGGAATTTTTAAAAGTAATGCAAGAAAAATTTATATTAATACCTGAAATTTGTTAAGAACCACTAAACTATCACATGATCACTTTTTCTACAAGTTTTAAAACAATAAAAAATATTTTCCACACAGCAGTGGTATCTAGTGCAATTCTAGAAATCAGAGGATGCTAGAGAATTGGTCATCATAATCATTATCCAATACTTCTCCAACATTCACAGACTAGCTTCCAGCTTATGGTTTTCAACAGTGAGAAGACTTGGATGTGGGAGAAGTGCATCTGGATATCAATCAAAGTGCACCAGAACCCAATTTACCATTTTGCTTAGTTATAAGTTTATCAGATCAAACTAAAAACACACAAATGTTTTTAATCCCAACTAATTTGTTTGTGTTGTTAGTTACACAGTCTGAGAACTAGTTTAGTATTTTCATATTTCATTGTCACATTAGATCCAAAACTTAGGTGCACTGCTATCAGATCAAAGGATCCTCACTGACAAAAACCATAAATTAGAAATTACTCTGAAGATAATGAAGGGGAAGGCAATGGATAGTGACTCATGCATAATCTTCTAGAATACACTAATTACCTGAGCTTGCATTAGATAGCACTATTGAATGGGGAAAATTTTACTACTGTTTTAAATCTGTTAAAGTTTAATCTTAGCCTATTTTTAATATAATAAATGATCATAACATTTACCTAATAGTATAATATTACTAAAAACAAATTTCATTGTTCTAATTAATATATTTGGAATAGAATCTTATAAAAGAAAGTAAATTCTGTAGTTACAATGAGTTTAATGTTATGAATTTGTGTAACTTTCCGATTTATATATGTATATGTGGGTTAAATTAAGTATGTTCTTAGATTCATTAGCAAAGGAATAAATGGCAAAATTCCATGTAATAACTAGAAAAGTATGTTTAACAGTGTTATTGCTAGGTAATTATTAATTACTATGAACATTGCACCATTAGACCATAGTAGCTTTTATCTTTAGTTTATCTAGAAACCAAAGAAGTTCCCTTGTTTATTACTAAACCTTGGACTTATATGGATGTAAATACAAAAATATATATATTTATAAGTACGAAGACATAATAAAAACACACCTTGTTTGACTTCTGCTAATATCAATTCATTTCCCCCAGAGATCTAATATATGTTAAAAATTTGTGTGGATTAATATGATGTAAGTAATTAAATAAATGGGATACTTGTATAATATCTATGTAAATATGTTAAGAATAATGTTACTAGGTAACAATTAATTATTCTTTATAACCTTAGTTAAATTACTTATTCTAACAGACAATTTATTTTTGTCTTGAACTTCCTTAAAAAACCAAAGAAGATTTCTCTTATTTCTAACTTTTCTATAAGTATAAACAGACAAATATTTTTATTTATAACCTTGAATTTAAATGTAATAACAGATTTTTCTTGTTTCTAAGTAAACTCAAGGCAAATAATATGTTGTCTATTTGATAGTTATCTAGTAATATCACTGACAAAAACATATCTGTAGATATTAAATAGATTATCCCCATTAATAACATTGCTTGTATATATAATATCAAATCACCCTACCAAATGTTACATTTTTCAGAAATACTACCTTGTGATTAAAATAAAGTCTGAATTTATATGCAACATGGTAATCACTGATTGTTAAAGCTTACACTATGTTGCAGTAAAAAAGGAAAGCTACTTGTATCTTTTGATTACATTTTTGTGGCTTCTTGTAATATCCTTCTAGCCAATAAAAGCTACTATTATATTTTGGTTGTAGTTTTAAATTCCCAATCTGTTCTCCTTGCTTCACTAACTTCAAGGATTTCAATGTGCAAATGATTTGTTTCTATCTTACCACATTATATTTTTTGTTCATATGTATTCTACAGCAAAAAAGTATATAATATTCTGAAAACACAACAGTGTCAATCAACGTATATGTAAATGCAAAAAAATGTTTCCTCATATTTAGTTACTAAGAAAATTTTGTAATCTGGAACCTTTTCTTAATGTTCAGCATAGGAATATTTATTTTTATGTTTCATCAACTATTTATGATATAATAACGTGAAAGGCTAAAACCTTTGACAGAAGCACCTTAAAATGCTTATGTAACAGCCAATCAGATGTAATAATGACTGCATGTGGAACTTTCACTTCAATACCACAAGCCAGAACATGGTCACATCTTTTTCTCATGCTCTGGCTTGTGTTCTTGAATTGAGAGTTCCACATGCAGTCATTATTACATATGATTGGCTGTCACATAAGCATTTTAAGGTGCTACTGTCAATTTAGCCTTTCACATTATTATTAGATCATCTGCTAGTGCTTAATAAATTTAATATATTTATATTTATGATATAGTTAGTTGAGGATTTCAGCCTATTGTATAAAATTCATGTTTTCTGTAAAAACTTAATGCTGTATTCTACATAAATATGAATGCATTTCCATAGTTTGATACAAATAAACTAACCTGTAGGTTGATTGAGAAACAAGACTGTTTACTATACAAAGAATTGTTGAATAGTTTTCTGCTCAGAATTCATAGGAATTTCCAAACTGAAAAATATAGATGGAGCTCTGAAGCATAGACATAGATGGAACTCTGAAGCATAGACATTAAGCTGCAATGTTTACCAGATATCAAAATTAATCGTATATGTTTATGCTAATTTATAATTATCATTTTATAAGGTTAATTCATAGAAGGAAGTTAACCTACAAACCGGCCATGTTTGTTTCTCGTATATAAATCTACCTGTACTCATCCTTCAGTAAGAGTTTTAAAATCACACAGGTTTGTAAAACAAATTTTACAGCTCATTGTAAATATTTTTTTATTAAAATCAATTATTTTTGTTTTTATTAGTTTCTTTTTTTATTGTTGTTATTTTGTTTTGTTTATAGTATTCCACCTAAAGAATATTAAATTTCTAGCATTCCCAGGGAGAAATGCAGTTAGATAATGATTTTTATATTGAATTGTTAGTTTTTCAATTTAAATGTTATTGATTATATTTTACAGCATTAAAGCAATTATTTATAAAAGTTACCGTTGACAAATATGTAAATAGAATACGAATATTTAAAAAAATAAATTTAAATAATATGGTAAAAATGTACAATAAATATATTTGTAAAAATGATAATAATGTCACATTTTTATAATTAATTCGTCAAACAACTTATTATCTAGCAACAAAAAATTATAGAATTACAAAATATTTGAATAATAGCAAGCATAGAAGAAATATAAAAGACAAAAATGTAATTATTATATATTTATTAAATGGATTATGTCCTGTCCATGAGGGGTCAGATTGACCTTAGGTCAACATGGGTGTGACAAGAATCTCAGCTTCAGGGTGGCCTTTGAGCATTCCATCATTAGATTTTCAGTTGGATGAACGGTTGAAGAGTTGGAGTGTGGAGTGGATTGAAGTCTATCTATTAAAGTATGAAGATTGGCTAACTATCTGAGCACTTATTGCATATATGTGTAGAGATGATAATCTGGACCAACTGATGATTGTTGGTTTAGCATGATATATGTATATTGGTGATTATTTATCTTTTGGACATATATGTGTTCAAGTGTATCTGTGTTAAGAGATAGAATGGAGAGTGGTGGGTCATGTGAAAGTCTGTGCTCATATACCCTATATATTATTATATATTTGAAGGTTTTGTTTGCATTAGAGAAATCTTTCACCCTATCTCATCTCTATCACAACCAGCCATCAGCCCAGAACTTTCACACTATTAATACATTCAAAACATTTACTGCATTTTTTAAGTGTGTTATTAGGAAATTTATACATTAGTATTTTAAATTGATTATTAAATAATAAAAAAAAATCACTTTGTGGCCTTGTCTTAATGCATTAATGTATTCATTGTATTATACTTTACATACTAATTTTAAACAGACATTTCATTATATAATAAATCTATTAATGGACAAATAGTTATTTTTAAAATTTTATGCTACTTCAATAAACTAAATTTAACCCTATAGAAAATTTTATCAAAGCTTTAAGTGAACTCAAAGTATTATTTTTTCTATAAGTATTTCTTCTTTTATTTTATATTGGCATTTATTTGTTTAAAAAAACTGAGGATTGAGGTCCTATTTAGATGATGTTTAAGTTAAAGAAAATCAATGAGAGTAAAGTAGAAATTTTATTTTTTAGAAATATATTCTTAGTGTTAAGTAATTACTTTGTGCATGTATAATTATCATATATAAAATTGTATTTATGTTAATTTTATTTTACACACACACACACACACACATATATATATATATATATATCAATCCACTGCTGAATGAAGATCTCTCCAAGTTCAATCCATTTCTCTGATCTTTAGCTTCTCTTCTCCACATCACCCCTGCACACTTTCCTATTTTATTTCATCCATGCCTCACATGTTGTCTCTTTCTGGATATTTTACAATCTCTTGGAATCCAGTTTAAAATGTCAATTGTCCATCTATAATCATCTCTTCTAGCAATATGTCCAGCCCAACTCCACTTCAGTCTTTTAATTTTTTCAATGAGGTCAGTAACACCTGTTTGTTCTCTTACCCATATATTGTGTTTTTGATCTCCTCTTGTTACTCCCAACATACATCTCTCCACACTTCTTTGAGTGGTCTGAAATCTCTGTATTGATCTCCTATTAAGTGTCTAAGTCTCATATCCATAAGTAAGAACTTGGTAAAACATATTTATTAAAAGCTTTACTTTTCAAACACATAGGTATATTTCCTTTTAGTGTCAAGTTATTTCTACCAAAAGCACTCCTCCCAAGTTTAATTCTATGATTAATTTTATCCATTATGTTTCCAACTGTATTAATAATCTGACCAAGGCATTTGTAACTGTTAACTTCTTCTAATTCATCATAATCAATCTTTATTTTCATATTTTGAGAAAATCCATTAAACATTACTTGTCTTTTTAAGATTTATCTTTAGTCCTACTTTCCTATTTTTCATCTAATAACTCCGGAAACATTTCCTGCAGCTCTAAAGCATTATTTGCAAAAACAACTACATCATCTGCAAGATCTAAATGACTTAAATAATCTCCATTTACTTTCATTCCTTTAGCTTCCCATTTTAATTCACAAAATACTTCTTGCACCACAGCTGTAAAAAGTTTTGGAGATATGGAGTTACCCCATCTTACACCTTTCTCAATATTGACTTTCCTAGTATCATTATGTAATGTAATTGTTTCAGTTGCATTTTTATAAACATTCTTTAAAATATGACAATATCCTGTATCTATACCTTGATGATCCAATGCTTTAATCACTGAAGAATGTTTATAGAATCAAATGCCTTTTCATAATCTACAAATCCAAAGCATAATGGCATCTCATATTCATTTGTCCTTTCTATAACTTTGCTCAATACCTGGATATGATCTATTGTACTAAAATCACTTTTAAATCCAGTTTGTTCTCTTGGTTGGTGGAAATCCAATATTCTCTATAGATGGGTAGTAATTACCTTGTTAAAATTTTGTATAAAACTTATAAAAGGCTGATATGTCTGTAATTTTTAATATTTTCTTTATCACCTTTTTTAAATATTAATATTAATACTTTATTCTTTCAATCATCTGGTACACCTTTATCATTTAGATATTTGCTATTTAACTTTGCTAAAAAAAATTCTATTTCTTATCTGGAGCCTTTCCTTTCTTCGTACATTTAATTGCATGTCTCAGTTCTTCATTTAAAATTCTGGGAAATTCAGAAGATGTAATAGATATAGGAGGTACTTGTTCTTTATTACTATATAATTCTTGATAAAAGGCTTCTACCCACTTTATGATATCATCTCTCTTTTTGGTAATAATTTCATCTTTTTTTCTTATTGCAGTTATAAATTTCTTATCAATACCAAAATGTTGTTTTACACTCTTGAGACTTTTATTCTCTTCTACAACTTTACTTGTTAGTTCACAGTTATACTTTCTTATATTATATTCAACTCTTTTCCACATCATTTTACAAAATTCAAGATATTCAATCCTTTTTTATGCATCATTTTTGTATAGCTTCATATTCCTTTTTTTCTTCATAAATTCTCTAGTCTCAGCAGAAATTTTATTGGTCAATTGCTGTTTTTTTCTACCATCTATCTTTGTTGCAGTTTTTAAAAGTGTATATTTTCATATTTGTTTCATTCAAATCTGAATCAAGTTCAAAATCTACTATTACTTGAAACTGATTTATAAGTTCTAATTTAAATTCATTTGAATGTTTCTGAAGATTAGGAATATCAACTGTAAACATTGCTTTTCTTAATAATTTTTATCTCTCTAGTTTTGCATTAACATGTATCTTACATCTTACTAATCGATGATCACTTCCTGTGTTAAATTTATTAAGAACATTACAATCTTGAAATATGTATTTTTGGTTAGTCCAAATTTTAATCCAATTCTGTTGTGCCTTCATTTGGATGCTTTCATGTCCATTTCCTTTTATCATTTTTCTCAAAAAAAGATTTCATAATATAAAGTTTTTCTTTTTCTGCAAACTCCACAAGTCTATATCCTCTCTCATTTCTATTACCATAACCAAAATTAACAGCTGCACTTTCATCTTTCATTTGTTTACAAATTGTAGCATTAAGACTCCCATAACGATTTTAAAATCTTGTTTACTCTGATCAAGAGCCTTTTGTACATCCATATAAAAATCTTCTACTACTTCATCACTATGAGAACTAGTTGGGGCACAAATCTGAATTATCTGCATTTGGTATCTCCTATGAAGTTATATAACTAATCTTGCCATTCTGTCTGATACATCATTAATCTCCACAATGTTGTTCTTTATTTTTTATTTATAATGAATCCTACTCCACTTGTATTTCAATATTTGTACCTTTATAATAGATTACATCTCTATTTTTTAAATCAATTGTCTCTTTACCTTTTCTTCTAACTTCACAAAGTCCAATAATGTCCCATTTAATATAAGACAATTCTTCTTCTAATTCTTGCAGTCTTCCTTCACTTGAAAGTAGTCTGCAGTTGTAAGAACCTAAAGAGACCTTTTGCTTCCTTTTGAAGGCCTTAAAGGAACCAAGCAGGGCAAATTCCTAACATTCACTCCATACATTCTTGCCATTGCAGCTGTTATTACTATGTGATTATTCATATAATATACAAACATGGATGGGCTGCTTACCATTAGCCAGCATGGAGAATTTATTGACTTTTATCTCTGAGTTTAAGATCAAGAAACACCATGATCTTTCTTCTCAGTTGCCTGATAAGACAAAATGAATGTTTGTGTGTGTGTGTGTGTGTGTGTATATATATATATATATATATATATATATATATATATATATATATATATATATATATATAACATATTCTTAATCATAAATTTTAATTAGGTATTCTGCTAGAAATGATAAATTTTAGTTCATCTGTTTATTACTTCATTAAAAGTTTATTTTACTAGTTCAGATAAACATTAAAGTTAGGTACAGAACTCTTATTAATCTTACATAATTCAATTACTAATATAATAGGTGTAGATGATGACCATGGGTTTCTTATTTCTATGATGTATGATGCCCATTGTGTTCAATTGAAGTATTGTTTTTCTTACTAGCTTTTGGGTCCTGATAATATATAGACATGACCTTTTGAATCAAGACATCCTCTCAACTTTAGACTAGGGAGAAGTCATCATTGACTATATCTGCTTTGAATTACCAATGTAGGTAAAAAGTAACTATGGCAAAACATTTTTATACAGCTTTCAGGACCTTTTTTCACTGAAGAATACATCAGTCAATTTTTCAGAATTCACAAACAATATTACTGAAGCAATGAATGAATGAATCAAAGTTTACGGGGTCAACTTTTTATATCACTGATCTGATTCTATTGTATAAATACTTTTTTACATTTTCCTTTATATCTTTGGGAATTTAATTTCCTCAAAGCTTATTTTTATTATAATTAATTTACAATATTAAACAAAACCTACATACAATATGGCTGCAGAAAGGAATTTGCAATTAACTGAAAGAAGATCTTTGATTCATCTTGGCAGCTTTAAAGGAACCAAGCTGGGAAAATTCCTAATGTCCACTCTATATTGCAGCTGTTATTACAATGTGATTATTCATATAGTATATGAACATGAATGGGCTGCTGATCAACATGCATTATCCATCATCAGAGCAACAAGCACCATTATAGAATGTTTTGAGGATTAACCATCAGCACAGAAACAAATATAAAGAATATAATAAAATTGCAAGAGATCATTCAATGGATTTAACCACTAGCACAGAATAGTGCTCTACAACATTATAATGTAATGCAGATATTCATGCTCCAAGTAAAAGAGACATAAAATTACCCACATCTATAAAATTGCTAAATTAGGAGATTCGACTAGTTTTATAAAAATCTATTAATGAAATAAGTACTTTAGTGTGGGAAATAACTGAGATAATGGACAACTCAGCATAGAACATTGGCAGAATAATTATACACTGTAAATATAATATGAGCATAGGCAAAAAACCCTGGAAAGACATACAAGACTAAGCCATATGGCGTTGGTGCACATTATATATTCATTAATAATCATTAAACCTTTATGCAAGCACTGTTCCTTAAGAATTGATTTTCTTCAATCCCTATATCATATGTTCAATCCAATTAATTTACATTGATACATAATTATTTTAGGCGCAATATAATAAATACCATGAGACTTCATACATGTATAACATAATATAATAATAGAAAACAAAGTAAAATACATACACATCCAAATAACTATGCTAAATTAAAATACATAATATTTCAAACATATTGAAATATTCACCAATGAAGTCAGTAACACATTTTATTAAAACTTAATGTATAACATATAAATTAAATAGCTTTTCAATTACTACATATAGAATTTTATGAGTTGATTGTATTCCTTTTCATTCACCTGTCATGAACATTTATAAATTAATTGTTTCACACATTGGCTCTCTGAATATGTGGGTTATTTATATATAAAAAAAGGACATGTATAAGACTGCAACATGTGAAAATATAACAACTCCATTTAATTAATCTCCTTATAAATGTTTGAAGCTGATCCTTTTCTTTTTTTTAATATGCGTCACACAAATTAGAGTATCCTTCCATGCTAACCAATTTTATTATTTATATTAGATTTTCCCTCAAACGTTAATAAACCTTCTTATTTCTATTTAGACATTACTCCAAAGGTAAAATATTTCATTACTTTCGATTTATTTAGTCAGTATCGAAGACTAGAAATGAATATTCAAGAAGATAACTATCCCATGATTGCTAGGACAAGGATAAAATAACTCTCTGGTTAATTGTTATTTCCTTTCAACAATTATATTATTTTTTGACAATAAGATAATAACTCACAAAGCAAGAATATTATCTTTAACATAAGTTCAAAGTGGAGTATAACTAAATCTTTACTGTTCCGATACTGGTATGGAAAACAGAAAAAGTCTTATTATAGCTTTCTGCTCACATAGCAAGAATATTATTTCTAACATAAGTATAAAGTGGGATATAACTAAATCTTCACAGTTATGACACTGATATGCAAAACAGAAAAATTGTTATTATAGCAATTCACTCCACACATATATGATAGTACTATATAAATTAAAATTATATGATAGAACATTATATCCTAAGTTAAACAAGGCAAAACTCTCTCCATAAAGTAGTGCCATGGTGTGCCAATCAGAGTAATCAATGGATGTCAGAAGGCTTGTGCATAAAATACCTGTCTAATGCTGACTCATCCAATATCCCCAGACTAGTTTCTGGCTTGGGCCATCATTAGTGAGGAGCCTTGGATCTGAGAGCACTGCACCTAGATCTTAGGATCTAATGCAACCCTCAAGCAACCACCTTTTATCTCCACTTAACTACAAAACTATGAGAATGAAATTGAAAACACAGTAGTATTTTCAATCTAAGCTCAATAGCTTATATAGTCATATGGGTCTGAACTCAATTCAGTACCCATACATTTTGGTGGCTTTGGCTCTTTAACAACCATAGCCACCACTATCCTATTAGACAGGATTGGTGTTAAACCACTAAACATCACATGATCACTATGCACAAGCCTTCTGGCATCCATTGATTATTCTGATTGACACAGGGTGGCACTACTGTATGGAGAGAGTTTTGCCTTGTTTAATAACAATTATGTGCTAGTATGAGATAGTGATCATGTGATGTTTAGTGGTTTATATCCAAAGTTGATATAGTCTATAAACAATAAAGAATATGTCCAGGTTGGTTGAATTTAAAGACTGTTATTCCCATTGTTGCAGTTAATAATACCAGTTCATTTCAATTATAGACATTTTGGAAGATAATCAGCAGTTAGATTCTCAGTTTTCAGGCTCAAACAGACTTGTTTAAATTTAGCTACTCATATTGTTATTAGCCCATAGTAACATCCCAAATTTGAATCATAAGAAAATTTTAATTTAATTTCTTTCTTTCTTCTTAATTTTAAAGAGTAGCTTTCATATTTCTTACATGTTTAACAGCAGAAGTTCTTTTTGCATACTTATTGTCTCTATCCCAGTTAATAAATAAAAATTCTCTCCATACCATAATGCCACCTAGTGCGAGTCCTAATAATCAATAGATATAAGACTGCATAAATTTCTATCTACTGCCTACTCATCCTATATCCCAGACTAGTTTCTAGCTTGTGACTTTAACTAGTAAGGAAATACGATCATATGTATTTGCTGAACCACCAACTTAAATCGTATACTGGTAATTTTATTGACAAAATATTCAGGGTACATATTTAAAATTAATTAATGAAGTCTTAATTAAAAAGTAGAATGTCAAATAAACTTCAATGCTGTATTCTTATTATTAAAACTGTCATTTGGTGTATGTTATTTTACTATAATATATTCCAGTTGAGAAATTTGCTAAAAATTACATAAGTTAAATTTTCATTAGATTAATTGATAATAAATTAATAATTAATTAATTAAATGGATTTATTGCCAGGAATTTCGTAAAAAGTTCAAGTATCACAAATGTCATAACTAGAAATGATCTAAGAACCTCATATTCCACTGCTTGACATACTGCCACTGCACTTAACCATACTAGACATAGATAATATTTTCTTTTCACTAAACATTCATAAAAATATTAATTTTGTAAATAGTTGTACAATGTAATTTTTTTATTAAAAAAATGAATAAAAAGCTAGACTATATGTAAATATGTAATACTTTATTTCTATATTAATATGTGAATGTAAATAGTTATTTATTTTATTAGATTTAACTTCAGTCCCAATATAAGGCTTATTAAGTAAATACAATTATTATGTAATATTTGTAGAAACAGTATAGATCGGAAAGGTATTTTGATTTTAATTAATTTCAAGGTAAGTGATTCACTATTTTAGATGATATTTTTATTAGTATACAAAAATCAAGTATCTTTTCACCATCATTAAGCTCTAAACATGAGAAGACAATCAATCTGTGTAAATCACTTTCTTTTTCTAATTGAATAACTCTTGAAACTATTTGTTAACTCTTGAAACTATTTGTCTTAAAATCATCTTTTAAATTGATCTCTTTTCTTAAACTTTTATCTTCTATAATAAAATAGTAATAAATAGTTCCAATATCCACTTTGCTCTTAAGAAAAAAATAGTGTAGGAGAAAATATTAATCATTATCATTTTCAGCTACCAAATGGTATGGTGAGAGCTTTTAATAGATTTTCACTCATCTTTAGCTCTAATAATAGCTCTATATTCATTAATTATCCAATGTTGAATCACTATCTGACAACTGAGAAAAGAAGCTAAAAACAGTTTGGAACATGATGATATTTGTTAGTTCTGAACATTCAAGTTCAATGATAAGATTTTTTAGTTACATGAAGTTTTACCTTTCACAATATTTAATGACTTTTTTTTTATTATTAATTAATCTCTCATAATCGTGACCCATCTGGTTTATTGAATTGAGTTATCACTCACTCTTTTCAGTATTCTTTATTTTAAATGCTCATTAATCTAAATATGTTTTTATTTTTTTTGTCTCAAAGACTCATCTCAGAAACTATAAATAATTTTTACTTCTTTAAAAATAATAACCCAAGTCTTTGCTTTATCATAAACATCACACCATATAACTATGTAAAATCTTTTTTTAATTCCAAATTTAAAGATGTATAATATAATTTTAATCTTTTATTTAAAGCCTTAAACTATAAAAAATTCTCCATAGAGTATTGACACCATCGATGCAAGAATATTTGTGCCTTATGTCTTTAACTAGTGCCTACTCATCCAATATCTCCATACTGATTTCTAGCTTGAGACCCTCATCATTTGAGAAACTGTGAATCTGAGGCCACTGTACCTACATCTTAGGATACAATGCATTTCTTCAGGCACCACATTTATCTACTTAGTTAACAATAAAACCACAGTGACTCATCAGTAAGGAGCCAACAACCACTGTTTACCTACACAGATTCAAGGCTTTTCATTAATGAAAATCATAAGCTAGAATTTGCTCTGTGGATTTTGGATGAATATCAACTAAATAGGGATTTGATGCACACACATTTCTGCATACATTGATTGCTCTGACCTGCATTGGGTGGCATACCTGATGGAGAGTTTAACATCTGTGTAAACAGCTTGTGTAAGCATAAAGAATGGTGATCTTGTGATGTTTAGTGGTTTAATAACAATCCTGCCCAATAGGATTATGGTGTCTGTGGTTCTTAAAGAACCAAAGACACCAAAAAATATGGATGCTGAACTGAATTCAGATCTGTACAACTACACAAGCTAATAAGCTTGAATTATTGTGTTTTTATTTTGAACTCAAAACTTTGTAGTTAGCTAATAAAGTAAAAGGTGGCTTCTGAAGGTTGTATTAGATCCTAAGATGTAGGTGCAGTGCTCTCAGATCCAAGGCTCTTCACTGATGAAAGCCACCAGCTAGAAACTGATCTGAGTATATTGGATGTGTAAGCACTAGATAGAGATTTTATGCACATCATTTTGCATCCATTGATTACTAAGGTTTGCACTGTGTTGCATTACTATATAAATAAGTTTCTACTGTTTTAAAAGCTTCTGTGAACATATAAAATAGTGATCATGTGTTGTTTTAGTGATTTTATTCAAAAATTTATTTAATAGTTGCATTTTTATGTTATTTTTTTTATTTCCACATTATTTCTTACCTGGATGTTTAAAAGCACTAGCTTGTTTTTATAAGCTTCTTCTTAATTTCTAGTTCATTTTCATCTTTATCATTTTTGTGCAAATATAACCATCCCTAACTATTACAAGTATTAACCATTTATTGACAATTTTGTTAAGTTCAATCTCACTATTTCTAATTATAACGATATCCAAATCAAATTTAACGTATTAAATTCTTTTTCTACGATATTGATTTTATTAATAACAATCATTTAATATCTCCTCTAAAAGAATATTAAATAAAATACAGAATAAACAATATATTTACTTAACACATTTATCTTTTGCATTTTAATGATGTTTTTAAAAGAATCATCAAAATTTATAATAAGGTTTTAAATATTAAAATGATAGAAAAAAATTGTTTGTAGATGCTGAGATAAGTGGTTTGAGATGCTAAAATAAATCATGTTGACAATTCTGTTAGCGAAAACAATATTGGCAGAAAATAATCATCAACGATAATCAAGTGTTGACATTCACTCTATTTGCTTATCTTCTCAAAGTCTCCAGTCATCTATATGTATGCATGTCTATCTGCATCTCTCAGTCTGACAAAAATCTTTTATTTTACAAATGATTTTTGTTTTATATAACTTTTTTTTTTTTTACAAAAATCTTTTTTTTAAAATCTATATCTTAATTATTCCACATATTAATATATTGACAAAATTTAATTTATTCAATTCTTTATAAACTCAATAAAACAAATAGTCTGCTTTTCTTTCAAAATCTTATTTCACCACAGTTTTTTTATCTTCAAGTTGCATCTCGTCCAGATCATTTAATTAAAAAAAATTCTTCTGTTTAGAATTATCATTTTACCTGCCCGAGATGTTCAATTGTCTTTTAATATTCAGATTTTGCAATAGTAAAGCGTTTGTATGCTGAAATCATAGTTATTGTTAAGAAAAATACCATCATTTCATCATCACCGTTTTCAACCATTATCAATCCATTGCAGAATGAGGGTTTTTCTTTCCAAGTTCAATCCATCTTCTTCAATTTCTAGACTCTTTTCTCCACATCATCCCAGCATACTTTTTTATTTCATTAATATAATTTACACATGGTCTCTTTCTAGGTCTTTTACACTCTCTTGGAATCGAATTTAAGATTTCCATGGTCAATCTATTATTATCTCTTCTAGTAATATGCCAGCCCAACTCCATTTCAAACTAAATTAAGTTGTAATTAATTTAACAAAAATAAATAATCACTTAACAGAATAAAAATGCTTTGTAAATAATTGAAATTTTTAAGCTTCTTTTTACAACCTTAGCAATTAATTGTTATTTCTAATTACAAACATGTCTTAATTTTTCAAAATGAGAATATAGTTTATACTATCTCCTTTTCACACTTGTGGATTTTGCTTATTCTTGACTTATTTGATTGTGTTTTATCCTTAAAACTTAAACAGGTTTATTATATTCTTTTTTTCTAATATCTTTCTACTTTTTGTTTCAGGAATAGATTGACTATGACATCTATCTTAATTATATGCACACACATATAAAATCTCTTGTTTCAATTTAACTTTGTAGAAGTTTAATATCATGTTAGTTTAGTAGTAACAAAAGTAAAATTTTCTGTTTTATAAAGTAATTAAATTGTTAGTTCAGTTAGTTCTTTGAGAGATTGTTAGATATAGAAGTGAATGGTTTAATTTTGATCTACAAACTTTTAACAACCAAGTCTGATTCTCTACTACTGTGATTGCCCTTAGATTGCTTTTCAGCTAATTAAAATTTAAAAAAAAAGACATTTAAATTAACCTACCACTAGATGCACATACATAAAGACAAAGTTTTTTGCTTGGGAGATGATAATAATATCAATCCTGGAAGCGATGAAAACAGAAGACCTGTTCATGTAACTTGGACTTTGGAGTATGCCATTTTATTATTGCACTAAAACACATAGGGTGAACATAAATTTGGGTATTGAACTTTGCATGGCTATAATGAAGTGCTGGCTATACATATAATTACATTTTTATTTTATTCAATTTATACTTATAGTTTGGTTATATCTAACTTGATATTTTCCAGTCTTTATTATTCCTTTTTCATTTTTTTGAGTCATATTGCTAATAAACTGAGTGTTTTTTTGTTTTTTTTTACTTTCACAATTATTTATCATTATGGCCAACACTTTGAAAAAACAATTTCCTCATTGGTGTTTTATCTTACATTATGTATTTTCTAATATTTTTTAACTTATCACTCATCAATACGTTTTTATATTTTAGAACAAAAAGTTGTGGAAGGAATTTTACAATAATTAAATTGAGTAATTTAATTTTAAATCAAGAAATCTTCAAATATACATTTTCCTCTTATGATTTCATATTCATATTTTAAATATTACCACTTTTATTTTTTGAATTTTTGCTTTTGTTACCTGTCATGTCAAACCTTCATACATTCTTTTTGTTTTCCCAAAACACTTTATTCTGCAAGTTTATAATGTTTATAATTGATTTCTTTATTTTTCCTTATATTTTCAATTTCTTTACCTCTTTGTTCATAGATATAATATATTTTGAAATATACTTTAATTTAATCACTCTCTAATATTTGTAATAAAAAATGCTATATATTGAACTGTATCTTATAAATAAGATAGCCATATTAACTAGGTTTGACTGGATTTAAATACCTTTTATAATAATTTAAAACAAAACAGGAATGGATCAGACATTCAAGCAGAGGGGAGAATACCATTGATGGCATAGTCATCAATGATACTCATGGCCAGATCAAGCTATGCAATAAATAACAGGATCACATTTCAAGATTGTGGCCCACCCGTGATTGCTGGATTCAAACTCCTGCCATCCAAATCATTTTATTTATTTTGAAAATGAACCTCAGGTGTCAGCCAACCAGGCACACAATCCAGCTCCTGAAATATCCCATGATTAGCTCACACTTTGTCATAGGGTCCAGCTAATTTACTTAGAAAATAAAAAATAACTATACTTTTAAATTAATAGTGATGCAGCAACAAGAGAGAGAGAGAGAGAGAGAGAGAGAGAGAGAGAGAGAGAGAGAGAGAGAGAGAGAGAGAGAGAGAGAAAAGACCAAATAATATTTAAGCAACATTAATATTTATTCAAAGACACACATATCTAATATAATATAATACTTTACATAAAGAAATACATATGATTAATGATTAGTTTCAAACTAAATTTTATAATAGTCCTTCATTAATTAAAGTTCATTTAAAATAAATATAAAGTATCTATAGACAAGTATAAAAATGTCTTTACCTAGGTTTTCATGATTGTCAGTTTTAGATGTTTGGCTTTTTGGTCTCCATCGATGGTTTCAGAGCTTGCTTTCCATTCTTTGTCTGACAATGGAAGGAGACATTGGTGATAAAATCTATTTTATGATTTCAGCATTAGTTTTCAGCAAAAGTTCAGGCATGGACAGGTGCTTTGTGGAGGACATTGGGTCCTGAAACCCAGTCAACCATTTCTAAAGTTTTCTAGCAACTTATGTTCCTAGATCAGTGGCTTTTGCATGGATGTTGACCACAACAGTAATTGACTGGCTTACTACTGCATTTGCAGTTTCTGAATGCCGGATCTCTGGTTGTTTAAATTCTCAAAGGAAAGCCCTGATTCTCGATTGAATAATAATAATCTGAGCTGAATCAATAACAGAGTGAAGGTGAACTAGCTCTATCACAAAATGAAGATGGGAGCTTGTACTGAACTAAAACTGAACTGAATTAGTGACTGAAGAGCAGATGATCTAACAGACTGCAATCTTGATTAAATTACAGTAGGCCATAGCAACTTTATATACTATTTCCCTATCATTGTTTCAATTTTTTATCATTATTTGTATTTTTGATCTTAGCTTAAGTATGCTTTTCTAAAATTATTTTTACATTTTCTTTAATCTACTCTTTTACTTAGATTAGTCTACTATATCATCAATAGTTTACATACTTTTTTTTAATAAATACAATTTCAATATTATTATCAATCAAAAATCTTATTTGTATTTAAAATTAATTAATTAATCTTTGAAACTAATTGAATTTTTGAAAGTTTTCACTTTTACGAACTGATTTTATTTTAACTTTCCATATTCCCTTATTTATTCTTTAAGATTTGAAATACAGGCATTCTTCATATATCTGGAACTTAATTGTAAATATAGAGGATTTGAACACAGACTTTTAAGCACCCTTCAACTATCCACACTGTCTCATACCACTGATACCCATGACCACACACATGTAGAAAAGATAAATAATCACCAATATATATATATATTGTAACCATCCGCTCGCCCCTTCAACTACCCATTGTGCCGAACCTGCTGCGGCACTCAAAATTGTAACCGTAAATTGTGTGGTCCCAACTACAGAAACACAAATGCACTAAGAATCATAACTTCTATCACTGATCAATTCCCATTGCACATTGTCAGCTATTAAGCGCTGTATCCAAAAGCATATCATGCTATCTATTTTATGCATGAAAGACCACAATCAACATCTGGGGCAACTTACCACAGACCAAACTAATGATCTAACAAACTTTTTATGATTTAATTTGATCGCAGCCAGGGTGTACCACGAAGAACTACCATAGTATTATGATAAAATACTTTAATCAAATTATAAGTATAATATTATTATTTTCAAACCTTAATTTGCGATTTTTATTGTATGAGACCCAATGGCCGACCATGTACAAGATGGCATAATTTGTATAACTACATAAGATTATGAAATTTTAAACCATCTATATGATTTCTAATACAAATGCTAGTCTAGGTAAAGCTTTGCAATAAATAAACATAAATACTTGGGTTCCTTTTTATAGTTTACTATATTACTGAGACTCTTATTATACTGACGAATGACAATTTAAAAACGTTAAGTAAATATATTTAATCGTGTCATTATTTGGTAAATCTGTTTACAAGTTTAATAATCAATTTATATGGTATACTAGAATCAACTACGCAAAGCCAAAATGATGAAAAAGGTAAATGGGATTTTATTGTACCTTACACATCATAAACTACCAAAGACGAAAGCATCTAAATGATTTCTCAAAAATATCAATAAACTCTTATATCATGTTGACGATAGTATGTATTTCAATGTATGCTCTATCCAAGGTTTATGATTTCTGATTTTACAAATGACACATAGCAACGGCACAGTAAGTTTAATTATAAATCAACTTTTATTTACAAAATTATGAATAATAAGTAATTAACTCCAATGTTATAATTAAAGACATAAATAAACAAATAAAATAAATAAATTATAATTCCATCGACTTTCTTCAATAACATCTCATAGGTACAGTTTTTAAGAACCTAATCATACCTTATATTTCAATTTGATGTAATGAATATTGAGAAAATTATACTAAATTCAGCATCAACGTCATTTCCAGATTCAATAAATCCATACCGTAAACTTATAATAATATAATAAATAATATTATGTCTGTAGGATTTAGCTACAATGCAATCATTAAATAAAGTGATAATTTAAACTTACACTCCGGTAAATAATAATCAATCAACAGTTAATTATTATGAAGTAACTTGAATAGAATGTCCTGCTACAAGTTGATGATCTAACTCATAAATTATTCTTACAAATGAAAGAAGATGATTTAGCAGATTAATGAAAATACTTTGCCCAACTTATATCTATAAAGTAAAACATATTCCTGTGGATGTATTCATCTACACGAAGGAATTAAATAACACTAAACGTTTTGTGGATTTATACACCATCATAAAGCAATAAGTACAAGTACACCATTCCGCGGATTAACCACCAGTGCAGGAATGAGTGTAAAATACAAAAATGGCAATAAAGTAATCTGCGGATTAACCACCAGCACAGATTAATGCGCTTTAATATTATAAAACAACATTACTATTTACTTCACATTAAAGTGCAAAATCATCCCCCTCAGTTATTCTGACTATTCAGAATACACTAACACTTTAGCAAATGTGGGTTCTTGCATAATAAAATGTTACACTAATCAGGACAGCTAATGTACTAATTTATCTTGCTTAAATAAAACATGTGTAATATAATATAAGTAATATTAGTATAGGAATATAAATCTGGAAAGACTAACAAATAACTCATAAAGATTGATACATCTCATGAATTCATTCAGTACTTTTAAGCTTTTTCGCAAGCGCTATTCTCTTGAATAAATATTTTATTCAATCCCTATTAATTTAAACTTAATAAAATATAACTTATGAACTTCACATGCAAGTTCATATAACGATAAAATTAAAGCAATGAATTATTCATCAAATACATAAAATCTAATGGGTGTGTGTGTGATATAAATTAAATGTATAGCATTTTATAGTTCAATACATGAATTTTAGCAGGTGTGTGTGTCACAAATTAGATTGTATAGCATTTTATAACTCCAAATATGATCCATGAAATCCATGTACGATGTGTTGAACAATAAATGTACGAAGTAATAGCTATAATTATAGTTGAATTCCAAACATGCAATTTTATCCATTTGTATTAGTTATTACAATCACTATTAGATTGACGATTTTACGTGGCTCCATAAACATGAAACAATTTCAAAACATGACACGCAGAATTTAAATGAAAATGTTTTTCATAAGTTATTAATCTCTACATTTCTCTATTAAAAATGTTCCAAGTTTATCACATCCATGCTAATATTTATTTATCCACGCTTAAATCTAGGAATACTAATTACAGCAATTAATTTAATCATTCCAAACTGACGACAAAATTATAAAATAGCTTTGATCAATTATTTGAAGACTATTTATTATCCAAATGTTAAACAAATTAACTAGCAAATATATTACTGGCATTGTAAAGTTAAATATCAATTAATACTATATTATATTAGAATTGGAAATGGAAATATTAAGCTACGTTGACAACTTTAACATTTTATTTTAATTTAAACTTCTTCTTTTTTAAAAAGCAAATTTTCATTTTCATAAAACTTCTGTAATTAAAATACTTATTTAATTTTTCCAAATTGTAGAATAATAAACATTTTAAAACATACCAAACTCTTGCAATTAATTCTTTTAAACTGGGAAGCTCCGACATTTTAAAAATGTAATATTGGAAAATTGTTACCGGTGATTTGATCCACTTGGCCAGCCGACTTGAACAGACGTTTTAAATTTAGCAATTCATCTTAATTAAATACCACTAGGTTATTTTTATGTTTATAGCAAATTTTGTGGTAATCCGTTTACTTATTAACTATTTTAAAATAAGCTTAGCAAATTTACACCATTTGCCTTTACCATTTTCTTTTCTTTCTCCCTCCAAAAGCAAATTATCAGGCGATCTTCTCTTAAATTCGCGCTCTTTTCTTTTATTACATTGAGACGCATACGTAATTACTGTATTTATTTTTTAATAATTAATTTTAATTGAACAAATGGTTTTTTTTTAATTCAATGGAAATAATTTAAGATCATTTTAAACAAACAAAAATAAAATATTATTTTAATAATATTTTACCAAATTTTAATGTGTTGTCAAATTTTAAAAAGTTAAACATTATGATATGAGTTAGTATATGGGACGAAGCAAATTTAAATTTATTAAAAATAATATAAGAGAGTAATCTGTTCAAAGTGCAAATCAAGCCAATCAAATCACCAAAAGAAGAAAGAGAAATTTTTATACTAGTTACATCAATTAATATATTTTATACTAAAATATATGGTTACAATATATAAGTCCAAATCCCATGCTGTTGCCAATATTATTGCCATGCCCATTTTGACCTCTAGCCATTCTTACCCCTCATGTATAGGACCTTATCTATTTAAAGACATAGAAGAGGGATGGACAGGATGCAAGCTTAATGTGTAAGATTTGAAATACAGGCATTCTTTATATACCTGGAGCTTAATTGTAAATGTAGGAGATCTGAACATAGACTTTCAATCACTCTTCAACTATCCACACTATCTCATACCACTGATACACATAACCTTACACATATAAAAAATAATCACCAATATACACATTTCATGCTGAACCAGCACTTATTAGTTGGTCCAGATTAACACCCCCCCCACACACATATATATATAATCAGTGCTCAGTTTATATTAGTATAGCAAATTTTCATATGTTAATGGACATGTTTCAATCTACTCCAAGCTCCAACTCTTCAGCCATCTATACCATTGAAAATATGATGATTGAAAGAACAAATCCTATGCTTCAATCTACTCCAACCTCCAATTCTTTAACCATCCATATGAAAATCTGATGATGGCAAACCCAAATCCCATTTTCAATGGTATGGATAGCTGAAGAATTGGAGAGTGGAGTAGATTGAAGACTATCCATTGCAGTATGAAGATTTGCTATGAGGATTGATTATATATATGTGTGTGTGTGTGTGTGGGAGCTGATAATCTGGACCAACTGATGAGTGCTGGTTAGCATGAAATATGTATATGGGTGATTATTTGCCTTTTCTACATATGTGTGGTCATGTGTATCAGTGATATGAGATAGTGTGGATAGTTGAAAGTTTTTTGAAGGTCTGTGTTCAAATCCCTGGAATTTATTTATTCTTTGTAAAACAAAGAGTTTTCTTTAAAAAAAAAAGAGTTTCTAAATCTTTCCCTACCCTGTTCTCTTTAAAAAAATATATAACACAATCTTTTTTTTTAATTTTTACAAGATTTGTGTTTTAAAATCTGCTTAACAAATAATTTTTTAAAAAAAAATTATGAAACATATAATGCTATATATGTGACCTATATATATATATATATTGTGCCCTTTTCTATAGGTCAGTAATAGTTTATAACAGTCAATTACTAAAAAATTTTAAATTTAGAATATGTTCTTTTAATACATTAATTATATTAAGTCAATTATATCTTTAAAGTACAATTTGAAGCTAAAGAGAATACGTAGTATATAAAATCATTTAAAAATAGTTATATAAAGCTTAAAATATTGTTTCATATGGTTGTAAAAGCTGGCCATATTAAATAACACAGCTATAAATAATTAAAAGTATATTTAAAATTCCGATTTTAATAGTTTAAAACGTATGATTTAATAAATGCTATATTTAGATTTGTAATCATATTAAAATAGTCAAAATTAATATAGTATATTTTTAAAATAAACTTTGTGATGGTGAAAATTATATCTAGTTCTATATTTTCTAAATTATTCTTCCAAATTTTTTATAATTATATTATATAATATAATAAGTATATCAATTTTATTAGTCTAGGCAGAGAAATAGATTGAAAATCGTCTGTCAAAGTTATAATCATGTGACCTTTAATGTATACTATCACACACACTGCTTGTTTGAATTAATAACAAAGTTTAAAATATTTTAAAAGTTATATTATAGAATTGGATGGAATTATTGCCTATCATAAAAGTAACTAGTATTAAACACTAAGTTATCATATGTAATGTTTAAGTAATGTAATAAAGACGAATACAGATATAATAAAAATTAAATATTTTATTTAAATAAAAATAGATAAATGGAATAAGTTATTAAATGTTGTTTTAAAAGTTATTTTAAATGTTTAAATAGTTTTAATAAAATAATAATTTATTTAAAGGTAATATTTTAAATAATATTTTAAATTCATTACATCATCATTTTTTTTTATTTTCAAATATAAGTCTGCTATAAATTGAAAATATGTAAATTTGTTTTCAAGTTGGGGTAAGAATTGACCAATAAAAATAGGTATCCTTACAGACGAGAAATATCATTGTAACTAAGTTAGAGCGGGAGATTAATAATGTTTTGAAACCGGAGAGAGGTAAATTATAACTATCAAAAGATAGTATTTTAAAAATCTTTTATTTAGTCAATTTTTTTTGGTACTTTCTTATAACTTTATCTGCAAAAAAAACTAATTGATAATTTTAAAAATATTTTTTTTTGCAAAAGAGAGTATAAACTAAAAATATTTTAATAATTTCGTTTAATATGATTTTCTAATTTTTAAAGTACTTACCAGTCATATTTTATCTAAAAGTTTAACCTAAACTAAGCAATAAAAAATGGATATACTACAAAATAAAATGGATAGAAATTGTAATGCTGAAGAAATATTTGAATATTTATTGATACAGCTTTATTTATGCATAACCGGAGAGTTTTTTTTGGTACATAAAAAAAAAAACCACAGCTCGGACATTATACGGTGTCTAAGAATATATGGAAACATATTATTTATAAACTGATCCCAGATTTATTTTTAAATAGTAATAAGACAATTATATTTCATGGATTATTTGATATAGTATGATATTCAAAGGAATAAAATGTTATATCCTTTTTAAAGGTAACATTTTTTTTTAAAAATATTTTCGAGTGCAGAGTTGAATAAAGAACCCAGGAGATTATGTTATAGAAGCATTTTTGATATTAAAATATCCGTTCTTCGAATTATTTAAAATGTACTTGGAAAAGATTTGTTCAAAAGTATTTGAAGTTTTTATTTTAAAAGAGATTTATAAAAAAAAAATACCAAATGAAAGTTTAAATGTATCAAGAAGGAAACAGAGATAAAAAGTAAACATATAGATGAATAAAAAAAATGGATCCATGGAAATATAAATAGTACTTAAAAGTTTATCGAATATTTTAAAGTTAAATTAGATGGATTGATGCATCGGATACACAGAGAATATTGGTAGAGAAGATTAAGAAGCTTCACGGGATTAATTAATATTATCATCTTAAAAATACTAAAACCAAGGATTATTTTCTAAATTTTAATAAATGGATTAATAATTATTTTGTTTTAAACTTTAACGCGCTTAGAGGAGAACATTTTTTAAAAACTCTAGAGAAAATAATAAGCATTTTGGACTTATCAGGAACTATCGTCAAGAAAATATGTAACTATAGTTTTGATTCTTTTTATTTTGTTAACCTAATTTAAATCTAAAATTATATATAAGATTAGGAAAAACATAAAAACATTAATTTGTTAATATTAAAAATTTATAATATAACAATCTAATAATTTAGCTAAAAAATATTTTAATATAAAGTGTATGGGTGTGAATTTTTATATCTGCAATGCTCAAGTGGACAAAGGAAGCCTACTGAACACGATGATTAGATAAAGGTTATTGGTAATAATAATAACTATTGATAATTTTATAATGTATATTTTTTGTTTTCTTTAGATTATCCATAAATTGGAAGAATGAAGTGTCAAAGTTTTTACTTATATGTACCGCATTTCATACAACATTTTAAAAAACATTATGAGATAGGATTAATTTGAAAATATGTATACGACAATTTTTTTTGATTTTTTTTATTAGTGATATAATCCAACATAACAAATAATTATGTGATTCTTTTAAAATTTTTATGATATGGGATATTCAAATATTGTCTAAGTAGATTGTATATGATTAAACATACAGAGCAATGAAGTAAGCAACTTTTCTTATGGGATAGTAAAATTGTTTAACTATTAATGAATTTTATTTATTGTTTTGTAAATGCAGATAGTTATTTTATCGATGTAAGATGTAGAAAAATCTTGAGAAATAATGTTGAAATAGTGGCTTGGAAGTACTATAGTTAGCAGGAAACCAAGATGATGTATATTTAAAATAGGATATGATAAGGAATGGGAATAATATTTAGTCTTTATGTGGTTATCAGCATAGTTAACATAGCCCTATGACTGATACACATTTTATTGGGCAGTGTTTATATTACTTTAAATATTGATGTTTTAATAAAGCTGAAGAAATAGCTTTAACATCATCCCTGTACTAGAGGATATTAGGCAGATAAATGTCCTACCTCTTCACACTGTACCATAATTTTGAGATATGTTAAGAATAATACTCTAGCTTTCTTCCTTAATCCTATGCATCTATTTTCGCTATCTTTATTTCATGTTACTGCATCGTTTAGTAAGATATTTTAAAGGAAATGATAAATAATTTAGAACTTAGGTTGTGCTATCGTTTTTTTGTATAAGATTAGTTTAGTTGCTTATAAGGAGAAGAATGTTATAACTTAAAATTGAAGATCCAAAGTATCCTAGGGAAAGAAAAGAATCATAAAATATATTTTGAATTTTATTTCGGAAATGAAATATAAAATTTTTAAAATGGGGTATCTAAACAAAGATATTTTTTTTTAAAGTGATAATAATTTTAAATGCTTTAGTATTATTTTTTTTAAGAGAAAAATAAGTATTGCATTTTTTTTAAAAAATACAATAGTACAAAGTAGATTATGTGAACAATATGCATAGTATATTTTTGTTTATTGATTAACAGAAATCTATTAATGATTAAACTTATATCATACTAAAGTAAGGCTTAAAGAAGAATATATTATGATTAGTAAATATTGTGTGATAAATACTAAAATCTAGTACTGAATTTTGGATAATAGTTTGTGTAACATCTTTGACTTTGCAAGATGAATTTTTTTTTTAATATTTTGAGAAATCCATACTCATTATAAAATTTTGTTTTCTGTAGAATGTTTGTTCTAAATATGATTTTTTTTAAAAAAATATGATAGTTTAATAATATTAAGGATAAAATGCTGTTGCTAATAAAGTAGATAAATATACTTGTAATAAGTTAACCATGATGAGAAACCAAATAATAACATTTTTTTAAAATTTTGTCCTAAATCTAAATAAAGACATGATTGAAATATAAATTATTTTTTTTTATAACTCGTAAATCAAACTGTAAAGTAAAAAAAGGTTAAGGATATCCACTGTAAATAATGTAAATAAATTGTTTAGTTATTTATTGTTAGTAATAAACTTTGTTAAATTTTGTTATTTAAAAAATTTTGTGTCAGAGTTATTTATTTCTCCACATCGCTGCATGAAAACACGATATATGCATAATAACTGAAACAAATATATAATTTTGCACCAAAGATAAATAAAGAATTATTTTAAGAATTTTAAATATTTTATTGGTATTCATTATAATTAAATAATCATAATCTTACATTATTTATTGGTCATAAATCAGTTATCACAATATTATATTAAATTATATGCTATCAGTTGCCACACATATTTTGTTTGTCAGATTATTAAAGTGCTACCACATATTTATTATATCATTACATGAAAAATATTATTATTGTTATTTATTATTAGTAGTTTAAGTGTAGTAGATTATGACATAAAATCCCTTCTCATATTTTACTACCGTATTTTAAAATTAACTTAGAATAAATTTTATGAACCTGAGATTATTTTATCGAGCTAGATTATTATTAAATAGAAGATTAAGATTTAATTATTAGTTTAGTCTTAGTGAGTAGAAGTTATTAAAGTTGTAAGAATACTATGAGTTTGTTATTTGAAATAGTAATAAAAGGGGGGATAGTGTTCTTATGCCATTGAGGTAGTATCCTGTAGGATATTGGCTCAATGTAATCTATCTTGTCACCTGTATTTTCACTTCAAGTCTCATGAAAAATTAAATATTTATTTAATTTTATTTTTATAAACTGAACTTTATTCGTATTGTAAATTTGAGCTAGTGAAATATTTTAATTTTAGTACTGAATATTTTAGTTAGTAATTATTATTGAAATAGAACCCGTTTTATTTTAAACCATATACTATTTGGAAGTGAAGGTGCATAATTACAGGTTAGAATATATATATATATATCTGAAAGTGGAATTATAGTTAGAGATAGTGAATGCTACTCTGACGTTTATGTAAACAAAACATACGCTTGATCGGTGTTTTTGGTAGAACGCCATATGTGGACATAAATACAAGTGTTAGCAAGTTTTTTAACTTGCATTTTTGTTTATCATATATATAGTGTTACATCACACACACCCTCTGTTTGAGAGGTAAAATGAGTCACTTTGACCATTGTAACTGTGACATTTTATTTTTAACTATTCTTTGATTTTTCACTTTCATTTTTATTTATTTAATATTTTTCTAACAACTAAGTGTCCAACTGCATAAAGATTAGTAAAAAATTATAGAGGGTGACTTTACTTGCACTGCTCTAGCTCACCAAGTCATAATCCACATTGACTGACAACAATTTATGTCATATGTGATTACCACAAGGGATGATATGCATTTTTCCCAATGAGTACAAAGAGGATGTGAATGGCAAAAAACATCTGGCTTATATCTGACAAGCAATAAAATACTTTAATTTCTATGCTGGAATTTCTCAACCAGAGACTTGAATAAGGCCAGGACTTTCTCTCTTGGGTCTGCATCCTAGAAGGGGTTGCTGCAAATTGCAATATTCATCCAGTAACCATTCAGCTTATGCTAAAAAAAAACAATACAAGAATTACTTTATTTGGTCTTCATCCAAGAAGATACAGGGTCACTGCAAATGGTAGTATTCATTCATCCACTGACCATTCAGCTTATGCTAAAACAAGCTTTATTATAACTAACTGATGTTGGAATTTTTCTTCCAACAAACTGATTTGTAACTTATCTGGATCTATTTTTCTGGGTGCATAATTACTTTAGATAATGACTGGGACATCTTCTACAAGCATGTCAGATGGGTACAGAATCTTTCTACTGGAGCCTCATCTTATTGGTTGATCTCACTTGTTTTTATGTCTATAACAGATTTTAAATTCACATAGGAACAGCTACACTTAACACACTTTCCTCGATCTTTATCTGTACACTCCTCCTAAAACTCTAATAACCTACATACAATCTACACTCACATGAAAGATTATTTTGTAACATTTTATTTATTTTATTAAATTTCATTTTATTTATTATAGCTTTATTTGATTTATTTATTATTTTATCACTGTATATTTGGTTCTCTAAAAAGAAAAGAAAACTTTTATTTTATTATCATATATTTACACTAGAACTATTATTTTACTTTAAATAACAAAATTCAACTCTGTTTTCTTCATGTTATTACTCCTCAAAACAAAAAAAAACAGTTTATTTTATTTGTTTAACATTATTTTTAAATATTTTAAATCGAACATGTCGGACAAACTTAAAAAAAACCTCAGACCTATTTCTATTTGCTTGCCTTGGTCCATTTCTTTTCTCACACTGCTCACTGATTTCACTTATATAACTATACAATTTGGTGTTTTAGTTTTGAACTTTTTTTTAAATTTTATTTATGATCATGCCTCTTTTTTAACTTTGATTATGATGGGTCAATTTATGGTACTTTTGGCTCCATATTGAACACCATTTGAAGTGGGTCCCCTAAATAAGATAATCATATAAACTAGGTTTGACTGGGGTTAAATCCCTTTTATAATAATTTTAAAAAAACATGGAAACAGACTGGCTTTTTAAGAAGAAAAGAGAATACTATTGATAGCATAGCCATCAATGATATCCATGGTCAGATTGAATTATGCAAAGCATTACATGATCACATTTCCACACTGTGACCCATATTGACTGTTGGATTCAAACCCTTGCCATCCAAAACATTTTATTTCTTATTAAGATCAGTCTCAAGTGCCAGAAAACCATAGGTTAAATACTCAGCATGATTTGGAAAACAGGCATACAATCCAGTGCTTGAAATATCCCATGACTAGCTAACCCTCTGTCTCAGGGTCCAGCACATTTACTTCACACATAAAAGTAACTATACTCTTATATAAATAGTGATGCAGTGACAAGAGAGAAAATAGACCAAATAATATTATTCAAACACACGCATATCTAACATAATATTTTACATAAATAAATATGTATGATTAATGATTAGTTTCAGGCTAAATTTTATAATAGTCTTTCATTAATTAAAGTCACTTTAAAATAAATATAAATTGTCTATAGACAAGTATCAAAATGTCTTTATCTAGGTTTTCCTGATTGTCAGTTCCAACTGGTTGGCTTTTTGGTCTCCATCAATGATTTCAGGGCTTGTTTTTCATTTTTTGTCTGATAATGGGGGAGAGATTACTGGTATCATCTATTTTATGATTTCAGCATTAGGTTCATGTAGGGACAGGTGATTTGTGGAAGACTTGGGACCTGTAGCCCAGTTGACAATTTCTAAAGCTGTCTAGCAATGCATGTTGCTAGATCTGCTGCTTTTGTGTGGATGTTGACTACAGCATTAATTTAATGGCCTACTACTGTGTTTACAGTTTCTACATATCTAGATCTCTGGATTTCCAATGGAAAGCTCTGAGTTTGTATTTTGTCCAAGCTGAATAATAATAATCCAAACTGAATCAATAATGAATCAATAATGGAATGAAGACTGGACTAATTCAATCACATAATAAAGGTGGGAACTTGAACTGAACTTGAACCAAACTGAATTACAAATTGAAGAGCAGAATGATCTAGCAGATTGTAACCCCAACTAAATTACAATAGGCCATAGTGACTTTATATATTTTTTCTCTTTCATTGTTTCAATTTCTTATCATTATTTTTAATTTTGATCTTAAGTCTATTTTTTAATTATTTTTACATTGGCTTTAATCTAATCTTTTGTTTAGATTAATCTACTATCTCATCGAGAGTTTACAGTTTTTTTAATTAATACAATTTCAATATTATTATCAATTGGAAATCTTATTAGTATTCCAAATTAATTAATTAATCTTAGAAACTAATTGAATTTACAAAAGTTTTCACTTTTACAAACTGATTTTATTTTAAAATTCCATATTTACTTATTAATTCTAAGTAAAACAAAGAAAGTTTTCTTTAAAAAAAGGAGTCAGTTTTTAAATCTTTCCCTATCACATTCTTTAAAAAAATATATAATATAATTTTTATTTTATTTTTACAAGATTTGTGTTTTAAAATCTGCTTAACAATTTTTTTTTTAAATTATGAAACATGTAACACTATATGTGTGAGTTTTATACACATATCTCTCTAGTGTTAGAATGTATTTTAATTTTAAAACTACATTCTATTTAACTTTCTATTAACTTTTGAATTAAAATAATTTTTTTATATTTTTTATACACCATGTAATGCTGTAATATCCAATCTTTTTGTTTTCATTTATAATAATTTTAAATTTTATCTGTTAGATTTAATTTTATATACATCTGATTTTGACTGTTTATTCTAGACTTAAAATATCTATGCTGTCTAGTTATTCAAAGAAAATTACTGTGTATTTTAGTTATGGTAATTTTTTTTTGTTTTCTCACTTTGTTTTAAAGTTTTTTTCTTTAAATTTCACAAATCACAAATAATTTTTTGTAAAAAAAGCAATTGATTTGTTACTCAGGAGTTTATAAGGTATTCAAGTACCAAAATGAATACAGAGGCAAAACTCTTCATACAGTAGTGCCATCCAGTGCAAGCCAGGGTAGTCAATGGATGCAAAAAGGTTTGTGTATAAAATTTCTATCTAGTGGTGTTTAGTGTTAATACTTAAAAAAATCAGAGTTGAGCTGTGATTTATGGGCACTGACTTTCATAATCTATTACTCTATCTACCAAGACAAACATATCTGTAGGTCAAAAATCATATATGTCACTTCTGATTACTCAATTTTTTAATGAACTACCTAACAGTAACCCATTTGGTTGCTAAGTTTACTTTTTTTTAGAAAACATTATATTTAAAATATTAAAATACATTTCATTACAAAATCTACAAATCCTTATTCAATTTAAAATTCATAAAAGCCTCCTAAATAAATAATATTAAAAAATATTATAATAATGAATTCTGGATTCTAATTCTAAAATGATATTCTTGAGTGAGTTATTATTTAAGATGTTACAGTCCTATATTGCCTATTTATTAGAAGTTTAATCATGTGGTTTTTAATATTTACCACATTATTCAAGTATTAAAATCAGATTTCTATTCATAAATAAATTATTTTTTTTAACAGGTGAGAAGTAAAAATCCAACAAACTTTCAATCCTTGAAAAAACTGATTTTGTTTGCCTAAAGTTGACACTGCTCCTTCTGTACACCTTTAAATATCACATGAGCACCAGTTGGATTGCACTGAGTGGTACTACTGTATGGTGAGTTTTGTCTGTTTTACCTTTAAATATATTGCATAATTCCAGAACTTTAACTAAGTTTTTTAATAATTCATTTTTTAAAATTAAAATATATATAACATTTTTGTTAATTAAATAAGGATTGTTTTAAACAGTTTTCATTTGATTTAATATACCTTTAACTCATGTAATCTATCTGAAACAATTATTAAATTTAACCACTATCTAACAAGAATAGTCATTTCTACTCCAAGAAAAAAAGATAAACAAACAAAACAAATAATGTTGTTGATGATGATGATGATAATAGTAATAATATTATTATTAATAATAATAATAATAATAATAATATACTATAAATGAGTTCTGTGATGATTATACATATCCATAAATATATTCTCATATAACATATGCTCATCCATTATCCTGTGTATTTGATACGTTGTAATACTGTATTTTAACTTTTGGAGAAAACTTTTATTCTTGAAATATTTCATCACTGTATCTAATTATATTTTCCAGTATATTTATTCTGAATCATTTCTTTTCAATGTAAGCAAATCAACATCATATTTCTTTAAATGTCTTTAAGATCATGTTTATAATGTGAACATTTTATTGTTGCCATGAAACAATGCTCAAACCACCATAAAAGATTGTTTTACAAAGTCTTACATTATTTAGTCATTTCACATAGCCAATAAATTATTTTATATTAGTAGATTTGTAATTATAAATTTATTAAACACACATTGATTACATAAGTAATATTTACCGAGGCTGTAACCTCGAGAATATGCATGTAAAATGCAATAGTAGGGACCTCTACAGGTGTTTAACCACAAGCTTATGCCATGGAAAAAAAGAGGGAAACCCTTCTTTACTTCAACCCATTCTCCATCCAAATAGGTGAAGCTGAAGCAGTTAGATCTGCGAGTGTGAAGCTAACCAATACTTAACTGATTAATTAGTAGATTTGTTAAAATCATGTCCAACAAATTGAAGATTATATTGAATGGTGGTATGATTTTGCCATTCCAATATTAATATTTTATAGATCACCACTAAAAACCTTTCTAAGGTCTCCATGTTATTTGTTATGATATCCAAGAGTCAGTACTGTAAATTTGGTAGAATATCAGATCTATATACAGTTAATTTAGTTGCAGTATTTATATCAATGTGATGGAATACTCCATCATATATGTTAAATTGATTTTTTTCATAGGTAAATACAGCTTCTGCTTTTTTCCTGATGAAAAGACAGGTACTCCAAAGTGAGCTGTCTAATTTTTTAACTATTTATAAAATATTATTGTGTACTAACAACTGAATATACACAATTAGTTTGTGTTTTAATGCCAAAAATATGTAAATAAGAAACGGTATTTAAATTTTTATTTCCATAACTAAAATTAATAATTTTACATGCAATATCTATTTGTAGGTGGCTGTCATAATATCATTCACAAAACATAATTAAACCTTATTAGTTTGTTTAAGAAATATTACATAACTGGCTAATAATATTTTTTTGTTAATTATTTAGTAGACTAGAGATTAAAAGTGAATAAAAATTAGTTCCTATTTTGTGTGACATGGTGTGGTGAAAATTACACTACAGAAATATTATTCATTACTGGATTAAGATGTTTTGATAATTTGATAAATATTCATGCTTAAAATATGAGCAACATATAGACCATTGTAAATAAATATAATATGAACTCTTTTTCTGTAACTGAATAAAAGTTTAATATACATATTAGTGAAATAAAGTCACACATCACGTGACTTAGTTTGCATTTATAAATGTAATATTAAGAGCTTGCTAATAGTTTTAAACAATTTTATTTTATTTTTATTTGATTTGGAGAATTGGACTTAAAAACATATAGATGTCTGAAAATTTCAGATTTTCTACTTAATCGTTAACTATAGATAAATGCTGGACTTAAATTTGTATTTTGGATTCTGGTATCTGATGTCCTAGCTCCTGAGTGATGAGACCCATAGCTGGAAACCAGTAGAGGGATGAGAATAAGTCTAGATAGAGATATTGAATGCATTTTCTTGCTGCATTTATCAGTAAAAATAAATAAATAAATAAAATCAGCTTGTTTAGAGCCATTAGCATGCTTTATATATATATATATATATATGATCAATAGAATGTGTTTTACCAAAAACACCGTCAAAGCGTATGTTTGTTTACATAAATGTCAGAGTAAGCAGTCACTATCTCTATTGTTAGTTCCACCTTCAGATCATGATTTCAAGCTGATTTGCTATCATCAGTGAAGGACAGGAAAAAGAAACTAGATCTAAACACTAACTTTGAGCATTTATGAAACAATTTCTATTCAGCTTGCAAACGTGAATTTTTTAGACACGTAATGTCTTCAAACTCAGCATAGCAAGCCAGATAGCTATATGGGTCTGATATCAGTTCAGTATCACCACATAGTAGAAGCTTCTGCAATATATATCATTGCAAGAAAACCTCAAAGATACATTTATGAAAAACAAAAAAACAAGTTAAACTTGATAATGCTTGTATTTATTATCAATAGATGGCATTTTACCAAAAACACTGTCAAAGCATATATTTGTTTACATAAACATCAGAGTAAACATTCACTATCTTTATTGTTAGTTCCACCTTCAGATCACGATTTAAAGCTGATTTGCTATCATCAGTGAAGGACTGGAAAAAGAAACTAGATCTAAACAGTAACTCTGAGCATTTATGAAACAATTTCTATTCAGCTTACAAGTGTGAATTTTTTAGACACGTAATGTCTTCAAACTCAGCATAGCAAGCCAGATAGCTATATGGGTCTGATATCAGTTCAGTATCGGCACATAGTAGAAGCTTTTGCAATATATATCATTGCAAGAAAACCTCAAAGGTACATTTATGAAAAACAAAAAAAACAAGTTAAACTTGCTAACGCTTGTATTTATGATCAATAGATGGCGTTTTACCAAAAACATATGCTTTGATGGTGTTTTTGGTAAAACGCCATCTATTGATCATAAATACAAGCATTAGCAAGTTTAACTTGTTTTTTTTGTTTTTCCTAAATGTACCTTTGAGGTTTTCTTGCAATGATATATATTGCAGAAGCTTCTACTATGTGCTGATACTGAACTGATATCAGACCCATATAGCTATTTGGCTTGCTATGCTAAGTTTGAAGACATTACGTGTCTAAAAAATTCACACTTGCAAGCTGAATAGAAATTGTTTCATAAACACTCAGAGTTAGTGTTTAGATCTAGTTTCTTTTTCCTGTCCTTCACTGATGATAGCAAATCAGCTTGAAATCATGATCTGAAGGTGGAACTAACGATAGAGATAGAGAATGCTTACTCTGACGTTTATGTAAACAAACATACACTTTGACAGTGTTTTTGGTAAAACACCATCTATTGATCATAAATACAAGTGTTAGCAATTTTAACTTGTTTTTTTGTTTTTCATATATATATATATATATATATATATATTGCCATTACAATTTAGTCAGTAGCTAAATTTGTAGTAATGTGCATGAAAGAAAATGTGGAACAAAAATCATCACATTTTATATAGGAAAGGAGGCTGTAGGGCACTCAAGTTTAAACCCTATAGAGTCAAGTTCTATAAAGCCTAGGACAGAAAAAGAGGGGGCAACAGTTATGTTCTTTAGTTGTTTGTGTGTTGATAAAAAAACTCAAAAGGAGTTGTACACACATTTAATTATTCAATAGTTAATTTTTTTTGTTAAAAAGTAGTTACAACACATATATAGGCAGTGTGTGTAGCCGATTTAGTTGTCATTTTTATCTTTCAAATAATAATTTTCTTTGAAATTGGTCTACACTTTAAGCTAGATTCTACTATTTATTCTATTCTTCTATTTTTTTTATATATAATTATAATTTGGGGTTTGAAGGTTAATGATTTAATTTTAGATATTAAAATTATAATTTCTAAAAAGCATTCAGATTGTTTTAATCAGCCAGTTTTTATAAATGGTTTGGATGATAAAGTATGTGTGTATATTGCATACATAAATCTACATTTATTACATATTGAAAAAGAAAAAAAAGAAAATCTGTTAAATTATTTTTTTTTACTCAACAATTTTGTGTTATAAAGATTGTTTGTCATGTTGAGACTCAGACAGTTATGATGGCGATGTGAAGAAAAAGGGTTAAGACAATTTTTCCTTCAAAACAGGATTAATCTGAATAATCAGGATAGTGTGATTTTTCATATGTTCCAGTGAACTGCAGAAATATAATTAAAGGATTTGCTGAAAATAGAGAAGGAAAATAAGGTATAAAACCACTCTGAAAAAAAAAATCAGTTAGAAAAGAGATTTTAAAATATTGAAACTAGGAAAGACAGGCATTTTAATTCTGCCAGATATCAATTTAAAAATCATTTTTTTAAATATAAAGTTGTTTTTTTGAAGATTGAAAACAGAATGGCAGATTAAAATCTATAGATTTCATCTGGGGAAAATCCCTAATGCATCACAGAGCCAGTACATCATATAAAGAAGAAAAAACAAGGAAAATGTCTTGTCTAAAATTAAAAATATTCTACACCTTATGATAGATGTGGGAGAAATAATATTTAATGTGGCTGACTGCTCATATATATATATTGAGAGAAAACATTCACCTGCATTTGAAGGCTCAATGAAAATAATTAATCCACTGATAAGTATTAAATCAACTAGTTCTGTTATTCCAGTGACTGAATTTAAACCAAAGAAAAATTATAAATATGAGAACAAGTGATATACTCCATCTAATAGAAGAATTATGCTTAACCAGAAAGGAAGAAAAGGTTCCACTGCCAAATGATTCCCACTGAAGCAAATAAACTCATCATCATCATCACTATCAAATAATTATAAGCCTCAAGAAAAAGATTGTTCCAGTGAACTGCGAAAATTGTTTGCTGCAAAAGTATGGACATTTGACAAGCTAAGTTTGAACTCTTGGACTGGTAATATGAATTTTTGTTATCTATTTTCTTTTTATTATATCAAAGACTATTCGTAAAATTTTAGAAATTAAGTTTTATATTTTTTTCTCAGAACTTTAAAACAACCAAAATCGATTGAAACCTAAATTTTCTTCAATAATATAAAGCTATAACCCTGAGTAATAATTTTATATATGCTAAACTATTATACCCTGCTTATTAATGAAGTTTATTTTCTAAAGGGTATTGTTTTATACTAATCTAAAATTATGAATGTTTGTTAATATGTAAAAGATTTTTTTTCTATTATTATTTTGGTTTTTAAATAATGTTTTAGTTATAATGGGGATAAACACACACATGCACAGTAATATATTAACTTGTTACCTGTATATACTTGCATATGAATGTGAGAATAAGAGACTGCATTAGAAATATTGGATTATTTTTATTTTTATTTAAGGAATAGTGATCTTAGGAGTAGTTTAGAGGGAAAGGGGGAAAATAATTTAAAAACTTGTTTCTGGAAATCTTCTTTTTTCAATTCTACTAACATTTTTCTCTTTAATCATTCTACTTTACATGTTAGATTATAAAAGTATGTGTGCCAAAAAAAAGTGTTTATTTTTTTTTTTTAATTATGAAATATTTTCTTGTGGATTGAAAATCTTAGCAAATTTGGTATCCAATTTAATATACATTATATTTTTAATGGGAAAGAGGGAAGAAAGTGAAATTAATATTATGATTCCAAAATAGTCAATTATTATTATAATTCATATAAATTTTCAGGTTTATAAATTTTTACGTATATGTTAGAAATGCAGTAATAAATGTTAATTTGTTTTATTAAATGAGGCATATATTTTCATTGAGTTTTCTTTATTAGTTGTGATCATTCATCATCAATGATGAATATTAATTATTTAAGATATAATTAGATATACTAAGATTAACAAATAGTTATGAATTTCTAAAGGTTAAGTTTATGATAAGGCTTAGCTCTAAAGCTGTGGATGGAACTATTATCATTATCATCATCATCATCATCATCATGTTTTAATTAATAAGCTAGATAAATGTTTAAAGGCCATAAATAAATAATTTCATGGTATTTAGTTGATATTTGAGAATCATTATAATAACCACCATTCCATCATCTACATCATGCAAGGATGAGTGAATCGCCATCCTGAATTAATACTAATATGAGCTAGTAAAACTTATAAAGATATTGATCTGCATTTATTATGTTAAGATCTAGGAGATGATTTCTGTCTAATGAATTTTATACACATCACTTTAGTTTAAGAATGTTTTGTGTTTACCTAAATGTTAGTGCATAAAGTGATATGGGTCTAAAAGCAAATCTCCATTTTTATTAGAAATAAAGTACCAAAAAGGGGTTCAAACCTGATACATGTGAAAAGGTTATAAGACATAACTTTGTCTACGTTCAGATAACCTAGTGGAATCCTGCTAGACCATATTCACTTGTTATTCACTTAAATATGCACTTGATATCAAACCAAGAGATGAGTGAGTAAAATTTACTGTTGGATTTATTGAGAAGATCTTTTATTGAGTTACCAGTGTACTCACCCACTTGATGTTATTTCCTGAGTTATAATAGTTTGTTCTTAATGATTTGTTTATAGTTTCTACTTGTTTATTGATGATACAATGGCTGCCTAACTAGGGCTTGAAATAGGCCAGATACCTGATAGCTGAAATGACTAGTCTCCAAGCATTATTGTTTCTGATTGTTGATATTATATATTTTTAAATCTTAAGTAGAAATTGATGAAATGAAGCCACCAATATTTTGATTGATACTGAATCTTATATTTAAGTTACAATATGATTGATAATTAATATTTTGATCATTAATAAATTTCAATGACTATTACAAATACAACTTATTAGTCTCCTTAATGTGTTCCTACTCATCACTTTGATTATTTGATCTTTAATTTATGTTACAATATATATAACTTTTCTCACTATAAGAACATATAGATAATGAAGGTATTCTACTTTGCTCTGGAGATATATTGATATAAATAGTTGTAGCTTGCAACCAAATAGTTTATCATAACATGATACTTTTGAAGGATATCAATGTTTAAAGCTAGATTAGATATTTTATTAATGCACCTTACACCATTAAGATTCACTGCATTAAAAAAATACATAGAAATTTTTATAATTCATTTATAATTAAAAATTCTCTAAACATAGAAGAATCATTTTCTATATATATATATATTTTGATAGAAAATATTTCATGCTTGAAATAAAGCTGTTGACAGAAATAATATTGTTGTTTATTTATTTTCATATTAGTACATATGCTATTGACATTTAAAAAAAAAAACTAACTTAAATATTTTATTAAATGACAGTATTTGTCTCGTTTGTTAGGAAAAAAAAACAAAATCAAATGATCCTATTATCGTCAGTAAAATTAATTATCGTCATTATTTTACAATCAGCCTAAAATTTGCAACTGTGATTCTTTTTATTTGCCCCAGAGGGCTCAGCAAACAGCATTGTTAACATTCAACAGTAATGATAAATCATAAGATTTTAATAAGTTTCTACAACATTTAGATGTAAATAATGTCAAACAAACAAGTCTGTGGGATATTGTAAAATATATAAAAGATCTATTGTATTTCATCACATTGCAAACATTATAGAACAGAACATTATAGGTATAAGTCAGGGGTCCTGAACCCTATGCCCATGGCACCATGGTGCCCACAGACCACTTTACATGTGCCTGCCACTATCTGAACACGATAAAAAATTATTTATCTAATACAAATAAATTTAATTTTTAAAATTTCTTATAAATTATTGTATTATATTGTAATCAAATTGTAGGGCATACTATACTTTTACAGTGTAAAAATATAAATGTTAATTATATGTTAAAATTTTATTTTTGAAATAAATATTTTTTTGTACATTATGTGTATTATTAACAATATCTAACTATAAATTTACATTAAGAAATTAAATATTGCCCGCCACCTGGTTGGAAAAATAAATGGTGCCTGCCGCCTGGCCAGTATTATAGAATGTGCTCTTAAGTGCAAAAAGGTTGGGGACCCCTGGTATAAGTAATGGGCGTACATTCTAAAAAGCATGCATAAGAAAATGTTTTCTTAACATTTAACATTACAATTATTTTTTTAAGTAATATTTTTTATTAAAAAAACACAAAGGATATTTACATAATTACAAAAGATATGTTTAGTTTGATTAACACAATTTCTTCAAAGCTGTCACAATATCCAAAGCATTGTTCTCTTTACCTAATACATCTTGTTAATTAACTTACTAATCAGTGATTACTATGTTGTTTTACTTTCCATTACCAACTCATTCATAGACTGAAAAATATGTTTAACTACCTAATTTCACATGTGGATGGAGCTGTTCTTTCTTGTACCAATTCTGTAGTATTCTTGGGCCAATATTTTAAACATACATAATCATCCCAATCTCTATCTACCTTTCTCAGCCAATTGAATTTTTTATTATCAAAAACTAGTGAGCATCTTATTGCCCATATTGTTTTCAATAAATGAATAATTCCCATTGCATTATGCAGATCGAAGCTCATCACATACTTTTAATAGATATTTTAGATTTATTCTTGGCATGTGAAAGACTTTCAATCTCAGATCATTAATGCCTGATCCAAATTGCAATTGACACACAGTCTTACTAATAAGTCATTGAAATTTTAAATCTTTCATGATATGTTCCTCTCTGATATTTTTACATTGATGTAAGGATTTTGAAACTCAGTGGAAAGTGGAGTACGCTCTGATAGAGTATAATCCTCATACTAGGGTAAACATTATCTTTAGCAGGTTGAAACATATGAGATCTGGTGAAATAATTTTGAACTTTTTTAATTTTATTTTTTATTTTTTTTCCCTATAGTTGTAATGTTTGGTACTTTGACAAAAGTAATTTTACATACACTATCTGGCATTTAAACTCCATTCAGAGGACTCATGAAAATAATATTCTTCATGACTAACTACAATAAAGTTATTGCAGACATAAATTGTGTAACACTTATCATGCCGGTAAATTAAATGTTAGACCTTCTAACTATTCATGCAAATCTTGGTGTTCATGGCAGTTGATAGAGGAATGTCAAACTCCAGAATTTGCAATGAGACGGTTAACAAGGAAGTAATTGCTAAAGAACAATGTCCTCTGTCAGTATTGTGATAAACAGTGTTTACTGGTGAGATATGCCGAAGATGCAGATGGTGTTATATGGCAGTGTACATTATGTCACCACTGTATATCCAAAAGACATGGCTTTTTTTCCAGGAATCTATATCATTGCAGGTGGGTGGGCTGCACACAATAACCTGGGCAGAATTTATAATAGCACATATATGCATTCTGTTGTTGCACATCAGAAGAACTTTGTGGATCCAGATGACACAGACATTCATACATGAAATATAGATAACCTATGAATACATGTGAAACATAAGCCAAAATGGCAATTTGGTATCAGCAATGCCTTATTTTCATCCTATCTGCAGGAATTTTATTATTCAGGACTCTTTGTAATAATGACACAATTTTTTGTGAAGTTTGAAATTACTCCACCAGACCACTATGTTTTGGACTGCTGAAGATAATGTTTATTCATATTAGTACTGAGATAATCTCCCAAGCAGCTGATAGAAAGTATTCTTAAAATAACTATAGAAGTATCAATATTAATTTAATACTTAATAACATTTAGAAAAATTCAGAATTAGAGAGTTATGGGTCTAAATGGAATGTAGTAAATGGTTGTAATAGAAGGTAGAATAAAGATAAGCATCTGTTTTACTTATTCTAAAAAAATCATGATAAAAGGTTCAAATGAATACAAAAATGAATACGTAGTTATTAAAATTTATTAATTTAATGGAAATCTAACAACTACAGAAATGATAGAAGTAAATAGCCTTTTATTTGAGTCTTTTGACTTCATAAATAAATAAAGAGTTTTAGAAATCCAGACTGATGTGGCAGAATGTTCTTTCCATTAATTAGTCTACTCTTTTTTTCCAGAGTGCTTTTTGAGTGTAAAATATCTAAAAGATTTCATCCACTCATGATAAACCATTCAGATATTTTGATGCAAACTATTTATTAAATTCAATAGTATTTAAATATATAATTAAGGTTTTTGCTTCATTGAAGAAGTAGGAATAATTTCAATTTTAAAAGAATGACTCACTGTTTTTCTCCAGTAGATTTTGATTTACTGAATTCTAATATATGATTATCCAGGCAAATTAGCTTGGGTTGAAACCATTATGTTTTCATTTTGGATCGATAGCTTTAGAGATAATTAAATAGGTAAAAGTGAATTCTGGGGGGTTGCATTAGAACCTAAGATCTGGGTCCAGTGTTTTCAGATTCAAGGGTTCTGACTGAAAAAAGCCATAATTAGAAACTAGCCCAGGGATATTGGATTATCAGACACTAGATAGGGATTTTATATAGGCTATTTTTATTTTTAAATATCATCTACACGGTTTTTCTTTTTAAAAATAGTTCATAATTTTCCATATATATATATAAATGAATACACCAAACTTCTTTTTAAAACTTGTTTTTATATGACTATTATAAAAATAAAACTACACACCAACGTTTTGACTATTTTATAATATTTTATTTTTTAGTGTTTCTTGAAAAAAACTATATTATAAAATAGTCGTAACGTTAATGTGTAGTTTTATTTCTATAATAGTAATATAAAAACAAGTTTTAAAAAAGTTTGATGTATTCATTTATATATATATATATAGGCTATTTTTATATATTAATAGATACATGATTTTATATGAATCTGAGACTTGGATACTTAATAGAAGAGCAATACAGAGACTTCAGACTACTCAAATAAGTATGGAGAAATGCATGTTGGGAGTAACAAGAAGAGATCGAAAACGCAATGTATGGGTAAAAGAACAAACAGGTGTTACTGACCTCATTGAAAAAATTAAAAGATTGAAATGGAGTTTGGCTGGGCATATTGCTAGAAGAGATGATAAGAGATGGACAATTGAAATGTTAAACTGGATTCCAAGAAAATGTAAAAGACCCAGAAAGAGACCACCTGTTAGATGGATGGATGAAATAAGAAAGTGTGCAGGGGTGGTGTGGAGAAGAGAAGCTAAAGATAGGAGAAGATGGATTGAACTTGGAGAGACCTTCATCCTGCAGTGGATTGATAATGGTTAATGATGATGATGATGATGACATGATTTTAATATTTCTTATTAATCCAGGCAATATTTGTTTCAATATTGGGTCTTTTTTGCTAGTCTCCAAAAGACAATCGACTCCTTTAATTAATTTTTATAATAAATTAATGGAATTATTGAATAAAGAGGAATCCCTAATAAAATCGTCATCTAATTAAAGGATTACTTATGTTCAAATAATAATTATTATAATTTAAAATAACAATGGAAAATAGATAAATAAATACCTTATTATATAATAGAAAATAGACAGATTTTTTTAGTCTGTTTTATATATGTCTATTGAAAACTATTTTAAAAGATTTAAGAGCTATTAAAATATTTATAAGGTTTTTTTTTTCTTTCAATGGCTTTTTAATGGTTGTAAGATATTACCTAATTGTTTTTTAAATTTTTTTTAAAAAAATCACTGATTACTATTTTTTTTTTTACACAAAACAATTATATTTGACAAACTAACCATATTATTTTGTTGGTAAAAATGACTCGATGTTATTAAATTTATTCAGGTTTAGTGATCCTGGACTGCCATTGTTATAGTTTTTTTTTTATTAAATATATTATAAAACGTTTATACCATACATATACTTTATATTTAAGATAAAACACAAACACGCAAGCACACTCTTATCTATATGAAGTCTCAATTTGCTATTCTCAAAATAATTCTATAATTAAAAAGTTTCGGATTTTGGACATTGGGCAAATGGATGAATAATAATTTGATTAAATATTTGTTTATAAAATTTAATTATAAATTGGATTATTAGGGTTTTATTAATACATTTAGCTATAAATTTATAATTGTTTTGTTTTTAACTTAATAATCATCGTAAGGTCAATATAACTGCATGAAATAAAAAAAAAAAAATATTGAAGATAGTTTGTACGATAACTCCGCAAAGCAATTTATATTTCAATTTTTGCAGTGAAAAATCTTCGGAAGACTGCCTAATAGTCTTCTATTCATTATATTCAATTCTCAGCCATCATATCCCAGTGAAAGTAATTAATACTGCGCTTGTTTCGAATATTTCTAATTATTATTTGTAATACTAATAAAGTTAACTCTCCTATGTAAATCAATGCTCAGGTTTATTAGAAAGCTTTGTTTCTGCTCATTTGCTTCTCATGCACAATCTGTACATGATCGGACTTTATTTCACACCTAAAAAGCTAAAAACACACTATCTGATGTTTTCAACCTGATCACCATATTTTAAAAATAATCTGTTGCATCTTTGAATAAAAAGTTTCAGTGGCGCCACCTTCTTCTTCTTCTTCTTCTTCTAGTTCTTCTTTTTCTTCTTCTCCTCCTCCTTCAGTCTCCTCCTTCTTCTTCCTCCCCTTCTTTTTTTTCTTCTTTTTCTTCTTCTTATTATTAGCTTTCAAAAGGGATTTTATTGATATGACAAGAAAAAGATTACATTTATAACTATTTTACTACATGCAGAATTGAAGTTAATATGAACAAATTGAAAATTATAATGGGGGGGGGGGTAACAAAAACAAAGAATATGCGTTTGGTATTCAAATTTGAGTTTACATTTTTCTTTATACACATTCAATCCATTTTATACACTGCCAAAGCTCTTAGTTTCTCTTTTTTATTAGTCTTTTTTCATGCTATAATTTTGAGCATTGTTGCAATATGTACCAAGTGGCTGTGTATATCTCTTGGGATACAATTTTTTCATCCCTTAAGTGGAGTAGTTCCATTTTCTTGGATTATTGTTATACATAAAGGAGCATCTTGTCCACCATAGTGAGAATAATGTAAAAGTACTTGCTTGACTATGTGGGTAACTATCTTTAACAAATGATTGCAAAAGTGTTGAATGTTATAATTTCTTTGTTTGTACAATGATGGTATAGATGAGTGGATATTATCAAATGCAGGGCAGGTAAAAATAAAATGTTCTTGAGTCTCAGTCTCTCTATTACATAACCGGCATATGTCTTCTGTATTTATGTAATGCCTTCTGTATCTATAAAATTGTAATGTTGGTAATGCCTCAAGATTTAATTTGAACAGAAAATCATAATATTTGGGTTCTAATGACCAGAATTTGAATTTTCAGGTTAGTTGTCTATTGTTAATGTTTAGAATTGGTCTTTTATCAATTAAGTGAGAATAAATTATTTTATATAGATCCCAATATTTAAATTTATCTTGAGGGGGTGAATAAGTAATGTTTGGAATGTTGAGAATTAGTGTAAGCAAGGTTTTCCAGTATCCATTGACTGGTGGTGGTTTATCAGTTAGGGTAATCTTGAAGAACACTTTCATGTATGGAAATAAATGAGCACAAGCAGAAATAATTTAATGTCTTTTGAATGTTAAAAATAGTTATTGAATGTAGTCCCAAACCATTTTGCATTAGGGAAGCTTGAATACATTTTAGTGAAATTGAAACAATTTTTTTTCCCACAGCAACTTTCTACATAATAAATTTATTTTACTAGTAAAAGATTTAGTGTATAGTATTATTAAACATCACATGATCACCATCTATTATACTAGCACATAATTGTGTTTTCAATTTCATTCTCATAGTTTTGTAGTTAAATAGTGATAAAAGGTGGCTACTGGAGGGTTGCATTAGATCCTGAGATGTAGGTGCAGTGCTCTCAGATCCAAGGCTCCTCACTGACGAAGGCCACAAGCCAGAAACTAGTCTGGGAATATTGGACGAGTAGGCACTAGATAGGGATTTTATGCACAAAGCCTTCTGGCATCCATTGATTACTCTGGTTGGCATAGGGTGGCACTACTGTATGGAGAGAGTTTTGCCTTGCATAGTATTATTGGTGGATAATATGTGATTTGAATCATAATTAATAGATTAAACAGGGATACTTTTGATTACAATGATAGATAAAGATTTTGAAAGTGAATCAATTATATTTTCAATTTTATTTTTAATTTTGTCTTGTATTTGTTGACACATCTCTAGTTTGCTCAAATAGAAGGGGAATCCCACAAAAGAGCTAGGTTTTTCTTTAAAATGCTGTCTGTGAAATTGTCTTGTATATATTGACCAATCACAAGATTTATCCAGCTTGTATTTGTTAGTGAATAAATTTAAAATTTTTAATAGAGTTGGGATCTGTTTTTTAGAAGTTAAAAATTGAGACATCATCCATGTAGGCAATACAGAATAGGTTTGCTTTCATTCTGGGTATATATATGCCCGGTAATTCTTTTTCTATCATATTCAGTAGTGGATTGATATAGATAGCAAAAAAAGAGCACTGAGGGGAGAACCTTGTGAAATTGGACAGTAAAGTACAAAAGAAGGTGAATTCTTTCCATTAAGTGTAATATGTATTTCTCAACTTAATAGATGGTTGGTGATTAAGGATATTAAGGATCTCAGTATTGTTGTGTCTGCTAATGCTTCAACAAGGAGTTCAATCAAATGCTGATTTTATATCCAATTGGATCACAACTGGACTATATTTTTTTATTATTTCTGACAGAATCAATAACTGTTTTGAATAGAAAGGGTGCTTGTATTGTATATGAATCTTTCTTAGCAAATTGCATTTTGGATAGTATAGGTATGAGATAGGGTTTTATTTTACATTTAATAATTGACTCTTAACAGTTTGATACCCAATTATAGATCTTAGATTGTTTAATGTGATTATTTTTCCATGTGTTTTGGTAAATAGTACTAGTAAAATAAGGTATAATCCATGTATATGATAGACTTTTTTTGTTAGAAAGTTAGCTAGATTACATAAGTACTGTGCAGTAAATTTTTCTAAATGCTTGAATACAAAGCAAGGTATACCATGCATTACTGGGTGATACCTTGCATTACTGGGTGACAGGAGTTTTATATTGTTGCTAATGTTTGAATAAAATCTTTGGAAATAAATAATGTTTATTCTTTTGGCTCACTGAGAAAAATGTCAAATGTTTGGGTTTTTTTTTCTCTTGAAGTTGGGATTTGAAAAGTGCATAGAGAGAAGGCAACATTTTGTAACCAGAGATTGTATTTTCTCGTATTTTAATAGCTGTTGGTATGCAAATTGATGACTTTTGTGCAGAAAATTATAGAAATAGCAAATGAATTATGAAAGAAAATGTTGGAAAATTATACATAAACACTGAAAAGATAAGAATAAATCAGATGATAATACAATAATAATCTTGATATTTAAGAAAAGTGGAAAAATATTGAGAATTATAAATATATAAATATTTTATCATTTATATATAAAATATTTGTTAAACTCATTACCAATTGTCCTAACAAATCTTTAGAATCAACCAAATCAAACAACAAACAAAGCATAAATGTGGTATTGGCAGAGTAGTTGTGATGATGCATTAGAGACTGTATTAAATTAAATAGTAAATTTACATTAACTTCTTGCATTATGAAAAGATATTGAAATCTATAATAATTCTGTAATTGCAGCTTTAAAATACTATGGCATAAATGAATGATTAGATAACATTATCATATCAAAAGACTAACATTAATAAGCTGGTATGGTAAAGCAATCCTTTTCTAGAAATCTTTCATAACAGTTTTATCTTAAGACTTTTGTACATTAAAGTAGAAAACAATATATATATATATAAGAATTACTTAAATTATGTAGTTTTTACAGATGATATGATGTTTTTATAAATTGTGCTTCATAAATAATATTACATTTTTCAATGAAAATCAAAAGGTAGTGAAAAAAATAAATGCTAAAAGAACATGGAAGCGATCGATATGTTTTTTTTAAAAAGAAAAACATGTCAATGATAATAAAAGAGAAGTCAACATATTTATGAATATTTTTGATAAATAATGAACATAAGAATGAAATTGGTTAAAAAATTAAACTTTAATAATAACTATTAATAGAAAAAAAAATTAAATTAAAATAATACTTATCTATGTAAATTGTGAAAAAAGAAACTGAGTACAAATGATGTTTTAGACCTAAACAGAGACATTGAAGCTGCAAATTATTCATCCTCTTTCAAGCAATAATTATTGAGAACACTCCAAAGTTTAAGAACAAACTTTGAGATTATACAACCAAATCCTTGATTACTAAGCAAGACCTAAAATTCAATCATAGGAAGCAGAACCCAACTAGTATCAACAAATAAGTGAACCCAACTAGTATCAACAAATAAGTTGTGCACGGTTAACACACACCCTTTCCACATCCCTTTCCCTTTTCGTATGTATCCTTCCCCTTTCACCATGTTGCTCCTGAATTTCATTTTTACCATTCTTTGTAAACCTCTTATTTAACAGTATTTGTACCCTTTTTTATATGAATAAAGTTTCATCACTAAGAGAAAAAAAAGAAACTGAATAAGTTTTATTACTGATCATTTAGAAACTGAAATTTGAGCAGGAAAGATATAAAAACAAACAATTAATTTTCACATCACTGAGGAATTAAGAGATTGTGATAATAAATGAACTTTTGAAGTTTTAAATTAGATTCTAAAAAAATATTAGAAAGAGTTTACATATGAAATAAATGAATAAAATATTTATAAAAGATATGTGCATATTAAAACGAGGAATTAGAAAAAGTGAAACAAATTTTGAAAGACTTTTATTGTATAACTGATTTTGCTCAAAATTGATGCTATATTTGTCTTTTTCAGACAACTTTATTGACATATTTAAAAAGAGATTAAATTTGGAAAAAAAGAGATGAAATTTAAATAGTTTATGAGGGCATATTTAATCAAAAATAGATATATAAATCTTTAATTGAGTTTAACATTCATATCTGGACTTACGTTTCAGGAATGTATAGTGGAATGGAAGTTTTAGGCATATCTATAAAGATACTGCATATGGAAAAGAAGGGATGAAGTTGAAATGGTCCATGCCTGCATATTTAATTAAAAATTAATATATACATTTTTTAATTGAGATTTAACGCTTATATCTATCTGTGTTAGAAATAATATAATAATCTCTAATCTAATAAATAATTATCGTTAATTATTAAAGCAATTGTTTAAAGTGCAAAATGTCATGTTGGAGGTGTGGACATTATAAATCAAATTATAATATATATATTAACTTGTAATCGTAAATAACAATATGAATAATAATAATAGAAGTAAAACATTTTTCAATTTATAATTTTAAGAAAGTAATGAAGACTCAGACTTATTTTAGAAAATATCTATATTGTAACTCATTTCAACGACTAAATCTACGTTTAAAATGTCATTTTATTAATCCAGCACGAAAAAAAAAACTGTCAGATTTTCTTCTATTCTAATATTTTGTTATTAAACAAGCCAATATCTGATGATTGAAAATAGATTCTCTCTGACTTAAGTTTACAGAGAAAGTAAATAGTATACGAAGTCCTGCTGGTGAAAGATGATACAGAACTAAAATCAATTATTTGTATATTTTAATTTTATATAATAAAAGAAAAGACCTTTAAAAAAAAGTTAAAAAAAAATAGCACACGTACGCATCTATCTATCTATCTATCTATCTATCTATCTATCTATCTATCTATCTATCTATCTATCTATCTATCTATCTATCTATCTATCTATCTATCTATCTATCTATCTATCTATCTATCTACCTATCTATCTATCTATCTACCTATCTATCTATCTATCTATCTATCTATCTATCTATCTATCTATCTACCTATCTATCTATCTATCTATCTATCTATCTATCTATCTATCTATCTATCTATCTATCTATCTATCTATCTATCTACCTACCTACCTACCTATCTATCTATCTATGGTAAATAAGATTAAGTATAGATTAAATAAAATACCTTTATTTTAATAATAGATACACATTTTGTGCACTAGCCTATTGTTTTAAATCTACACATGCTGTTAGCATTTACCAATTGCCTGATTATTTTTAAAAAATGTTTGATTACATGTTGCACCTTCTCTTGGTCATTTATGACCACATTTTCTTAATTTATGCTCATTGAATAGTAAATTCTTAGCTTAATCTATATTTAGAATTTTAATTCCAAAAATTAGCATTTGGCAGTGTTTTGGAAAGAAATAAAATTTTGCTTGCCATATATGGTCATACAAAGAGCTGATTTTTCATGCACTTTTATCTTATATGGTGCTTCAAAGTGCCAACTGTCAATTTTGGCCATTATTGACCAGGCGTTTCTAATCATCAATGTCAGAAATCACATGCAAAATGTTTTATGCTTTCGAAATAGATTTTGAATGTAAATAAATATATTTTTTATAATTTTTTGCATTTATAATTACTTTTTACAATATTGTACCTAAATATAAACTTTGATTTAAAAATTTTAAAATTTTAGAAGAAAAATTATCAAGACAAATGAATAACATTTGACTGCTATTTGCATATCAATGACATCCGGTGATAACTAACAAAACACAACTATTTTTCATAATTATTTATGTACTTTGATTATATTTTACACTATATTGACTAATAATGTGGAGAAATGTAGATTTTCATTTAAAATATTTAATTTTAGTTTTAAAAAAGGCAACAGAAGTGAACAATCAGCATTCGGAACTTCTAAGACATGAGAAATCAATGGCACATTATAATTGGTTGGAATTATAATTCTTTTGTTTTACTGCAGGCTATTTGTCTTATATTTTTGTTATATTTTTTTTCAGTTACTAATTTTATTTTCAATTTTTTTGTTACATTTAAATAATTGAATGTAAAATAGTTCAGTTTTTAGCAATTAAATTAAAATAATTCTAATTATTGGACATCATTATTTTTATGAATAGAAATGTACTGGAACTATAATTGACAAACAAAATTATTTGAATTTTTATTCAATCTGGTGAATAAAAAAAATTGTCATTTATTTAATAAATAATTATAATGAAGGGAACCTCTCTACAATCATGAATTTTATAAATTTACATCTAATTGCCCATGAGCATCAGTTAAAAAGTATAACTGTAGCATATGGTTTAGAGCTTATTTGTATTTAAGTCAATTTCTGCTCAAATCAGGGACTTAATATATTGTGTGCCTGAAGTATAAGTTAAGTGAATGGATAGATTTGTCCAATACCTGACAGTTCCAAAGGGAAAACACATTAATATCTTATATATATATGTTATATAAAAAAACAAGTTATAAATTTCGTAATTTGCTATAGCTTGCATTTAATGATCACTAGATGGAGCTTTACCAATAGCCCACAATCAAGCTTTGTTTACACAAATGCTGAGAGAGATAGAATTCAATATCTCTTTCAAATTTTCTCCAACCTTTAAACCATGGTTTCGAGCTAGTTGGCTCACGTCAGTAAAGGGTATCTCAAAACCGTGGTTTAAAGGTTGGAGACAATTTGAAAGAGATATTGAATTCTATCTCTCTCAGCATTTGTGTAAACAAAGCTTGATTGTGGGCTATTGGTAAAGCTCCATCTAGTGATCATATATGTTATATATATATAAAACTAAGAATTTTGAATATTATTGACATTTTATGCATAATGCATATACATATGCATGCACACATATATTTTCACTTGTACTGGGATAGATATTCAATCCATAAAATATTTGACAATTCATAAATTTAAAAGATATCTGTTTTTATGCAGTAAATATTGTCAGTATGGTATTCATTATGCTTTATTATCAATGAATTTATTAAATGTACTCAAACTTAGTTCTGTTTTATTATTGATGTGTATGTCATCAAATAGTTATTTTATTTAAATTATTTCTGAAAAGCTAAATAAGTGATTTTCCATGAATTTTATTTTAATACTATTTTATTCCAACAATTTATTTTATTTTATTTTTATTTTAAACAATTCCAAACCATGTTTTAATTACTGTAAATTTATATTTTATCTATAAGTTATAATAGATGTTACTGTATATGTAATGAGTTTTTTTACTTGTTATTATTGACTCATAAGTCAGTAGTTTAGTCATGACATAGTATAAAATTATTGTTTGATAACATATTGGTTGGAGAAGTTTTGATGAGTGGCAGCCATATTATTTTATACTATTAGGAAATTAGTATGAAGAAATTAAATTAACAATAAGTTTGCCTTTTATTATAATATGGTATTAAATCACTTCTGAAAGAATTTATTTTCAAATCAATACTTATTTAAAATGTTTTAAGGCTTTAATGAGCTTTGTAAATCAAGTTTGCTATTGTGTAAATAATTTTTATGAGAGATTGTGTCTGATATTTTTAGAAATTCAACAGAAAGAGCAAACACGCTTTTTATTGAGTACTTGACAAATTTATTATTCTTTATCCTACACTATCATTACACATGCATAGTGAACTATTTATTAATCTGTTTTCACATCAGGACCATATTTTCCTGATTAATGATGTTTATTTAAACTGTTTTAAATTAACAATCTAATTCTCTTTACTGAAGTGCAATTATTAGAGTGTATATAAACATATTAAGTCATTAATAAAGGTGGGAATCATTCTTTATTGTATGAAGTAGTTGCTTAGAACTTTAGTGTCTGGAAAAAATTAGTTATCAATATATGTTTAACTTTAAGAAAAAAAAAATATTTGTTATCAACAAGTAAACAATAAAATTATTTATTTGTCAAATAAATTTCTCCAGTAAAAATTACCCAAATTGAGTAGAAAATAATAAAGTAATAATTAACAAGTAAGTAAGGCACATAAGTGCAATTGATCCTCTGTTTATATTGTTGATCATTTGATTGATTTTGTTGGATTATATTGACATTTAGATCCACTCCTTCATTGACTTTAATTTATTAAAGTTTAAAGATTAACTGGTATCCTGGGAGACACAGCTAAAATAAACTCATTTTCATAACTGTCTAGGTTGTATAATTATGATGTTACAATTTAGGATAATTATTTATAAAACTAAAAATTATTACAATGAAAATAAAATAAAATATTGTATAATAAATTACATTATTTTAACCAGAAGATTAATTTACATTATACTTTTTAAACACTTATATAATATTCCCTAAAGGTGAAAATCCAGAACAGATTTTAAATAAGAGTTTTTAAAATAAGTATTTAAGAATAACATCTAATATTGAGATCAGAAAGATAAAACTGAAATTTATTATCCAAGAACACTTACACATTTTTACTAATGTTTTCTTTTATTTAAAATTAATAGCTTTTACTAATAAATTAATTATTTTATATTTTTTAATTAACTAACTAAAACTTATTTAACTGAGTTAATCTTATTTATAATTAACATTAACAAAATACACTTTTATTACATATCACTCTTTAAAAAAAATTTGAATATTAATAATGAGCATTAAGGAGTCAAACTTAGCTGTAAAGTTTAACTCTAACATTAATATTTACACAATAGTGCCTTTATTAAAATGGTTTTGACTAGTCAAACTTAGCTTTAAAGTTTAACTCTAACATTAATATTTACACAATAGTGCCTTTATTAAAATGCTTTTGACTATTAATATTTTCTAACATTAGCTCATTAATATTTGTTTAAGAATATCCCTAAACTAAGCAATTTGAAGTCATCTACCAGTGCAGATGAGTTTTAAAGTATTACAGTAAAAATAATGAAATGACTTATAAAATAATTAAAAGTTATAAAAGTTCCTAAAAATGACTTAGAGGATGAATTGACATTTAAGTATTAAGCTTAGATAAGTTGAATTGATATAAAAATTAACTTATTACATTTTTTAAAACTAAGAAGTAGATGGCTGAATATTTAGTTTTCTTGACAAAGCTAAGAGTCTCTCTCTCTCTCTATATATATATATATATATATATATATATGTCAACAGATGGCGTTCTACCAAAAACACCATCAAGCGTATGTTTACATAAACGTCAGAGCATGCATTCACTATCTCTAACTTTAATTCCACTTTCAGATCATGATTTCAAGCTATTTGCTATCATCAGTGAAGGACAGGAATTTTAGAAACTAGATCTAAACACAAACTCTGAGCGTTTATGAAACAGTTTCTATTCAGCTTGCAAGCATGAATCTTTTAGACACATAATGTCTTCAAACTCAGCATAGCAAGCCAGATAGCTATATGGGTCTGATCTCAGTTCAGCATCACCACATAGTAGAAGCCTCTGCAATATATATCATTGCTAGAAAGACATCAAAGGTACATTTATGAAAAACAAAAAACCAAGTTAAAAACTTGCTAATGCTTGTATTTATGACAACAGATGGCATTCTACCAAAAACACCATCAAGGTCTTTCTAGCAATGATATATATTGCAGAGGCTTCTACTATGTGGTGATGCTGAACTGATATCAGACCCATATAGCTATCTGGCTTGTTATGCTGAGTTTGAAGACATTACAAGTCTAAAAGATTCACGCTTGCAAGCTGAATAGAAACTGTTTCATAAACGCTTACAGTTTGCGTTTAGATCTAGTTTCTAAAATTCCTGTCTTTCACTGATGATAGCAAATAGCTTGAAATCATGATCTGAAAGTGGAATTAAAGTTAGAGATAGTGAATGCATGCTCTGACGTTTATGTAAACATACGCTTGATGGTGTTTTTGGTAGAACATCATCTGTTGACATAAATACAAGTGTTAGCAAGTTTTTAACTTGTTTTTTGTTTTTCATATATATATATACACATTGTACCTACTGAAATTTGAGATGAGTTTCCATATGTGGTAAAATGTCTTTTATAAAAACAATTTTTTCTTTTTCTTTTTTGTTTGAATTTGATAGTGGATATATTAACCTATGAAACATTGAACTGTGATGCTGTGATAATGATGATATTGATATAAAATTGTTTACTAATATTTGTATGTTAAAAGATTGTGAATTGAGTTTATTCATTTTATAAAACGAATATGTGAATAATAAATCATATAATTTGGACAAAATTATTATTCTTTCATTCTATATTTTTCTTCATTAACACATTCACAATAGTAAATTAAAAACGCCACTAAATGTTTAATATCTCAAATATATTTGCCATATTATTTGTATATAATTATACTGGAAAGAGACATATGTGAAAATATATTTCCAGGGTGGTATGGTGAGAATGTATTATCAATTGTTGAATTTGTGTTAGAATAAAAAAAGGTATTTATATTATAAAACATCAATGTGTTTCATATGTAATATTTTTAAGATATTTGTCTTGTATGCTATTATTCTTGTACAAGAAATTTTTTTATTTGAAAGATGCTGGCTAAAATTGATCAAAGATTTAATAAAAGGTGCTGGTATAGTGACTCTGACATCGATTTAAAAAGTTATATATAGAGCTGAATAGAAAAAAAATCCCCCCCTCTCTCTTATATTCACCTAAATAAAAGTGAATCTAGATTCCTTCATATAACTTTTTTGCTTATTTTCAAAAATATGTGATTATAAAAAATAAATAGAATGATAGGATGAAAGCAATAATGTTCATGCATTGGCTTGACAGGATCATTGATTTTTGAGGGGTGATGATTCATTGAAAAAATAAAAATTAATTCTTAGAAGTTTTAAAAACATCAGAATGTTTATTAGCTTTTATAAACAGATATTACCTACTTTTTAATGATGAAGTCTAAATGCTAACAACAGAAAAATGTCCACAAAGATTAGGTTCACCTACTGATATAGTTTTATGAGCTTGGTGGATTATTTATATACAAGATAAAAATTAGTTCAATTTCCATAGCATCATCATGGATGAATCTAGCGTCTGTTCACTTGTAATGTCTTATGAATTAATTACTTGCTAAAGGAAAGGATATCTAAACTGCATCATTGTCGATATAAATTAGTGTTTGCACTCTTATAACATTATATAGATGTAATATCTGTTGAGTGAAAAGATAATTTGGATATTTGGATAATATCAGAATTAATAAAATGTGCTTTGAATGTAATAGCTTATCTTTATATTTCTTCTTTGTCTGAAATAACAAAACATCATCAGATTATGGTTTAAAAAATAGACATTAAACCTTTGACATTATTTTGGGAATATCATATTTAAAGACTATTACTCAGGTCATTTGCATATATTTATCATTATTATTGTTATATATATATTTTTTTCATTTAAAATGTATAATATTTATTGATATAAATAGGAGTATAATTTTAGGTTAAGATGTGATCTATTTGTATGTTTTCCTAAGTTTGAATTTATATTTTGCAGCATAGTAATTATTATTTTAATTTAAAATATTCATTTTTATTTATTGATTAATTATAAATTAACTTCAGGTATATTATTTAAATTAGGAGATTAAAAGATTATACCAAAATAAGTATTTATTTTATTTTGATCTCTTAAATTTATATTAACAAATAAGTAGATTCAAATATATATATATATATATTTCAATTAACTACATTTTTATATGAAGTATAAAAAGAAGATATATCATGAAGTCTCTTGTATTTTGGAATGTTCTACAATGTATTTGTGTTACATAAACATATGTGTTTTGTATTTAGAATTCAATAGGTGAAGATTGATGTGCAGTCATTTATTTAGATGTGAAGTTAATGTCAATTGAAAATCTATTCCATAAAGCATAATCTGATCACATGCATATATTTTAAATGTTTATTTGACATAAATATTTTGATTTCAATTTACACCCATTGTTAATAAATTTTGAATTTAAAACAAGTAAACTTGCTTCATTGTCATTCATTTTACAATGCAAATTTATTGGTTAACCATATTTAGATGAAATGATATTAACTAATTAATTATACTATATATGTCATTTGAATCAGTTACAAAATAATTTTAAAAACAACACCACAGTATAGATAAGGAAATGTAATTACATATTTTTTTTGTAATGAATTTAATGTTTATGATCTGAACAAGCATAGATTTTTTGTATGGAAATAGATTAATTGATTTGATATTTTTAAATGTTTAATGAGTGGTTGGAGCTTTATTGTAATTGTGTTATTGGTAACAAGTAATAGTTATATTATGATAGAAATTATGTATGAATTGACTTGGTGATGGATAAAGCTACAAATATTATAACTATTGAAGATGAGAAAAGGTAATTGCAATTAAATGCTCGTGTATTTTAAAATCATTATTGATTAAAGTGAATATTACATTAAGTATGTGTACAGCCATAATGATTGTAATATAAAATTATAGAGCTGGTAATAGTAGTATATTTTATTATGTTACCAATTAGAGTGATTTGTTTTGATTATATTTGAAGTTCTTTGGTGTGGATTGTAGATTTGGTTTAAATAGTAAATTTTAATATTAATATTTAATTATATAAACATTAACAATTTTTCATAGGCCTTGGCAGTTATAGTCTAAAGTTTTAACAACCTCACTTTATTAAATGGAAGAGTAATTGGATATGATTTGTCAATTGTGTTTGATTAAGCATCAAATAGTAATCTCATTTATTTTACATATTGTTAAGATTGGATATTGAAAATCTTAAGGTTATTAAATAAGACAGTTTTATTTTATAATATTTTAAGTTGATGAAAGTGGAAAGAACTGTTAGATTATTATTATTATTATTATTATTATTATTATTATTATTATTATTATTATTATTATTATTATTATTATTATTATTATTATTATTATTATTATTATTATTATTATTATTATTATTATTATTATTATTATTATTATTATTATTATTATTATTATTATTATTATTATTATTATAAAAAATACATGTTATTGTCAAAACATGCACACACCTTCAGTATACATATATTGAATAGATGCTTAGATAAGATATGCTATCAAAATTGTTTATTTAAATTATAACAAAGGCATCTTAAGTGTATTTATATAATTTTATTTATTACTTTGGGTTAGACTCAAATTTAGACAATATAAGCCTATTAAAGACTTAATTGGATTAAAATGTCTAAGGATGCATTAAAATATTATCTATGTCTTCTTGCCATATCCATATCTTCATTCACTCCATACACCCCAATTCCAAGCATCACCATTCTATAGATAGATAGATGGATAGATAGATAGATAGATAGATAGATAGATAGACAGCCAGACAGATAAATAGACAGCCAGACAGATAAATAGATAGATAAATAGATAGATATATAGACATGCAGACAGACAGACATACAGACAGGCAGATAGATAGATAGATAGATAGATAGATAGATAGATAGATAGATAGATAGATAGATAGGTAGATAGATAGATAGATAGATAGATAGATAGATAGATAGATAGATATCACTGAGTTGGCATTCATTCTATTCATTTATGTACATTGAGATTAATACTCCAACACTGATTTATTAATTAAATAAAATACTCTCAATCCAAGGCACAAGATAAAACTTTTTAAGAGAAAATACCTGTTTTTCTCTTTTCCCTCAATCCATTTATAGAGGCTTATCTAAAGTATTTTGGAAAGAAATGAATTGAAATAAAAGAGAGAAGATAGATAAGCCTTTTCTCATAAAAAGTTTTATATTGTGCTTTGGATTGAGAGTATTCATTTATTTAATAAATCAGTGTCAGAGTATTAATCTCAATGTACTATATAATATTAACCACTGTGAAGTTTATATATAATAAATTCTTATAAGGTGAATTGTAGTTTTTCGATTTTTTCATTTTTTCTTTCTAAAACTTTTTTGCCATTTTATGCATCTAAATCTTTTTTTATCTTTCTTGATGACTATGTCTGAAATGCATTCAATCTGTTTCTATTTTTTTATTCATTGACCATGTTTTAGAATAATATAATTTTATACTTTATATATAAAATTTAATTCATATTTTCCTTAATTCTCTCTTTACGATCCTCCAAATATTTTCTTTCTCATAATATGTTCATTCTTTGCTAATTCTATTTTTCTTTTGACTTCATCTTCACTTTTTTCATCCTCACTAACTATTTAGTCAAATATCTAAATTCATTTATTCAACAAACTATATTATCATGAATTTCTACTTATGCTTTTTTGTATTCCTCTGTATTGATAAATACTTGGTGTTCTCACCATTGAATTCTCTAATTTATTCAGCATATTCTGAAAACAATTTTCATATTCAACTATAAGATCCATATGCTTTGTAAATGCTTTTATTATTCTACCTCCAATATTACTATTCCTAATATTTACCTAAAATATCTTCTAAATAAATATTTAAAAAGTCAGCTAATGTATGACATCCTTCTCTAACTCTTTCCTGTATATTAACTTTATTAGTCTTAATAGTCTCCAGTGTGATTCTTATACATTATGCAATATACTTGCTCCAAACCAGTCTTCTCTCTTTCCAAAATATTACTTTATTTTTTAAGATGGTTATTCCAGATTTCTCTATCCAATGTTCTTTCCAAATCCATGAAACGTATATGCCAATATCTTTATTTTTCCCCAATGTATCTTTCTGCAAATTGTTTTAACAACACAAATAGCATCTGCTATACTTTTCTCTCTCTGAAAACCAAACTGTTCTTTCCCAATATAATATTCTATATTCCCATAAATTTTTAAGTTAAAATCCTCAATAATATTTTTGAAGCATGAGAGAATGGCCTTATTTTCCTGGACTCTTCACATCGGACTGCTTTTTTATTTGTAGCAATTACAATCATTATAGTTCTCAAGAAAATTTAGGCCAAGCTCCACTATTATATATCAAATTGCAAAGTTTATTTTCTTCATAGTAATTTCTTCATATTTTTCAAAAGTTATAGGTTTTTTTTATCAAAACTTTTCATTTGTTCAATTGGCTTTAGTAGTTCATCTGTCAATATGTGCATATCATTAACATCTACTTCAATTTTTTTCTAAGTAGATATTGAATATATTCTTTACATCTTTTCAATATATCATCACTATAACTTAATCTCCTTCTATTCATATCAACTATTTCATTTGTTAATATTTTTATTCTTCAAATGATCTTTCTAATTCTATCAAATATCAGATCATAAACCGTGAGGATTGCCAATTCCTCAACAAGCTTTATAATAAATGCTTAGCCAAAGAAAGCATTTAAAATATCTCTGTCAGGAACCCCCCCCCCCAATCCCTGACCATGGTTTCGTGCTTTGTGGGGGGGGGGGTTCCTGACAGAGATATTTTAAATGCTTTCTCTGGCTAAGCATTTATTATAAAGCTTGTTGAGGAATTGGCAATCCTCACGGTTTATAACTTACAAGCTTAAGAGAATAGGGTCATGTGATCTATGACTCTTATTTTGACTATCAGACCATACTCTCTTATATGCTGAAGCACTACTATCTCTCTAAATTCTTCTTCCAATTTTTGTTAAATCTGTTTCACTTCTTACTTCATTATTTATTTGCCGATATTCTCTTTGACATTCCTCAGTAATGACATTCTTCCCTCATACTTACATTTTTTCAAACATTTCTTCTGTTATCCAAGTCATTTAACTACCTTAATTCCTATTTTATTTTTTTTGTTTTGATATTCCTTCTTTAATTCTATACCAACACTTATCAGAATTATTCCTGCCTTCCTCCTCTCTATCAATCTCTTTATTATATATTTTCATATTATATCAATTTTTTTTATCCACTTCTCTTAATTTATCTAAATTTATTTTACATATCTTTTCCTTTTTATTGTTTTTAAACTCAACTATAATTTAGTCATAACTAAATTATGATCACAGTTAATATCAGCACCAGGATAAGTATGCAAAACTTTAATAACATTCTGAATGAATATATAGTCCAGTAGTCTTCAACCACCGGTCCGCGGCCCGGTGCTGGTCCGTAGAAATTTTTTGCTGGTCCGCAATAGACTGGCAAGAAAGTTTTAATAACAAAATAATAAGATTTTAAACTTTTAATTAATATAAACAATTTTTATTTATTTTTTCATCGCATATTTATGGGGGGGGGGTAGAATTAAATTTTTTATTACTTTTCTAAAAAAATTCAAAATTAAAAAAAAAAAAAAAGTTTTTTATTATACAAATGCCATATATATATAACTTCATCTAAGGCTAAGCTGTTTACATCTTTAAGAAAATTTATCTATAGACTTCTGCTGGTCCATGAAACCTTATCCTTATTTTTGCCAGTTCGCGAAACCTTATCCTTATTTTTACCAGTCCGCAGGTGTGAAAAGGTTGAAGACCACTGGTCTATATAATATTGTTTTCTATCACATATGTACAATCTTCTTAGACGATTTTTAAATCAAGTGTTTGCAACCACAAATTTATTCTCCTTACAAAATTCCACAATCTGACTACCTCTTTCATTCTTTTTACCAATATCATATTATCCAACATCTTCATCTTCATTACCTTTTCTCACAACATCATTCCAATCTTACAATAGCAATATACATGTATTACTTTCACATTATGCAATTTGTTTTTATCATTTCATATTAATCAACAATTTAAATAACATCACGACAAAGAGTTGATATATAAACTTTATGAATAACAAATCACTAGGAATTGCAGTTATAGTTATCATCATAAATGTATCATAAAAAAACCTACCTTTGCCACATTATTTCAAATTTTTTCAAAAGTAATGCCAACTCCATTTACCACTCTATTACTACCAGAATAAAATAAATTTACTATTTACTTCTTGACAATCTTTCCATCTCACTTCTCTTAATCCTATATCATATTTATTTTCATTTTCCTTTTTCAAAATTTTCTAATACTCCACCACTTTTCAATGAGCTTATATTTCAAGTACCCAACTCTCAATAGATCTTTTTCCTATGAACAATTTTTATGAGGATTTCACAGATTTATAATATGATTAGCCTCATGCCTATTTTTGCGGGACCATACACCAAAACATTCCGTAACTAAGATTTTTATACAAATATGAAGCAATATTGTGAACATATTCATAATAAAACACTAGTGAAGAATAAGATTAAGTAGTGTTCCACTGTCTTCTTTTTGCCAGTAATAATCTTAAAATAAACCAGAACTATTTTTCTCAAACTAATTGATTTGTCAGTTAATGTTGACATAATAAATGTAAGAGTTATATTAACTTTGTTATAACTATTATGCTCCAGATAAATAATAGAGATAATTTGTTGTGTAAAGAATATATAACATGCATGCTATTCTCTTTTCTTGATGGGGGATAGAGCTTCAAAATTGTCCAGATTTCAGAAGCTATGCCACCAAATCCAGGAGATTTAAAATGTAAATAAAAGGCAAAAGTGTAGATAATGTAAATAATTATCATTTCTTAATTTTACATATTTGTAAGTGCAAGCTATATATAAGTCATGTGACATCTGACTTGTTACTATTACTATTAATGTTCTACTGTTTTTGTCTCTTTTATTGGATATAATTTTATAGAATTAATTTTGTTTAAATTTACAAATTTTATTTCATGGAATTAGGAGCACTAGAATTTAACTTGCACAAAAGTGCTTCTTATCCATGCAGCAGCCCTGGTTATGACATATACATGCTTTCATGGTATTTTTTTATTATAATTCTTTAGGTTCAGTTTAAAATTTGGTTTGTTCATCTGTCATCATCTTTTTTAGTGGCAAGTCAAATCCAAATACTTTTCAGTCCTTTCACTAATATCAGTGATACGTATTTGTTCCTTCATCTACCTATTGTTTAAGATTTATTCTTATTAATTACAACATACATTTGTTCAATATTTAGCGATGTGGTCTGTTGTTTACTTCTCAATTATTTATTTAAATAAACGCATTTATTAAAATAAAAATAAAAACCAAACAGATTTGCATTAAAAATATGTTAAAGTTTTTTTTTTTTTTAAGTGTCATAGCATCGGCCGGGATGCGAACCCGCAACCCGGGCAACTGCCTGCAAGTGCAAGGCAGTCGCGCTGACCTCTCGACCACCAATGCAAGACAAAGTTATTTATAGTTGTTACCTTTTTCTACTTTATTTTTATCAATCTTTATTTTCTTTTTTCTTTAAAAGAAGAATGCCTATTAATCATTGCTTTATTGATTATAAGATTTATCTTTAATCTTGCTTTTCATCTGATTATCTTATGTAATATTTCTTAAAGTTCGGTTTTATTACGTGACTAAAGCAATTCTTCAGCTGTATAATAAAGCTAAATGAAATAATCTTAATTTATTTTTATTCTTTTAATTTTCTGTTTTAATTCACAAAATATTTCCACACAACTCTTGCAGGAAGAAATAAAAAGATAAATCCCCCCACCTGCTGTTAAGATTAATCTTTAATGCAATAATCATTACTGTTGCGTTTTGCTTAACATTTTCCACAATTTGATATTCTAAACCTATGTCGTGATGATCCAAAGTGTTAATCACCATATAAATGTTTATAAAGTCATACAAACATGTTCAATTCGGATTGAAACAATAACTTGATATAAAATTTTATGTTAGGAATAAAGAACAAACTAGGACAGAAATTTTTCAAAATGTCTAATGCATTTTTCTATTTTCTTTAACCAAAAAATAAAATTTAAAAAAAGTTTTTTTTTTTAATTGAAATTTTTTTTTTATGACCTAGTTCAGTTTTCAGGCGCCATATTGCATTTTTTTAATGAAAGCAGATCTAGCAATGCGAATCCGGGTTTAGAAATATATATATAACTTTATACTTTTATAAAGTAAGCCACTTGTATTGAGTTTTAAGTTTTTAGGTTGTCAAAAAAGAAAGCTTTATAAAGTTAGTGAGCTGCCTTGGGTGTTTTTTTTTTTTAAAAAAAGAGATTTACTAGATTTAAGACGTAAAATTTTTATTTCTAACTATTTTTTTTTAATCAACTGATGTACGTATATATCATACACATATGCCATATATATATATATGTTCGATGACATATGCAAACCTCCTCATATTTAGGAAAAAAATTGAAAAACAAATTACTCTGAAGATTCTAAACTTTTTATTTGTTGTTCATTTATTTTTCAGTTTGTTCAATTTTAGACACTTGTTTTTTACTACTGATGGAACTTTTAACAATTATTGTGAACACTGTTTACAACGTCTCTACAACTATCTTTATAGACACTGTTTACGTCGTCTCTACAATTATATAGCATTAATTTCCCAGATGAGGGCTTGTATGATCAAGCCGAAATGATGGAATATTTAATTAAAATCGTACACGGATGAACCTGCAAAATATGTCCTTTATATATATTCCACAACTTTATCTTATTACTACATATTTTTTAGCATGCACAATTTTTACCAATTAACTTTCAATAAATATCTTATGTTAATATATTTGAAATTATTATATTTGATATAAGACTTGATATATAACTAGAATTTATTAAACTGCAAATAAAAAATTGTAGTAGCAAATTAAGGTTGTATAATATACACCAAAAAACAAAAACAAAACACAATCTTAGTCTATGAGATTTTTGTGACTATGTTAATCTAAGCTTAACTGATACTATTTGCTAAATATCTTTTTTTAACTTCAGAAAAGCTGTAGAAAATCAACAATTTTATTTAATTCGATTACATCTATTTTTTATATTTTATATATATATATTTATTATTATTATTGTTGTTGTTGCTGTTGTTGTTATTATCATCATCATTGTCATTATTATTATTATTATTATTATTGTTATTGTTATTATCATTAATATTATTATTATTATTGTTGTTGTTGTTCTTATCATCATCATCATCACCATCATTATTATTGTTGTTGTTCTTATTATTATCATCATCTTTATTATTATTATTATTGTTGTTGTTGTTGTTGTTCTTATTATTATTGCTATTATTTTTTTATTTTGGTATTTTTTAAGACTCAGATGTAATATGACTGGGATAGAAAATGTTGAATAATTAAATCTTTTATCCAATTAGGACAATGTATATGTCATAAATTTTAGATTATATTTATATGGTCATATTCTTACTTATCAATCTTTACAGTTCATAATATTTTTTTGATTTTGGCATGACAAAATATGCTCATCTTTTTTCAAAAGTCATATATAGTATAGGCTAATTTTAAGCTAAATTATACATAAAATATCTACAAAATTTTCAAACATCATTTTAAGTATTTTTAAACCAATATCCTTCTGCCTAATTAATATTTAAAAAGTATTAGTTAAGAGTTTTTTTGGTGTCTATATCTTTATATTTGAAATACAGTAGAATGTATGGTAATTGTAGAATAATAAATTACTTAATTCTTTTCTCATTGGTTTTCTATTCCATTTTCACATAGAATAAGGTTGAGTAGTCTGTGACCCCAGACCTGTATCTTGTTTCTGCCTTTGTCAATAAAGTTTAGAATGCATAACTAGATATAATAGCACTGAACATCTAGCAACTATCTTCCATTCTATTTTAAACGATAAATGCAGAAACCAGAAACTAGGATGGGATTTAATTCACTAGCATTTAATAGTCTTATTATTTATCCTTTAAAAGAGATGGGGTTAGTCTATACAGCTGTTCTTGTTTTAATATTGATCATAAAATTGCATTTATATGTTTTTTTTCCAGAAGGTTAGTGATGATAGGATTTTAGTAGTAATTACATTTTGGTTATCTAATATTAAATATTAAATGTATTTCTAAAATGTCAAACTGCTAGTTAAACTTTTCAAATACATTCCACTGTTAATAGTAGCACAGAGGTTAATATATAACATTGCATTTTGAGTGATGTTGTTGTTCTCTCTTTGTCATGTGTAACTGGACTGATCAGTGACCGTACAAAAAGCCCAGATTCAATCCCGATGCTAGAAATGAGAGGACAGTGATACCACTTGAAATGTGTGCTGGTACAGGTTCAGCACAAAATGCAACTTAAGGATCATTTGTCTTTTAAGATGTCTTTATGTGTTTTAAGTATATGTATATGTAGTGAAGTGAAGATTATGAAGTACATTTATAAAAGACATTACACATGGAAGAAAAGAAATGAAGTTGAATTAATTCATGTGTATGTATTTAATTAAAAAGCATATATATATTAAATTTTAACTGAGGTTTAAAGTTTGTATCTTAGTTGGGGGTAATTTATAGTTTAATAAATATTTAATGATAATTATTAATGTAGTTCTCTAGAGTGGAATATGTTTAACACTTATAAATCAAAATGCAACAATTTACTATTGATAAATACTGAACATATGATAAAGATATATATATGAGAGATTGTGATATAAACCAATTAATGAGTGCTTGGTCAGCATATAATGCATTTCGGGATCATTTGTCTTCTAAGTTGTCTGTATTCATGTATTTCAAAAATATGTATGATGTGGGGATTATTAAGTATATTCACAAATAATATTTTAATATAACAATATGTATTATAGAAATAGTTATTTTTTGGAGGGGGATAAATGTTTAGGTAATTGGCATTATATACTAACTTGCTAGCTTTTAGTAACAATGAAATGTTTTTGAAAAGGTTGAATAAAATTTTGAATTTTTCTAAAGATATTCAGTATTTATTATAGGGTTGATGGAAACAGTCCAACATATCATTACTAATATATCATTTTTTATTCAATTCATCAACATTACAAAAGTACTGAACAAATGGGAGTTGTAGGCAAATTTGTAAATAATGCTCAAGATTAGCTTCTGAGCATGGTTTTATCAAGTATGATCAATGTTTATTATGTCAGTATATATAATTAATCAATAAAAAAATTATCTGTTACTGACACTTCCATAAAAATTTCATAAAAAAGTTAATTCTTTGTTTAAATAAAAGTCAACACCAATTAAATTTATTTTAGTAAAGAAATAAAATAATTTATAATGAATTAATATATATGTATGTATTTCAAGGTTATTGCACCATTTCATAATTAAATTATAATTCACCTAATTAACAATCTTGCTTAAAATATAAATACAATATCAATTTGTATTACAAACAACAAATAAATAGCAAGTGTCTTATTTCTTTAAAGTTTGAAATTATTAATATCTTTTTAGCGCATATATATATATACAGTTTAATTTTACATTAAATTGAAATATAATTACCTAATATAGTTTATCACATGATTAATCATATTCTTTATACATGCACTAGATATAACATTGTTCACAAAATTACTTATATTACTTTATTCAAGTAAACAGTTCAAAACAATGAAAAAGATTAATTCGAATGTTACATTCGATTGACCAATATATAATTAATATATAAAAATGCAGACACCATTTTTTATACTACTATTATTTAGGCCCATTATCTATATTTGAAGTCTAGCCAAATATGACTTTTTTTTTGGCTCTTATAAGTATTTAAACAGGATTGGTTTTAGATATGGGGGGGAGGAGGGACCAATGAATAAAAAATCCTTATACCCACATTATTCCACTCTTGGAAGTTCTGAAAGCAATATTTCCTCTTCCATACTTTTTTCTGTAAACAGTTGTTGGAGGTGTCTTTTCTGTCAGTATATTATTTGAAGGATTTTCTATTTTTAATCTTTACAATTCATGTAAATTTATGATACTCTTTACTGCAATATACATTGCTGTCTTGTGTCATGATTTGAGAGGTCCCTCTATCGGCAAAATAAAGATATTGCTTGACTATTATAAATTTCAAGGTGCATTTGATACAGGTTTTAGCCTGTCTTAAAAGTATTTACATATACTTCACTTTTTCCAATTTTATATTTGGCTTATTTTCTATTCCAATTCTTAATTTTAATGTGCTTATGATAACTGGGCATTAAATCCTTACCCAAGAATATGAAAAGCATAACTTTAAATGTTAATTATTCTCTCATAACTAAATACATTAAAATTATAACTGTTGTGAATAAGTATATTTTTGATTTTACATAAAGGTACACAAAACAATTAATGAACTAGGGAAATTTTTTAATATGTGCAAAAAACAATATTGGTACTTGCTCTATGATAATTTATATAATAGATTGTTTTTTTCTTCACTAGTAAAAATTATAATTATAAATATGCGATTTTTTTCACATGCGTTAGTGAAGCGATGCATCATGTCAAATTGTACTAAACAATGCAATCCTGGATAGAATCATTATTAACATTCAAAGTGATACTTTTAATGTGATGTGGTGTACATTATTAGGGCTATCCAATAAATTTGAGTAAATAAATTGAAAATATTAATGGTAAAGATTTCCTTATTGATACTTTATCAGAATTAATTGAGAATCCTGTTATTTTGAAAACTCTGATTAAATTGTTCCATTCTTTTACAAAAGCATATAGTAATACAAATAAAATGTCTATTGTTTTATTGTTATTAAAGGCATATATATATATATATTATAATAAAAATAATAATTATTTTTATTGTTATTAAAGACATATATTATAATAAGATATAATAAAATATCTATATATACAACAAAAAAACATGAAAAAAATAAATTTTCAATAGAAAAGCTTTTTTCGATACATACAATTTGTATCTTTTTCAATATGTCTGCTGACGATTACCGTTAAATACATATAGCGACATCTATTCATAATAAAACCAACTAAAACAATATCAACATCATTATTTTACAAATATATACAATACAACATAAAAATTATATATATTCCTTCATTGAGTATAGGATATTCAAATATACTCAAAAACATATAAAATATATTAATATTGATATTTTGCCTATCTATCTTTCCATTCATCTAATTTTAGCCAATTATTAGTCAAATTAATTGAACCTTTATAAATGTTCATGCAATTACTACCATTATTTTTAATATAACTAGTTTCATATACTTTACGCCTATTAACATTTTTCAAGTAATTTAGTGCAAATATATTTTTAGTACAATCTATTTTATGACCATATTCCAAATAATGTATAAACAAAGCGGATTTATCATCTCTCCTATTTATTGCTGCGTTATGTTCTTTAGCTCTTATTTCTAATTGTTTACATGTATGTCCATAGTATACTCTTTTACAAATACCACATATAATTTTATAAACCATTCCCTTCTTATATTTTAAATTATCCATTATTTTATAGTTACCTATTAATTTATCCAAATCTTTACTATTTGCCCAACCTATATTTATATCTTTTTTATTATTTACATAATTTTTTAATAATGCATTATATATTTTAGGATGATATGAAATTTTTATCCATTTATTATTAGATTTATTACATCTATTATATTTATTTTTATAAAAAAATATTATCTATACATTTACTTTTATAACCATATTTAATATATAAATTTTTAAATTGTTCTTTATGTAATTTAGCTATATTTTCATTCGTATTATATCTATCGTTTTTAATTTTAAAATTTTTAATTACTGCAAGTTTTTGGGTCCATGCCTATTGTTTAAAAATAACAACATAAAAGAAGTTTTAATTCTTTTTATATGGATTAAAGACATATATATATATTATAATAAAAATAATAAATTTAACGGTTTACAAACTATTATAAACAATCCTTAAATCCGCAGAAGTACTTTCGGTTAATTTCTTAAACCTGCCTCAACTGCCATTAAATTCAAAATTAAATTTAATTAACGGACATTTTATTTATATATATATGTTTTCTGGATTAACGATGTTTATTAGAATAAAATACACATTGTCTTACCAACATTTGAAAAAAAAAAGCTTCATAAAACTTCTTTCTCCCATGACAATATTCATTTAAACATATATAAATATAATACAAATAAATTGCTCACTAATTGAAAACTATTGCAATAACAATATTTATTTACCATATTTATTATTTTTGTTATATATTGCAAATAGTGCATATATATAGAGAGAGATAACTTTTATTCTATTTTTTTACATCAGTAAATTTGAAAAATCTAATTAAAATTTTTTAATGCAATCTTTCAAATAAATACTGTAGTCAATTACAAAAAAGGATTAGAGTATTAAGATAGTAAAAATTAATAATTGTCATAAGCCACATGCAAACTTATTTTTACAAACATATCAAGTAATTGTTGATTTTTACATTTGTAAAGACTTCCAAACTTTTCTTTGGGCATGATATATTATATATCAATGATGGTTAAAAATATAATGTCAACTTTGATTTGCTTACTAAATTGGTTTTAGACAAAAAGAAAAACTATTGGTATGTATGTATGAAATTGAATATTCTAAAGTTATGCATCCTAGCTGATCAAAAATATTTTTTTTAAAAACATAAAAGTGATCAATTGATTACTTTTAAATTATTTATAAGATATCAAATAATTAATGTATTCTGGCATATACAGTTTCATAATGTCTACAAAATATTTGTTGTCATTTTAATGATGTTTGTAAAGTGGTGTGGAAATGTATATCATGATTTTAGAATTCAGTTTATGAGTTTCATTTTCAAATAATGCCGTTCCAGTCACTTTTCCAGGTACAATTAATTTATATAGATTCATTGCCTTTAAATAGACTTAATAGAAATTTATTTTTAATAATTTTATGAAAAATATATATTGAGACATTGGACATAATATTTTGCAAGTTTAACATTAGGTTTTCAAAGGAATAATATTTTAAGCAATTTCAAACAGCTAATATGTAACAATTAACAGTGCTTAGATTATAAATACATCTACAACTTGCAGATTATTTTCTACTCATAAAATGGGGACCAACAATCAAGTAGATCTATCTGATATAAAATACTATTTACCACTCAAAGAAGTATGGAGAGATGTATGTTGGGAATAACAAGAAGAGATCGAAAATGCAATGTATGGATAAGAGAACAAACAGGTGTTACTGACCTCATTGAAAAAATTAAAAGATTGAAGTGGAGTTGGGATGGACATATTGCTAGAAGAGATGATAATAGATGGACAATTGAAATTTTAAACTGGATTCCAAGAGATTGTAAAAGACCCAGAAAGAGACCACATGTGAGATGGATGGATGAAATAAGAAAGTGTGCAGTGTAGGGGTGATGTGGAGAAGAGAAGCTTAAGATCGGAGATGGATTAAACTTGGAGAGACCTTCATCCTGCAGTGGATTGATAATGGTTGATAATGATGATGAATGTAGAATAACTATTAGTTTATTACTATTAATGATGAATAACTGTCTTTTCTTAAAATCATTTACAAGCAATCATAATAAAGTTATTTTTTGTGTACAGTATTATATTGTTTTTTGAAAATAAGTGACTAGATATAAAATGTTCTGGCCAGTCAATTTGATTTTTAAAACTTTATGATGAGAAAAATGATAATACTGTAAATCGATCTGATGTTCCAAGAACTATGGTAATTACAGATGCTAACATATAATGAAATAAAATATAAGGATGACTATTTTTTTACATGTCAAAGCATCAGCCAGAAAGCAAACTCTGGGACAACTGCTTGTCAAGTAGCCATGCTAACCACTTGGCTACCAATGCTTGACTAAAGATGAGTATTTGTCTGAATTATTGTCATTTTATTTGCAATTATATATATTGGACTGCTCCCAAATTATCTAGCTAAAGTGTTAAAAGTTTTTTTAAAAATTCAAACATTATTTACACTTTTCAAGTACATTCAATTGTTAGTTATAGCACATAGGTTGAATGATCTTAAATTCAGTATTCCCATATCTAATGTTTCCCAGTTCAATACCCATAGTAGTATTGCTACATATCTGACCAGCAACAATTTAACAAAAAAAGAAAATATATCTTGAACATTGTATTACATACAAATCTGTGTGCTATTACTAATAATTGAATATATTTAAAAACATAAACAAAGTTCAATTTTTCTAAAAAAAAACATTAACAATTAGTTATAAATAATGGAAATAGTTCAGCATATAGTTAAAAGTTATAAGGATAAATAGAATACACTAATCATTGATGGTAGCTTATAACAAAGTGTATGCAGCGATGTCTCAAATTGATTAAAGATTTTTATTTTGGAATAATATAATTACTTGTGAGAAATTCTTAACATGATAATTTAAATTACCCAACATTGTTATATGATAATTACAATAGTGATTTGTATTGTCACAACCAAGATATATTGGCAAGGAAAAGATCGATCAAAAAACATTATTATTCCTGAAAAATATATTTTTATCAAGTCTTATTTTTTATTATTAAGCCTATAATTGAAGAAATCTAAAAATTGAATGAATGTACACAATGTAAGAAAATAATCAAACTATATTAATAGTTTTCTAATATTGAAGCTTTACAATTTCATAAAAAAATATATAGATGTTATTTTTATGCCAAAATAATCAGCTTGAAAATTTGTATACAGTATAGGTTTTCTTTAGTGTAAAAATATACACATATTTTAACATCTCATTATTTATTTTTAATAAGTATTATTTTATTTTTTATGGCGTAGCATAAAACCCTCTTAACAGTTTATCCTCTTGCCCAGAAGGTTTCATATTTATTATCTTAGAACATGATCCAGGTCAACCTTTTCAAATATTAAACTATTATTAAATATAATATTTGCACGTTTTGTTAAACTTACATTAAATTTATTAATTCTTTTCAAATCTAATCACGATACTATTTATTAGCGTAATTATTATTTAAATGCATAAATGTATAAAATGCGCTAAAATGCATGAACACATGAGGCCTTGAAAGTACTTAGCCACATACTTAGATACATATATTTAGTTTATATCAATCTACAGTATTAAGAATTCTTTGACTTCAGATTTGGGTGTTCGTGCGCTTTAGCACATTTTATATATTTATACACTGGAATAATTAGCCACAAAGTATAAACTTTTTGCTCATTTTTATTATTATTTAATTATTTGTCAATGCCCTAAACTTTTGTATAATATGACAGCTCCATATGTCTATAAAAGTTGAAAATTTTATAGACTTAACTCTTTTTTATAAAATAAAATGCTACATTTATTTATAAATGCAATGGCATTTTGTTTGATAAAGAAATTTTGCTTCATATAATAAATTTGGGGGTAGGCTTAAACTTTAACTACTGTGATACTTTCTTATGCCTTATTTTAATCATCATTTTAAAAAAGGATGTATTGTCAAGTATAGGTAACCACCTTATATTCAGTTACAGCTTATTTAGATGATAATATGATATAATTTGCTGCATATGCCTAATAGTATTACAATTTTATTTTCTAAAGTTATGTTGACATTTACTGTGCCTTTCTTGTATCAAAACTTTTATCCAAAAGTCATTTAATACAACATGAACATTATTAGATTAGTTAGATACACATTTTTATAACAGATAATATGACTACATGACTTTACATTATAACAAGATGTATTGTTACATTCTTATTCATGTTTTTATGAAACTTTTTCTCAGATGTCACCTAGTGTATAGTGGTACACTAACTGAATATACAGATTTATGTCTATTGGTATGAATATATGTTTTATGTTTTTCTATATTACAAGTTGCTATTCGATGCTGCATGTAATTGAATCTGTACCAGATAAATAGATATTATGAGATATTGTCTATTGATATGCTTTTATTTAAGCTTTAATTTGTTATCCCAAGTATTAGATATTATTTTAGTAATCATAATATTTTATGATTTAATATTTTCCCATACTTGTTTATAGTTTCTTTTATACAGTTGAGAACTAAAATTAAAATGTTTATATAATATTATCATAAATAAAATAAGTAATTTCTTGAAAAAAGTTATCTAGAAATAATTTTTCAGAATGAAGTCATTAAAATTAAGTATTTTGAAAAAGTATGTCTTTTTTTTATTCCCGTAATTTTTTTATTCTTGATTATGATCTGCTAGATGGATAGAAAATCTCCAGCTGGTAATAATCAATTCCAACCTATCTTGTCAATTTTTATTTAGTTAGTTTTTTGAAATGATTTGTGGAGTATAAGCATGCAGGTGATTGGTAGTGCATAGTTTCATTCAGTTGACTATACTGTCTTTTGTTTAGTGTAGCCTCAACCAAGAATATTTTGCCCTTTAATTTGTTGTTGTATTACACAAATCATTGTCAATCATTCCTCTTTTAGTAAAATATACTATTTTAAGATAACCTTGATGTTATTGGTTTTATTATTTTTTTCATTTATTTACTATTTATTAAACTTTAAAATAAAAATTACAAGAGACTTGACATTAATAATCATTTGTCCAGTACTTATTTAACCTGATAAACATTTGTGAAAAATTACATGTAATCTGAGTTTGAATTCCATTTTTAAAATCATTATATGAATCACACAGGACATACTAAAAATTGAAATTTATACTAATTCTACTACGAATGGTTTTCTTTTTCGACTACAACTAACTTTATGATGATACTGGCTAATATTTTAAAGGTAATTTTGTTAGATATATTACTATTCTATAAAAATAATACTCTCCTTGCCTTTGTACTGAAAATATTCTAATTATTTTTGTGAGATGCATTCTAATTCATTAATTCTTTATAATTACACAACTGATGACATTTTATTTTAATTGTTTTAGTGGTTGTACTTAATTCCACCATTAAATTCTACTTTTGGAAACATTCAAAATACAATAATAAAACAGAATTATTTCTAAAAGTTTTATTACTTTGATAGAATCTGCAACGGGGAATTTTTTGTTTTAATTAACATTTTCAGAGGCCTAGAATGTGGCTGGCAACAAGCTATCGAATTTAATATTTCCTTTTAGTTATTTTTTAATATGATTATAAAAACAGAAGAAATTATACATTGATTGTAATTAAAATAAATGTGGATCCACAAAGTTATATAAATGATTTACAGTACTTTGAAATGACGGACGTAATTCGTCAGTTTTATAGCCCTTCCAACCATTCGAATAGTAGATCCTTCTGCGATATTTTTTTTGATTGCTTCCATAAGAATAGGCGATGTGGTACGTGCAACAGTTACAATAAAGGACCCATCAGTCTCTCTGCACAAAAAAGCCGTCGAATTGTCCCTCCACCCGAGTGAAAAGACTTACGGTGAACGTAAATAAATCACGGCAATGTTTTAACAACATGTTAACGTTTTTTGTATCCATAAGAAAAAAACAAAAATTAAATCTTCTCAATAGAATTTATAAGACATTTAGTAATATTTTTTAAACGTAACAGTCCTTTATAATTCATATCTTAATATTGTTTAAATTTAACAAGTAACACATGTTCGGTAAAATATTTTTGAGAAAAAAAATACTTCGACCCCATGAAAATGGATACTTAAAAGTTAAATGCCTGGAGAACTTCTGTATTACAGATTCTATTAGAATACCAATATAACTTTTTTAACTCATAGTTGTTTTAGTTTCTACTTTTGTACATCTGGTGACCAATAAGTCTAAATAATAATGTTATGATCTAAATTATGTTATTAGTAATTGATAGCTCTTAATTATAATGACATTTTGCTTTACAGATTATAAAATAATAATAATTAAATACAAAGTATGTACGTAATAAATATAAACTGTCATCTAGAATTTTAACTTGTTTTAAATTATTACTTTCTTTTTCATACCACTAAATTTGTGAAAAGAAAACAAAAGGCTACCTTTTTTTTTTTTTTTGCTTTTAGATAAATTTTTCTTTAATTAAAAATCTTATTGTTTGTAACTTAAAAGAGAAAAATTATTTAAATTTTACTTTCATAATTAATTAACCGCAGCAACGACAATAAAAAACAAAAGATGCATTTTATATATTCAGCGAGATTTTAATTTATATACATTTAAATATATAAATATTAAAATAATGTCGTTCATATTTGAAACAACATTGTAAGTAATGCAAATAAGTTTCTATTTTACAAAAAAAAAAAAAAAAATTAAAATGCGCTGTAAAGCTTTAAAAGAGAAATAGCTGTTAAACGACTTTGTTATATATAATAAGTAAAAAAAAAAAGTTTCAAAAAGTAAATAGATTTATTTATTTATAAATAAATACATTATTTCATCCATCATCGTATAAAAACTGGAAAAGTAAAAAAATGGAATCAATATTTTTTTTAAATTTATGAAAGTCATATCATAATTATAACCATAGTTTGTTTTTATAATTAGTACATTGGAAGATTTATTTGAAATTTTAATTCCAAGCAAAAAATATTTGAATATTCATGTACTAATCAACTGAAAAACTAGCTAGAGTGAGGGAGCTTCCTGGGAAAAAATCTTAAACGTGACTCTCACCTAAATATTTTCTTAGTTTCAACTAAATCTAATTCAAATTCCAATACATGGGTATAGAATGTGGACATTCTAACACTTATACAGTAGCTAAATAAACTGCAATATTATATTCAGATAGAATGCAAAATAAACATAGGTCAGTAAATATTTCTGGATGCTCATTTCTAACCAAAATTATAATTCAACAATTTATCATATTAATTAATAAATAACTTATTTGCCATTATAATTTTTTTTTATCAGTAGAATCTTTGATCTCATCAAAATTATAAATAATTACTATTTTCTTTCAAAGTAACTTAATAATTATAAACAAATTGGGGAAATAATTGACAAGTATAAAATAATTAATTAATAAGTATGTATTTTTTTTAATAAATTACTTATTTAATGAAATAATTATTAAGTATCATTATTTAATATTTTTAAATAAATGTTTTGATATAAAAAGTGAATTATTTGGTTTCTGTTTGATTGAAGAATATAATATGAATAGTCAGAGAATAAAATTTATTAACCGTAATTTTAATATAAGGGATTCGAACTCAGACTTTCACACAACCCTCAACTCTCCATGCCATCTCATATTGCTGACCCAATAGTTTGAAGCCTGTCCATTAAAGTATGAAGATTGGATATCTTAATATAAAGCTGAGCACTGATTGTATATATGTGTGAGGATAGTAATCTGAACCAACTGATGATTGCTGGTTTAGCATGAAATACGTATGTTGGTGATTATTTATCTTTTCAACATGTGTATGATCAGGTGGATCAACAATATGAGATGGCATGGACAGTTGAGGGTTGTGTGGAGTCTGAGTTCGAATCCCTTATATTACCTTATATATGTGCAGATGTGTGTAAGCCTGTACAGTGTATTAATTAACAGTATTTTTAAAAAAGCTAAAAATAAAGCCTTAACTAATAACATGTCCTATAAGATATATCTTTCCTGCACTATATGTCTTAGTATTTTTGCAAATATAAAGTTGCATAAGGAAGGTAATCCATTGAGAATTATGATTGATTTTGATGGTTCATTTATATATATATATATATATTGGTAAACTGTTACAAGAGTTTTTAAAATTTGGCAAAAATACTATTGCTTCATCTTTTGACTTTGTAGATAAAATTAAAAATATAATGATTAATGAGAGTGATATTACTGTTTCATTGGATATGGCTGAAGTGTATGGTTCTATTGATAGAATGAATTCCATAAAAGTATTGAACTTGCATTAAAAAATAAAGTTAATTGCAAATATGTGATAAAATTTATTATTAGTTCTTTAAAAATCTTTTATAATAACATTGTTGCTTTTTCTGAAGGTGGAATATTATAAAATCTTTAATGATTCGCCTAAGGTTCTGTCTGTTGTTGCACAACTTTGCAGTTTTGAATACATATGAGAGTAGTATTTTAAATATGTATATTTTAAAGATATTAAAATTTACAAAAGGTATGTGGATGATGTTTTTGTTTGCAGAGATACCAATAATATAAATTTACTTGTAGAGAGGTTAAATAATTTGAATGGCTTGAAATGGCCTATTGAAAAGCAACAGGACAAAAGCATTAAGTATTTGGATTTAATTATTGCAAGGGATAATAGCATATTAAGTTATAAATTAATAATTAAACCGTTGTAAAAAAAGAATATATAAATTCTAAATCAAAACTACCAATTTTGTATAAGTTGGCAAATTTTAGATCTTTTTTGTTTTGTAATCAAAAATTATGTTGTTACCAATGTGATAAATTAAAAAATATTGAGATTATTGCTGAGGAATTGCTTAAAGGTGGTTATAATATTGAATAAATTAACAATACTTTATGTCACTTTAAAAAGATTATAATGATTTAAAGAAATTAAAGATTGATAGTGAAAAATGGATATCTATTTCATATATTTCAAATGAACAAGTGAATATTTTTAAGGATATATATAAAGATATGTTTAATGATAATAGATGGACAATTGAAATTTTAAACTGGATTCCAAGAGATTGTAAAAGACCCAGAAAGAGACCACATGTAAGATGGATGAAATAAGAAAATGTGCAGGGGTGTTGTGGAAAAGAGAAGCTAAAGATCGGAGAAGATGGATTAAACTTGGAGAGACCTTCATCCTGCAGTGGATTGATAATGGTTGATGATGATGATGATGATGTTTAATGTTTCATTTTGTGTTACAAATAATGTTAGTAAGTTAATGAATAATTCTACCTGGTAAGCAGAAAAGTAATGTTGTATATCAAATTTTTTGTGGATGTATGTTGTCATATATAGATAAATCAAGGTACACTATTTAAAAAAAAAGATTATATAGATAAATCAAGGTACACTATTTAAAAAAAAGATTAAAGGAGAATGAATTGTTATACAAGTGTGTGACAAGTAAAAATAAGAATGATTTAATGGCTGCTTTAGTTTTCTTGGATCATGAAAGGACATGTAAATGTAAATTTAAGTTTGATATTGAAAGTGTTAAGATTTTTCATAAAGAGAGAAACCATAATAAAAGAAAAATTAATGAAGCAATTTTAATAAATAGAAATAAAATGAATATAATTATTAGACAAGCTGATAATATTAAAATTAAGGGTTCATGGTATTTGAGTTGATGGTGTTTGCTTCCATTTTGTTTTTTGAATTTGATGGCAATTGAGGAGGGTAAAGGAATTAACCAAAAGTACTTCTGTGGTTTGAAGGACTATGTAATTGTTAATTACCATTATATTTATTAGTTTTATATATATATATATCATTATCATCATTTTCAACAATTATCGATCCACTGCAGGATAAAGCTCTCTCCTAGTCCAATCATTCTTTTTGGATCTCTAGCCTCTCTTTTCCAAATCACCCAGCCCACTTTATTATTTCATCCATTCATCCTATCTGTGGTCTCTTTCTAGATCTTTTACAATATTTTTGAATCCAGTTTAAGATTTAAACTGTCCATTTATTATCATCTCTTCTAGCAATATGATCAGCACAACTCCACTTCAGACTTTTAATTTTTCTCAATGATACTTTTAACAACTGCAGCAAATAAGATATATAAGATATAAAAAATAATAGATTCTTGTATATGTGTTACTCAATTTTCACTTTAAATTTAAAAAAAAATAATATACCACTACAGTTCATGATTGCTATCAATTAAAAAAAACCCCTGTAATCTTGCTGTATCCATAATGTTTGTATGCATCGTTTTAGTTATTTGCATGTTTCAAAAAAAAAAAAAAAGTAAAAAAATTAACATAATTTTTTTAAAAATTTCTTTACATTTTTATTTTTACTTCCTAATACATATCAAATAAATACACACACATATATAAATATGTTTGTTATACATATTATATATATATATATATATATATATATATATATATATATATATATATATATATAGAGTCAGATTATTACTACATATGGAAACATAATGATGAAATTAATTATAGAATTAAACTTGATTGGAGTGCTTTTGGTAGAAATAATATTAAAATAGAATATGCCTATGTATGTGAAAAGGAAGGCTTTAATAAATGTGTTACCAGTTCTTACTTATGGATCTAAGACATGGACACTTAACAGAAGAACAATTCATTTAAATTTGAAAAGTTGTTAAGAGTGTCATTGAGAGAATTAAAAGTCTGAATTGGAATTGTGCTGATCATATTGCTAGAAGAGATGACAATAAATGGATAGTTTAAATCTTAAACTGGATTCAAAAAGATTGTAAAAGATCTAGAAAGAGACCACATCTGAAATGAATGGATGAAATAATGAAGTGGGCTGGGTGATTTGGAGAAGAGAGGCTGAAGATCCAAAAAGAATGATTGAACTAGGAGAGAGCTTTAGTCTGCAGTGGATCGATAAATGTTGAAAATGATGATATATACAAAACTGAGGGAAATAAACATTTTGATAAGCCTCATATTGTGAATGGTGAACTACTTCAAGTTTAATCTTATTTCTCATCTTGCACTGAGTCACGTTATTGTTTGAGATCTAATGATTTTTCTTTCAAAAGTTAACCTTGATAATGGCGGTTGCTAGTCTGTCGAAATATCGAATTGTAATGCAAAATAATACATGGTTTATTCCCCAAAATTATAATTTACCTACATCATACAACCGTGAACACATTAAATATAATATTATATATATATATTGTATGTACACACACCGACATAGTTTACTACTAGCCAAAAATTTCAGTATTTGTGTTGCAGTTTAGAATTAAATGAGTATGAACACTGCATATATAAATATTTAAGAGAAGGAAACGCACAAATATATATATTGTGTATATAAATTTTAGGATTTTTTTAATATACTACTAAAGTTTTTATCTATTTTTTTAAAAACCTACTGATTTTATTTTTTATATACAAGAAAGAAAAAATATTGTAAGTTATCTAAATTATTTTTTTAAAAACTTCTTTTATTTTATTTTTATAATTTACTTGATTTTTTTTAATTAATTAAAAAATAATAGTATATATGTTATGTAATTAGAATTTTCAGATACTGTTTAATTATGTGAATGACATATAATTTCAGAATAGAAGAAATATGATGCTGTTTCTGCATAGCCATATTTTTTTTTGATTAGCACAGCAGTCCAGTTCATAGTCTTGCTTCATAATTTTTGGATTCATGTTCTACAGCATAATAAATAAGACAAAAAGTAACTTGTTATTAGAAATGATTAGAAAAAAATTAAGTATTATAGATCTATGTAACACAAGATAGGTGCAAAAACAAACAAACAAATAAGGAAAACATTATGAGGATTTGTTATTGTAGTTATAAAAACTATCATTATGTTATAGATATTATTTTACATTCAAAAAAAAAGATTTATATGTATTAATTTCACAAATGATGAGACTGAAACAAATAGCAGAGATATAGAGATTACTCAGGTATAAGTGATAATCATCCAACAATATCGAAAGAACATACATTAGAAAATAAAAATAACTAAAATAAAAATGAAAATAGTATAAAAACAATGGAGAATTACAATGGCATGGCTTAGAATTATAAATGAAAGAGATGAAATATAATAAATTTTACAAGAAAAATAATATGTCAAATATAATTATAAGGAACATGAACTCAGATTTTCAAAATCCCCACACCTATCCAATACATCTTATACAACCGATACACATGACCACATTCATGTGAATAAATTAAATGATCTCCAATTTACATATTTCATGCTGAACCAGCACTCATCAGTTGGTCCAGATCACTATCTCCAACACATATATAAATCACTGCTCAGTTTAAATTAAGATATAAAATCTTCAAACTTTAATGGCCAAGCTTCAATCTTCTCCACTCTCCAACTCTTCAGCCATTCCTAACATTGAAAATCAGAGTTCAAAACTCTTAATTTCTTTACAAAATATCCCAATTATTTCTTTTAATTGTTCTATAGGTATATTTATCTTATTACTAAGACAATATACACATATTTGAATATGTTAAATATAAAAATGTAGTTCAAAAATCATAAGAAAATTATTTACACATAAAAAACTCAATGTAATAAAAGCAAAATTGCATTGTATCATTTATTAATGCAAAAATATTAAGATAATGCATAAAAATATATGGACATTGCTAAAACTAAAATAAATTTACATAACTGTTTAGTGCCAGCAGAAATGAAAAACATATAAAGTAGCAGAGAAACGTCAATCTCTTTTTTATTTGTGCATTTTATATTTTTAAATAAAATTTTCAGTCAATATATATTTAAAAGTTACATCTACAACATTTTTAATTTTTTGGACTTCCAATTTAGAAGATAACTCCATAGAACAAATGTATATCACTAGGTATATAATCCATCCATACAAACAAGGCAAAACAAAATTATATGTGAAAATATTTATTGAAAATTTCAATTATGTATGATAACTTTGAAAATATTGATGGTTTGGATTTGTAGGGTTGACAACAGAAATATAATAAAAAAAATTAGCAAAACAAAAATTATTTTGTTAAAGAAATTACAAAGCAGAAGAGAACATGAATTAGTCCTTACTTGGCAGTACAAAAATTATGAAGATGATCTTTAAAATAAAAGAATGGAAAAAATATAGGAATTGTTATTAAAAAGATTCTGTAGGATAGGGTTGATATGGATTAGCAGTATTTCAGATATAATTAATAATTATATATATATATTGTAAAGGCAGCTTACAATGTTATCCAGATCAACTTTTATTTATCCACACCACCAAATCAAACCCATTTAAAAACATAAATTTAGCTAACATGTGGTTTAAAATGCACTATCATTTTTTGTAAACATATATATATAAAGTAAATAAAATGTTCGTTAATTAAAAGCAAAATTGTAATTATAATTAAAATAATAAATTTAAATTTAATGGCAGTTGAGGTAGGTTTAAAAAATTAACTGAAAGTACTTCTGAGGATTTAAGGATTGTTTGTAATAGTTTGTAAACCGTTAATATATATATACATGTGTGTGTAATTATATAATTGAATACTTGTAAATACAGTAATTAAATAATTAAAATTTTTTATCCATTTAGCTCTTTTGATTATCTTAGTAATCTTTGGCAACTAAAACTTTGATATATATAAACAAAAAAAGACTTATAAATCCAATAAATAATATTATATTTCAACCAGAGGATTGGTTTTCTTCAGAAATAAATAAATATTCTTTCTGATGAAAAACAGTCCTCTGGTTGAAATATAATATTATTTATTGGATTTATAAGTCTTTTTTTGTTTATATTCTTTCTGAAGAAAACCAGTCCTCTGGTTGAAATATAATATTATTTATTGGATTTATAAGTCTTTTTTTGTTTATTAAGTATCAAATTAAACAAATATCACAATCAATTAATTTCTCTTCTTTAACGAAAAGTAAAAAAGCAGTTAAAGATATTTTCCATATATATAATAATCAAAAAAGCAAGTCATATATAACATGACATTACTTTTATAAGCTTGTATGTACAAAAATGTAATACAGAGAGTGTACTAATAGCTCAAACAAGCTCTTAATTGATAAGTGGGGTAAGAGAAAATATTTAAAATCTCTATCAAGAACATTCCCATCTCCAGACTAACTGGTTTCGAGCTTATGGCTCATGGCAGTGGAGAACTAGAATATTCAGGCACTAGATCTAAAATATCAACTCAAAACCCAGCACCTATTTCATACGTAATATTTAAGTAAAAACTCTGAAATTTTCAGACATGAAAATGTATTTAAATCCAGCTATCTAACTTAAATGACTATATGGGACTGAACTAAATTAAGATTTACCATATTTTAATAGCCTCAGAATTGCCAAAGCCTTAAACTTTTATTAGAATTGTAAGCATTCTGCATTCCAACATTGGATAGAGAGTTCCCAGCATACCTATCCAGTCTCCTCACCTTTCTTTTACTTTTGACACTAAGAGAATCTGGAATGTTGGTTATAGTTGAATCAGAATCTGGGTCTGGTTTAGAACCTCTGGTTGACTGAACTGCTAAATCCAAAGGCAGAGACAAAGGAATGTCAACCTGTCTGAAACAATAAGACATCACAGGATTGGTTGATTGAGATTTCTGTATATCATTAAGCTTGGTTATAATTGGCTGTTTGCCTTGTGAAGTCAACTCACCACAATTATGGAGTCTTGTTTTTTTTTCTTTTGCAGTGAATATATACTCTTGAGGGACAGTCTTTTAGTAAGTGTGTATGAATTTTACAAAAGAAACACTGTGGAGGTATGTCACAAAATGAGATTATGAGTGGGGAAGACTCTGCACAGTGTATAGTAGGGATAGCAGTTGGGGATATTCCCTTAAGGGAGATTGAGAAAAGTGCAGAATTTGTCTAGACTGAAATACTGGCTTTCTTTTTTAAGATATACCTGAAGTTTATAACTGTTCCATATGGCTTGAACAGTTTCTGCAGGTCAGACTGGTTAAACTTAAGATAGCAGTTCCTGATGTGGTCTTCTAAAATCACAGATTTGTTTATATCAGCTATACAAACAATATTATTGTCAATAAATATTAATGCATTTTGCACAATCTGCTTTTGAATAGGGTCATGGCATTCCACAATCAAGTAACAGTTATTGGGATGATTAAGTAACTTATTGATGTGTATCCATAATTTTTTAACAGACACTCCCCTGCAAAACTCATCCATAGGAAAATTAAATAGGTGTTTATGTGTCGCCACAAGGATAAGAGTTTTATCAATTACATAATTTAAAAAAGATCTGTGCAATTGTGCAGGAATTGTGGAATTAAAATCAGCAATGGTATTATTCATCACTGATTGATCATGACTAGGTAGGAGAATGCACTGTTCAATTACCACTCTCTGATCAGCTGCAGCTGTATCATTGTCAAATATATTAAATAAATCCTGGTTATTTTGAAAATTATTTATAGTTGGAAGATTAGACTTATTGCTTTCCATTTGTAAAATATTTGCATAAGAAATTTTATTCAGTATATTGCTGCCAGTAAGAGTCTGTGGAGGTAAAGGAGCAGTTACTTTGGAACAATCATCAATTGATGTATTAAAATTGAAATTGTACTGTTTAGAGCTGCTCTGGTTCTTTTTATCTAAAACATTTTTGGATTTTTTTATCGCTGTTATGAAGCAGTATTTAGAAAAATCTTCTAATTGAACGATTTCTTCTGTAAATTCTGTACTGCTTGTATTATCTTGGGAACTAAAGAGATTGTTTTTCAGGGGTGCTTTAACATCATTTGGTCTATTTCTATTAGGAATTTTGAAGTTACTAGAAGATTTCTTCATTTTGACTTGAACATTTTTCATGATTCCTATCATTAATGTTATTAATGCTAGAATTTTCTCTAATGCTATTTTTCTTATTTGCCACAATCTCTCTGGGGTCAGTACTTTTATTGGAATCTTTGTGAAAATTCAGAATTGGGTTAACTGAGGGTTGATTAATACTTAAATTTAATTTTTCATTCATGGAATTCAATACTTTTGGTGATTCACAATTCTTTCTCTTGGAATTTCTTGTCTTCTTTGAATTGCAAATGGATTCCATATTGACAGATAAATTGCCCATGCTAGAATTTGAATCTCTGCTAATGCTTGAGTTCAGATTTTCATCTGCTTTCATTCTCTTGTACATAGGAAGAGAAATAAGTAAAAAAAAAAACAAACAAATCTTTTGGTTTTGGAAAGAAAATATTGCAAATTTTTAAATAAAACAAGCACTTGAATTATCACAAGAAAAGGCAGAATTATTCAGTCTAGCACCCTCTAGTACATCAATTAAATTTCTATGTTATTACTGAGCATAAAAACAAAATCCAAGTTTGACTGGATATATTATTGTCATTCGACGTTCTATGCCAAAAAAAAAAAAAAATCATTTTTAAATATACTAATCCTGGTGGAAGTCTGTAGATGGAAGTAAACGTTTTTTATATAAATATATACGTTAATATAGATTATAGTCACACATATATTTAAAAATTGTTCTTTAAAAAGCTATTCAGAAGGTGTGAAATATTGTAATGCGGTTAATTTTGCAGCCAATATTAAGGATTAAAATCTAGATTTAAAAAAAAACATCAAAACAGCCAATGATTGAATGAATATTGGCTGAAGTAATTTCTTTTAATTATTTATCAATATTTTATTGATTAGTTAGTTAATTATTTTTGTTGAATTTGATTGCAAAATAAAAGCTAAATTATTATTTAAACTCTTATTGCAAATATTAATTTATTAAGGCAAGATCAGCACATACGCCGTTCTTATCTTTATAAAATCGTAATCTTGTGTGAAGACTTGCAGAGGTCCCTCTAGTGGCAAATTGAACACTCAAGGCGCATAGTACTATGGTTATATAGTCTTACATATAAACATTACAAGCATATATGTACTTAAACTCTTATTATTAAGTATATAAACCATATTAGTAAATATTATTAATGTTTACGTGATTTTTTATTATTTGTGCCAACAATTAAATTGCTCAATATATAAAAAAATGAATAATAAGGTCCCTTCCCCCGTTCTGTTTTAAAACCTTACGAAGTAAACTCAAATGAGAGAGTAATTACATTTGTTTGTTCTTTGATGTTTTCTAACAAACTTTGTTCAGCAGTTTTATAAAATGTTATAATAGGAGGATTTCATTCATAAAGAATTTTCATTCATACACGCGCGACTTTTATTGTTTTAAGATTTTATGAACTTCTAAAATTCTAAAAGATTTTTTTTCCTCATGTGTCATAGCATCAGCCGGGAAGCGAACCCGCTAACCCGGGACAACTGCTTGTAAAGCAGCTGTCGCTGACCGTCTAACACTTGTCCGTTTTATGAAAGCTCTATTTGGTCTAAAATATATGATGAAAGACAAATAGCTTTAAAACAGATATCAATATTAGTTTTATTGTCTCAATTATAACAAACCAGTATATATCTTTTATATGTGATATATAAAAAAAATATATTGTTATATTAAGAACTTTGCAAAATTTAATTCAATCTTTAATAACTTTAGAACCCTAGGGATAATTTTTTTTCAATTTTATTTTTATCCTTTATTTTTTGTCTGTTGGCAATTTTATAACTTATTATAAAACATTTTACTCTAGTACTGAACTTAATGAAAAATGTCTGTGTTACTGTCTGAAAAATAATGTAGTAACCATGTTAAAAGAAAAATTATATTTAGAGTTCTATTTCAAAATGTTCTCACCAATAAATAAAGATTTTAATATATTTTTTAAATGTTATTTGACATTCTATATAGTTAATAGTTATAAATGTACTATATTACATAACTATTCCATTAAAAATTTAAAAACTATACCATACATACACCTGTAGTTATACACATATATCTGTCTGTATATAGTTATGTATAATAATTTCTCAAATTGAACTCACGTTGTAACTAATTATTAAAGAATTGAAATGAGATAATTGGCATGTAAAGGCATGATTTTAGAAACTCTTACCTTTTTAATAGCTGTGTTAGGCTCTAAACGATATCTTTCATACTTCATTAGAAATTAGATATATATATATATATTCTTATATTTATTTCAAATTATGAAAGTTTGCAATAGTATTACTTTTGACTAAATAAAAAAATTATAATTTATATTTTACCTTGGAAATAGTAATATTTGACAAGCACCTAAGATGTTAAAAACTGCTATCTATGAAATGAAATATGAAAGACATAAAACCAATAGCATTGTTTCAAATAAAAAAGAAATAAAAATACATACACTTCATGGACTATGGTTTGAAAGCCATATCTCATTCTGAACTATGATTGTCATCACATGATCACCATTTCTTAGGCTTGCTCATAACTCATAAAAATGGTGATCATGTGATGTTTAGTGGTTTAATATCAATCCTGTGGGAATATTGGATGTGTAAGCACTAGATAGGGATTTTATACACAAGCCTTCTGGCATCCATTAATTACTCTGGAGTTTTTGCCTGTTTTAACTATGATTGTCCATAACTTTATATAAGTTAATAGTAACTATATACACACACACATATGTAAGTAGATTGACTGTAGCTTAAGTAGAAGACAAGCAAGTGGCCGAAAAAGTGCAAACCAGTTGGATATATAGATAATTGAATAAGTAGATATGAGTGATGATTATATTGGGATTAATCATAGATGGAAGAATAAATAAATAGACATATAGATCAGAAGACAGATAAATAGATGGCTAAATGAATAGTTTAAAAGTAAACAGATTGGTAACAAATAAACAATTATTCATTATAATAGATAAACAGATAAAATAATAAACACATTGACATTTGGATTGCTGGACATAGTAAATTATAATAATTTTTAAGTCATGTTTTGTAGAACAAACTTAGAATTCATTTTATATTTTGTTTTCAGATTTTTTTTAGATGTATCTAAAAACTCATAAACAAAAATTAATGAAAGTAAACAATCAAAAACATGACTCTGTTTTAACCTATGGAGTAAATAAATGTAGTTTGATTAACAAAATTATTATTCAAATTATCATTATATGTAACATGTATTTCATAAAGAATAATTACAAAAACAACAGCAAATAATCATAATTGCCAGAAGGTGTTCATTAATAATTTCCAGAATGTATTCACTAATAAATGTCAGTAGATGTTCCTTCTTCATCTTCATTTTGATGTCAGTACATTTTCAGCTGACTAATATTCTGTTAAAGAGCTATTACATTCAAATATTTAATAATTTTATCAAAAAAATAATACAAAGATAAACATCTTATTCATTTGTTGATGTAAACAAAAGACAGTGTTCTATAAATGCAGTAGAATATTTTTTGCTGCTGAACAATATGAGTTGACTATCTCTTATTGTTTCTAATTGGCTCAAAACTGTCTGCAGTGTTTATTTTTGATCTCCAGTTGCTTCTGTAATCTAGAAATATTGTAGTTAGAAATCACATGAACATTTTTTAATTAATTTTTTTTTTCATATGTCAAAGCGTTAACCGTGAAGCGAACCCAGACCAGCTTCCTGGAAGGCAGCTATGGTAACTGCTAGGCCACCCATGCTTGACTAATTACTTGTAAAGGCATTCTTCTTTAAACATTAATTAAAAGGTTAAAGATTGGCAAACAAAACTTAACTTTTTATCAACATTCGTGAAAGATATACAAACAATATGATAAGCTTTCAGAATGAGAATTTATCATATATATAAACACTTTGAATGAGCACATTACCATTGGTTCAACTATTTTTGTCTTTTTGTTAAAAGTTTTATATAGTCCATATATTAGAAGATGTTTCAATTGAAACTATAATAACATCTCAATTGATTTGATATTTACCTTGTAGTTCACATTATTCTAATTTATGATCCATATAAGACCTTAGGGAACCAAATAAAAGTTATTCATTTTTATTTATAATTTGATTAGGTTTTATATTTATATAACATGTGCTCAGTGCTTTAATATGTAATAGATATTGTTAGCATTATAAAAATTCTATCATTGTATATATATAATTAAAATAAAACCAATAAAACCAACTCCTCCTCCTCCTAATTAAAGCTATGCTTAAATCAATTTCCAAATTCAACAAATTCTTATTAATGACAAGGAATAGATACTAAGCATTCTTTAGCTTCATTGGTTTTTAAATTAATTCATTGACATTGTTATAAATATGAGAATAAAACTTGTCTACTCATTTGATTTATGTTCAATGTAAATATTCTGAAAACATTATTTAATTATTTAAAAGATCAAGGTATCTTAATTTTAACAATCCTCAAATACCAAATAAAATGTCAATTTTTAATAAATGTAATAATACATTATCACACCTGAATGATAAGTAATTGAAACAGAAGCAATTGCTACGCCCAATTAAAACTATATATAATATTTAATTATTTTCATAAGAGCTGAGAAACTTTACTTTATAACGGACACCCATATTTATTATCTTACTCGTTAGCTTTTCCATTTTAGATTATGCTAAAACGTAACATGTATACACATACTGTGTATTTATATAAATATGTTTAAAAGCATTATAAATAATCTTAACGAATAAAAGAAAGAGGTTGCAGCGATTTACTAAACAATCTTTTCGTAGAGAAAAAAAAGATTTTAGGATTTAGAAACAGAACTTTCTTATTAGGAAAGTTAACTAAATTACTGCACACTTTTTCTGTCTTACAATTTACACACTTTAAGTAACAAAATTTACTAACCACATAAATAAAAAATTAGTTTCTATAGAATAGTAAACGTAATTGATGAAATGTATAAATATCTAGATAAGGTTTGGAATTTTAGTTTGTTTTTTAATATTTCAAAATAAAAATAAAGTATCAATTTATATTTTGAGTGCTTCAAAGTTTAACGTTGTCTGTGATGTAGATATGTATTAGAGAAGATATATCATAATCCAGTCTTTTATTTAAAACTCAATATAAAAAGCCAATATACACAGCTATTTTTCCTAATTAATAAATATAAAAAACACGAGGCCAGAAATTTGAAAAATTAAAATGATTTAAAAAGTTGTAGTGCACTATAAACTATTTTATATCGATCACCATTGCAATCGTTTTCCTTCTTTTTGTGGATCAATGAGTTTAAAAAATGAGCAGCCAACTTCATATTCCTGCTGTAACCTCGTTTTGAATAATACATTTTAGTTAAGCGCGAAAGTCGAATTAGATATTTGAAACTAACTCTAATAATCATAATTTTAACCATTCATCTTAACAAATAATAACCTAACCACTGCCACGATGATCTAAGTCATCATAGCACAAATCATTTTATTGCTCTACCATATTTAAATAACAATAAGCACAAAATAATTATTATCAACATGGGTAGTCATCTTTTAAGAGATCAGCATTGTGGTAAACATGAGATTAAAAGACACACTGAAGCAATTACAAACCTAAAAGTCTATCCTATAATAAAAGCTGCATAAACATACCATTGACTTCTTTCATCATGATTCAAACATCACTTCTAAAATGAAAAGTGATGTGTACATACATTATGAAATTCTACTTCTGTCTAAATATTAGTTTTTATATCTTGTATATAGTTATATGTAATACTTTGATATTTATTACTAATAAATATTCATAACTTTTAATTATATGACTCTTTACCACAGCAGAAGTGGCATAGTCAAAACTGGATATAATTCTATCAAAAAATTGGGTGAATATAAACTTGCTGATATAAAATCAGAAGTAACATGAAAGTCATTTTCAACTGGATATTACTTGTAACTGGAGTATTTTGCTAAAGAAAAATACTGTAATATATATATAATGTCTGTAACAGGCTCACAAAACTATTTGATCCAAGTTGTCCTAACAACTGCCTTACCTGCTCAAAGTAAAATTTTTCTTAAAAACAAATAAAATAAACAAAATAATAACTTTTGTATTGTAGCATTTGATTCCAATATACCACATTGAAAGTGTGCTCAGATGTTTCTATGACAAAGAGATTAATTCATATAAAGAAACCTTTTTGATTGCAAATGTTTAAAATGTTTTATAATTTATTACAAATACAAATGAAAAGAAAAAATAATGTAGCATTTATTATATAAGTGTATGTGGTACAGCAATCTATAAAATATTGTAATTGTGAGCAACTCCTATATTATTCAAAGCAGAAATTTGAGAAAGTATATTTTTGAGAGATACTTTTATCCAGATCTTTATATATATAGAGAGAGAGAGAGATAAAATGAAATTTTTGGGTACGAACCGTGTATTATTTTGCATTACAATCATATAACCATGAATACATTATATATATATATATATTGCAAAATCACCATATTAATCCTGTATTTTGGGGAAAAACTGAGTTTATTAACATTAAAATATGATTTTAATTATTTTTTAGGTAATGTTTAAGAAATAATTTTAATTATCATATGAAAGAAAATAATCTAATGGCAAAATTATACATTGATCCAAGAATAACTCTAATACTACTTTTCAATCTACAGTAACATGAGCATTCTTGTTTGAGTCAATTACTGAGCAAGATTTACTTTGAAAGTGAGCTTTTACTGACATTGAAATAATTAGCTAGAATAGTAGCTTGATTGAGATTTAAACATACTGCAGGCTTGAGCAAAAACTAAGTCTATATACTCTGGGAAAGTTTGCTACTGATATACCAAAAATGACTCTTGGAAAAAAAATTCTCTCACATGTAATCAGATTGACTATTACTGTAATCAAGTTTATAAATTTTACTAAGACTGTTGGAGCTAAACCATATTTAAACTTTTTAACATTTAATGATTACCATTAATGTAAAATTGAATGATAATAAATAACATCAATTCTTGCAAAATATATAAAAATAATACTAATTGTTGCTTCTTTTGCTATTTTAACTAGAAAGCATGACAAACTAATATATCACAAGTGATACAATCACTTGAATCTGTAGTTATTGACAGCAACTCAGATGAGTTTAAATTTGATACTTTTAATCTATTAGCAGAATATAGTTGAAAAATACTTCACAAATGTACAGCAAATTTGTTGATTATTGGATTGTTAGTAATATTGAATTTATAGTAGATAATTATATATAAAAATAACTTCTAATAATCAGTGATTATTTCTATAAATATTTTAAGATAATTGATACCACCTTCATTCTGAAGTGTAATAGATGTTAAACCATTGGAAGAAGTCTTTGTAACTCCTACAATTCTCAGACTTGTTTCTGGCAATGGGGTAACAATTCATATCAACCAAATACAAAGTATTCTGTTTCAAATAATAATATTAATCAGGTTTTATGCCACCTTGAAATTTATCAAAAGTTGAAAATATGGTGCATGAAACAAAAGATACTCCATTAAAATTTGTCAGAAAGTTGTTTCATCTTCTTAGCCATAATGTTACTATTTCAGCAACATGTCTCTAATCTCTGTCCAAAGTAACAATCAAAATATTCATTAGGTATGTTTGAAAATAAATCTGTATGTCTGTTCCCAAAATAAATATCAAAGATGAATACCTCAGATCAGGTTTTAAACACCAAATTCAAAATATATTTCATAATTAGTGATGAAATGAACTACTATTATTATAGGGAAACAAAGCTAAGAGACTTCTATTGGGAAAACCAATGAAGATATATTACATCATTTTGATAAAAAAAATAGACCATAGGACTTTTAAAAGGAAGTTATTTTTGATAGATAATCTGACTTAAAATACATCAAGCCAGTCATTAATGAAAAAAAATACATCCAAATTTTATCTGAAAAAATGATCCAGACCTCATAGTGTTCATTCATTCAGAGAAGAAGAAAATCAAGACAACAGTAATGCAACAATAATAACATATGTGTAAAAGTCAGGACTATATTACAATATTTTAAAGAGAAGAATATAACACAATACAAGTATTTTCATGAAGATAACAAAAACTAATTTTGAATAGATTGTTTTTTATTAATCACACAACATAAATCAAATATGACTAATCATCTTAGCATCTAAAAATTACCAAAACCAATACAGTAGAATATAATATAATAGTTTTTACTTCACCTTTGATTAGTAATTAATTGTGCTTGCACTTTACACAAAAAAGTGAAGCTTGTCTAAATCTTACAAAGTTATATGGCTTAGCGCTTTCAGAGATCTTGAGTCTCCATAATCATAGCCTACTTTTAACTGAAGTTACATTGTGGTTTATGTAAAATTTTATGCAATTTTTTTTTATTTTTATAATGACCATTTTGTGGAGATTGTAAAGCACGATTCTTTCCGGTTTATTGCATCACTGTCATTTGCAATAAAACATGCCTCTTTGACCTTTCGCTTCACATCATTGCATTCCATGCTCAGTGCCCTTACTATAGTGGGTTCAAACCTATGGACAGTTGTTCTTTGGTGCTCAAAGAATATAGATTTGTTTTCATCGTTAATTATTGCTTTCCTGTACAAATAATGATGTTGGCATGGGTCTCGCCATAGTATGCCACTCTACATCCATTGGTTGAAGCATGAAATCCTATAAACTGCTTGGGATATTTGATCAGAAGGTATTTTGTCTTTGGTATTGTTTATTATTCTGTTTGTTGATGGTGGGGTGTGGAATCTTAGTTCAAAGGACTCAGCAAATATTTTATAATATTTTCTAGCAATTAATGGTATGTATATAATATCTAACTTTTGTAGATCACCTATTTTTAAATGTAACACATTCAGAATAATCATTGCCAACAAAGATGATTATTATCTATATTGGTATTTTTCTCAACACAAGATATCATCTCAACATTAGTAATAGTTCATGTCTATCAAACACATTTTATTCAACCTCTACATCATTAAGATAGACATGTATGAGTATTGTTTATTAATAGCTTGTGAAAAGTAGGTATTTTCATATAAATTTATATATATAGATAGATCAAAATGGTCTGAAGGTTCATTTAAGCCACCAACAGATGCAGAAGATTTTTTCTCTTTTGTCCACATCAAGATTTTATTCTTATATGAGAGCTTGCTATAATTTTAGAAGATGCTAAAATTTGTTTCTATTTATATTTTAATTTGAATATAGAAAATTGTGTTATAATTTTTTTTCCCAGATATTTAGTAATTAAAAGTACTACTATTACAATAACTTATAACAATTTTTATCTGTATTAAATGTATGATTTGTTTATTAGATATATCCTTTGTTTCAATATTATTAATTTGTTTATTTTCAAAATCATAAATGACAGATTAGAATATTCCTTGGTTTGTTTCATGTTCATAAATATTTCTGTAAAACTGCTATTATATTATTCTAGATTAGTTTAACAGTATTATTTTAAAAATATTTAACTTTATAAATATTTTGGTTATCTTTTACAAATGCTTGCCCTCACAATTCAAAACAATAGGCTAAAGTAAATAACACTGAAATATGCAACTTAAAACCTTAAAAAATTATCAACACTTTGCTAATAATTAATTAAAATAATAATTTCATTTTACCTTTATTTTTATCTTTCAAATACTTGTTGGAAAGTTGAAAAGTAATCTAGTATATTTTATGTAAATTTACTTTCTATAGCTTGTTAATCATATTTTTGAAGTAATGGCATGAGAGTTAGCTGAAGTATTACAAATCCATAAAAAATGAATTGAATAGAGTTGACATTTTATACTAAATTGTAGGTTACAAAAACTTATTTGTTCTAAAAATGTTTTTCCATTGATTAAAGCTTTGAAACATCTTCATAAAACTATGAAAATGTTCAAATAAAAATAAATATATTTTATATTTATTAAATAACTGTGAAACAAAAAAAATAACTTTAATATAATTTTTACTTGACCCATAAAATGAAAACAATTTCCACCATTTTGTGAAATTTGAATTCTGCAATTTGATGATTGAATTATACTGCTTTATTTTTTGATAACTTCTGCTATCTAGAAATAATAGTAATAACTAAATTATATATTCTTTATTGTTTATTTATAACTATTTACCATAACATTTCAATATCTAAAAAAATATTTATCAAAGAAAAGCAGTAATAGTTAGACTTTTTGTGATACTTAAGAAGATTAAAATGTACAAGAGAATGCTTCATTTTTTAATTGAGAAGCAAAAGATTTAAAAACAAATAAATAATTATTATAACAACTAAAATGTAGATAATAAGATAATATTTATAAGTAAGTAGTTTGTTTAATAATTAATAAATAAATATTAATAGTAATGAATTAAATCACCAAAAATTATACAATCTTACTCAAATTATAAATATAGATAATAATCAAAATTAATAATCAAGCTTGTATGGAATGTTTTCAGTAGAAAAGTTACTGAAATAAAATAACTGATAATTGATTAAGGTAGTTTTAAAATAAATGTGTTGTACAAACATCTGATATATAATTCCTAATAAATAAGCAACACATATATTTCAAACAAGATAATATATTGAGTACAAGTTACCTAACAAAAAGAATAATATATTAGGAGTAACAAAATGGAATCATAAATAATGTGGTTAATAAAGTAAAGAGAGTATTTGTTAGTGGATTAAGAGAACACATTGAAATTAAGTTTAAAATGATGCTGAAACATGTAACAATAAATGAACAACTGAAGTTTTCACCTGATTCTAAAATCACCAAAGAACTTAAATATTGAGAACGTGATCCAGAATTTACAAAATCAACAAGTTATGTAATGGAAGATCTAAAAAATCACATACAATTCTATACAGTAGTAAACTGATAAAGATTGAAAACAAGGATGAAAATTTCATAAAATATACATTTTATGTAAATAAATTATTTTGGTTTTTAAAAAACAAATTTTTAATGATTCTATATATTAATGATTTTATGAAAAAAACTTATTTTATTTCAATATAAATTTAAACTTGATTCAAATCAGCAGATAATCTTTTAATCTATTTTTCATAATCAAATGAAAATGATTTGCATTAGAAGGTGCAGCACATTCCAAGGACAGGTTTCTAATTACTGCTTCTGGTAAAAATACTAATTTGTACTGTATGGGTCAAGGGATCCATACTTTATCAAATTTTTCAAATAAGATTGTTATTAGAAAAAGGTGGATCAGAGATCAAAGTAGATACATCTATTTTAAAATATCATGATCAAAAATTTAATTATTTAATAGTGGTCATGAAAACTAATTAAAATTCACATTTAATGTTTATTAATTATTCATGGTATAAATATTTAAGCCAATAAACATCACATGACCACCATCTCTTATGCTTGTGTATAACTGTTGTTAAAACAGGCAAAACTCACTATACATATGCCACACACAGAAAGCTAGAGTAATCAATGGACGTCAGAAGGCTTGTGCATAAAATTCCCATCTTGTGCCCACTCATCCAATATTCCTAGTCTAGTTTCTGGCTTGTGGCCTTCATTAGTGAGGAGCCTTGGATATGAGAGCATTGCATCTAGATCTTAGCATCTAATGCAACCCTCCAGCAAACACCTTTTATCTCCATTTAACTACAAAACTATGAGTCTTAAACTGAAAACACCTTAATGTTTCCAATTCAAGCCCATCATATCCAAGGCTCCTCACTGATGAAGACCACAAGCCAGATCCAGATCATAGTCTGGGGATATTGGGTGAGCTGGCACTAGATGGGGATTTTATGCACAAGCCTTCTGGCATCCATTGATTACTCTAGCTTGCTGTGTGTGGCATACGTATAGTGAGTTTTGCATGGTATAAATATTTGGCAGTAAAGTAAGAAGCAAATACCATTTCTTTTAGATTAAATGTAATTTATAAAGTACATCTGACATTTTGTTAAAAATTTGGTTTAATGATTTTCAAGTGATTCAAAAATTTATTGTAGAACTATAGAATAATAATCAGATTCATATAATTTAAAGTTTAAAATCAGGTATAACATGAACATATTTTCAGGTAATTGAAAATTTCCAATTAGCTGGGGATTTTTTCAAAAAACTGACAGATAATACAAGTAGACATCAAATATTGTTTATTGAAGGAACATACATTCATTGCTAAATAATAAAGCAAATAAGAAAAATAAAACATATATATTGAATTAAATATTTCCATGGATTGTTATTATAATAAAAACTAGAAATGAAAAAATATCCATGTAAATAGAGATAACCTTTAAACTTTGTTTTCACAGGATTACCAGTTAGTAGTAATTTATAATTTCTTGGAAACATCAAAGGTCAAAGGTTATCTCTATTTACATAGATATTTTGTCATTTTCATTTAAAAAAAACTTTCATCTAGCAACTAATGAACATGGCCTTCTTTTCCATTACTTATGAAAACAGGAATATTTAATTTAAAAGGCATTTGCTTTTGAAAGGCTGTTTTATCTTTTTTGTCTCAAATAACAATATGTATTAATTTATTAAAAGAACTAAGCACTATTATTATTAATAGTTATTATAGCAGTGGTAGTAGTAATAGTATTAAAAAGTTTTATTCTTTTTTAAAACTGTTTTACTTTTATATAAAGTTTATATACCAACTTCCCCCTCTTTTCCAAAAAAGAAATTAAAGAAAAAAAAATGCTTTAGAAATAAACAACAACAATAAACAAATGCAGACAAAGTATTTGAATATATTGATTTTAATTAAATGTTGATTCCCAAATGGTTTTATTAAACAAGTTTATTTTATTTTAATAGATAAAAAAAATGTATATAGAATATATTGAATTTACTGTTTAAATAAAGCAGACTGTATGTTGATTCACTGATTGTTTTGATAAAATTTATTTTATAATCAAATAAATAAATTGAATTCCTACATGAACTATTCCCAGTAGATAAACATTTTAAATTTATATTAACTATTACAAAGAATTACGCATATTAAAATATATGTATGCACTTACACACACAGCTATTGCTTAATTACAAATTACATTACTAAATCCAATATTCAAATATTACCTATTCTGCCTGTACTCTGCCCCTCCCACTTCTGTGTATTTAAATGGACATATTAAGTTCTACATATGAGGGGTCAGATTACCTTAAAGTCAACATGGGGATGGCTACAATATTTGGCATTAACAAGGGCTTTGAGTATCCATCTTCAGATTTTCTATGATATGGATGGCTGAAGAGTTGGAGAATGAAGAGAATTTAAGCTTGGCAATTAAAATTAAAGATTTTATATCTTAATATAAACTGAGCATTGATTATATATATGTGTGTGTGGTACATGATAATCTGGACAAAATTATGAGTACTGGTTCAGCACAAAATAACTATATTGGAGATTATTTATCTTTTTTGCTTGAATGTGGTCATGTGTATCAATTATATAAGATAGAGTGGATGACTAAACGGAACTTAAAGTCTGTATTCAAATCCCCTCTAATTACATCTAAAGCTTAAGTATATACATCGTACTTGTATTCAGATGTTACAAATCCAATGTTGTAAAATATACACATGTAGTTTCTCTACCTCATTTCTGTGGAAGGGATGAAGAAACTGGGTAGTACAGAGTTACAACCAGATGATGCTTCTTGAATGCTACTGCTTAACAACTATTTTAAAGTGATAGTTAATTCTAACAGTATACTTTTAAAACTGCATGTTACACACTTTACTGAGCCTATTGTATCATTAAGAAACAAATTCTTAGATGAAAATTTAATATTATTCGAAATAATGATAAATAAATTGATCTTGCAACATTGAATATACAATGAATAACTTTTTTCTGATGTAAGACTGCATTAAGTGCAAAATCTTTTGTCTAAATCGAATGATCTGAGGCTTTGAATAGTATCACATGAATCAATAAAAAATATAAATAAATCTAAGTAATAAGAAGTAATTAACACATATGTTTATATAAGAATAGAAAAGTTAGTGTTTCACTTATATATATATATTCTAACCTAATAAAATATGAGGAGAGCTTCTAATTACTATTAAGAATCTATTCGGAAAACTATACCTTCCGTCTACTCTTCGTCTATAATCCGGGTAATAAACTTTACCCTACTTAATAATAATAGCTCGACATTAGGTTAGTTCTAATAATTCAGCTACAGCGATATGCAGTTCAGACAGAGATAGAATTTAAAAAAAAAATATCATTAATAAAATAAATTTAATAAGAAAATTTAGAATAAACTACCATTCTTTCTCTATCCAAAACACATTCTCTGGGCTGTAAGTACGTGCACTGTTCGACAATGATGATGATGATTTTTCATGTCATTGTTAATATTACTGACTAAAACAAAACATTCATTAATTTGCCAATATGATCTCAATATTTTTGGTTATTATACAATTAGATGTTTCAATCTCTTAAGCCATGCCACGCTTGTAATATTGATCTGAATTTGATCAATTATTAATTTAAGAGCACTTATAATAATGACACTAATCTCAGGGTTCTCTGTTATATTTAAGAAAATTGCTCGGCAGTATTGTGTTGTCGCATATGACTGACATTCTGGTCGGCTATAGGAAACATTTACCTTATTTAAATTCTAGGTGTCTTCATCCACATATCAACTAATATAATATTTAACGAGATGATCACCATATTCAATAACAACGCATAATTTTGAATAATAAAGCCTTTTAAATCCAGAATCTCAGTCGGAATGATGAAAAGACAAGGGTGCTTTTGTGTCCTTCCATTATCCATGACAACACAATAATTTAACTAAGATTTATTACTTAGATACTTCCTTAAATGTGTATTCAACAATGTGCAACCAAAACTAGTAGTTTGGGAATAAAGTGATTTTACACACATATAAAATAAAATAAAATGTCTTGGTCTGAAGTTTTCAATTCCATAAATAATTTTTATTAAATTAAAATATAATGAAATGTTTTGATCTGCTTATAATTGTCTATCTGGTGTTTTGGATTTAAGATTTCATAAATGATTTTGGACCCAAGAAAGTATTGCAAGTATTATGCCCATACACTTTTATTTAGCACATAAGAAAAATGACTCAAAACAACTTGTAATAAGACGATAATTTATTATTAACTTATAACAAAATTCTAATTTATTATTATGATTTAACAGAAATATCTTTTATGATTAACATAATAAACAAACATATACAATTTATTCGATCCCATATGGATAAAACAAAATATAACTAATATTAATTCGTCTATACTTTTAGACTTGGATTCGAACTACCTCTTCATCTTCTATTTACATTTATGTAAAATTGAATATAACAAAATAAATAGTATTATCGATACATTAACTCATTCGTTTAGTGTATCTTTTATGAACGGTTACTTAAATTTATTGACTAACGATCTGTTTTAAAACAAAAATAATCTGATTCTAGGCAATGCGTACAAACGATTTTTATTATCATATCTTTAATTAAATGATAATTTTTATTTAGATAACTTATTATAATTTATGGGTTACGTATCAGAAGTTACACTTATTATTTTAATGTTTACCTTAATAACAACTGAAGTTGTTATACACACTGTTTTTCTCAGTATAAGTTATATTGTGAGTGCTACTTAATCATTAACCTGAATTAAACCTAATATTTGAACCCTCCCTTGGCAAACAAAAAAAAAATTTAAATCACGCAATTTTAAAACTTACTCTCTCCATTGACTTACGTGTGGATTACCAGCACTATTCCGTCGCACAATTCAGACATTGATCATATACACTAGCATGCTATTTATACTAAATGGAGCTTGAGGAATTAACCTCCAATATACCCGTTATCTTCCCATAACTTTCTAAACAAACACAATATTCAACACCTTCCATGGTGGAATTATCTCTATTTTCTCATGAGGAATATGGAATAACACCGAAGGGCTGTAGAGTTAACTACTATATCAAAATAGTTTGGTGGGTCCTTGCCTCTTAATTGGGCATAATAGGAACACACACCAAATATAATCCTCTCCTGGGATTTTAACTAATGAAATACACTAAATACTATATAAGTACTGATCGTCCTAACTATGAGAAGCGATCACTTGGGTTATAAACATACCCGAATATTAGATTTATTTATTCCCCTCATGGAAAATAAAGCTTTTGGGGAGATTTATATTCTATCCCACAAAATAGATACATTACAATTATTACTTAGGCGCATATTAAGCCTATACCGATGCTATATCGGGGCAAGACAAGCAAATACACTTATTACACTAAATTTATGTTCCGGGGTATACTTAGATCAACGTCTGATATCAATGGATATCATAGAATACAATAATAATTTTCACTTTTGCCAAAGAAATATTCAACAAATAATAGGAAGTATAGTATTTTGAACTAAACCAAGTGAATGCATTAATAAAGAATAATTGGGAATAAATTCCTTAATTAACATAGTATAAATTTGTTTCATACTTTAAATAAGTAATATTTTGTATAGCACTTCTCTTTAATTACTTCTGATAATTTTAACTAGATATTTTGCCTATTGAGTATCTAACATCTAAATTTATACTCATAACTGCATGTCATAAGTAAACACATTTTAAAAAAAATATATTTTTTTCATGTCAAATATAAATTTAACCTAGAATAATTACATAAAAAAAACATACCTTTATGATTACAAGGTCATTTAAATATTACTTGAATATAGCCTTTAACCTGCTGATATATATAAAAAAAATACACATAATTTTACAAATTAGTAAAAAAAAATCATTACTTAACAAGTGCTTATAATATCACTAAAAAAAATGTTATCCGTTGGGCACTTTATCCAGATGAAGAACTTGATACATTCATAGTTCACGAAGCAAATTTAAACAAGAAACATATTTTTTTTTATTTCATTTATAAAAAGTTGCCTTCATTCTGGTGCACTTAATAGTATGCAAAGAAAAATATAGCAGTGTGGATTTTAATTCTTCCTTGAATTATCTGCTATAATTTTGGGATCCAAGAAAACAATACAGATTTTAACATTACGAATATTTGACGACAAACGATCACATATACATTTCTTTTCTTTTAAGATTGGCGATACGTATCATTTTTAGCTAGCTGGCTTATGAATAAAAGAATGCGCGAATTTTCCAAAATATTATTATTAGAAGAACTGCAGCTGACTTACGTGGATATAAAGTTTTATGACTCCAATGGATGTATAATATAACATATTATTTTAGGGTTATAATTAAATCACTAATGTTTATAGTTTTTATTCCTACTCTAGGAATTATAATTTTTCTTTAATAATGAATTCTCCGTAAATGCACACATACAAATTTTCCGATATTTGCCTTGAGAAAATTTATATTTCTTTTTAAAAAATATGCAGGTGCATAAGTAAATATCATTTATTATTTATATTATTTCTAGATAATTTTCAGTGAATAAAACAGATTTTAACGTGGGGAACTTGCATTATTTTCGAAAGCAGACAATTTCTGTTAGAAAGAGCGCGAAACTTTTTGGTTAACTTTCCTTAGCTTTTATAATATGTCTTTTAATTCTAATTTTTCTTCTATACCATGAGAAGATTATTAAATAAGGTAAAGTCAACAAATAATTAATTATTTCTTGGAAATTATTTATATTGCTTAGTTTAACTATAATGATATTTTCCGTGATCGCTGTAGTCAATACGGTGATCTCGAACTTTAGCATAAGATAGCACATTTTGAGTATAAAAAGCTTTATAATAGGTAGAGCAATAGAAGCTTATGGATGTCTTATCAAAATATTTCAGCCAGACATGATATTGTTAAAATGTTACTTAAATTATATTTATTTCTGCAATAAAAATATAAAAATTTGTTACCGAATTTCAGCACTGCTTCCTCTTGTAAAACTTATGTCAGACTAGATTTTCTATAAAATTTTAGCGGTCTTCTTTTAGCGACCTCTGACAGAAAAATCGTTATTTAATTATACATAAACAAAGGAAAGGAAAAAAAAAAACTTATTACAGTTATATATTTCCATATGATTTAAATGGATTATTAAAATAATTTGACAACTAATGAAAAAAATAATAAATATCTTTAACTAATAATGCTTATTAGTGATGTATAATTTTGTATACATTATTATCTAAATAATTTTAAAAAAATTATCAGAAGTTATTGTGCTTTATGATAAGACATTCATCCACTCTCCCCTCTACCCATCCAAAATCAATTACTGTTTATGAGATGTGCTTTTATACTATATTAAAGTGCTTTTATGGTTAATATTTTTATTAAATTATTTATGCTCTTCTTCAAAATGACATTGGATTACCAAATTTATTAATTATTTGCTTAAAACACGTTAAAGTGAGTAAATAGCATACTTTATTAATCACTTAATATTATTATTATTTTACTTTTTATTTCCTAGAAAAGGATTGCATTGTTTTCCTGTGGGAATAATGCTAAATAAACCAAGTGTCAATAACACTAGGTTACAATTCTCCCACCGTTATGAAAAAATAAAAATAAAATAATACATACATTATTAATATTTCTTATTGTATTGTTAGGTCTATATTATACTTCTTTTAGAAGTTAATAAATTAAATCTTACAGATTTAATTTTGTTTAGGATATGGTAGTAAGCTTCGGGCATTATAGGTACCTCTTGTTCCATTAGGGGTTGAGATCCTATTTAATTTAATACCCTGCTACTTTTACTACTTTTTATCTTTTTTTAGTATCGTTGTGATACCACTAGTAGAAGGTTGATTCTCATTTAGAATCCTTTTCTTCCCTGTCGGCCTACTAATGTGGCTATTTGATCTACTATAGGGATTCGTCCTATAATATCCCTTTTCTTTACTTAACCTCCTCTTTCCCACATAGGACCTATCTATGAAATTAACATTGTTTACCATAGGATGGGTATCCCTATTTGCCCTACTCCTATTTTCAATATTTCTATCACTAGTTTCCAGCGCATCCAAAATCTCAACTACTTCTTCTATTGTATGCCGGTCAGCAGAAATCAAGACCTGCTCGATATGCCTCGGTAAATTATGGCGAATTATTCTCACAATTTGGGTCTCGGACAAAGGATAAGCTGTCAACGTTTTCAGTTTGACGGCCTGACTCCTAAAAAACTGAGTGTAACTGCCCTTATTTATATGATATCTTTCTTGAGATATCTGATATCTGAGGTTGTCTTGGCGGTCTTCCCCCCAAAAACTGGCTAACATGAGATACTTAAAGTCCCCATATGTTTCCGGTTTTATAAATAACGATTGCCACCAATCTTTAGATGCCGCACTTAAATGGTTTGTGGCAATGGCAATCTTCTCTACCTCAGACAAATGACATAAGGTGAACAATTCGTCTAAATTTTGGAGATATTCATGTGGATTCTCCTGGTATTCTCCTTTAAAGAACTTTATTTTGAGGAATTTCAAGGCCATTGAGCTATTACTTTCGGGCTCTAACATGACTTTGTGTCTAGCCTCATTCAATGGATTGTACATTGATTCAAGTGGACTAAGCATTGTATGTAACTCAGAGATTACGGGTTTATTATGATCATTATTAATTTCTTTAACCTGAGTTTCATCTACATTTTTACTATGAACAGCTTTATCCATATTAAGGTCCATAGCTTTCATACGACTTTCTAATCCTAATTTATAATTTTGCCATTCACAATCTATTCTTGTAGAACTGTCCTTAAGGCCTACATTTAAATGTTGAATTTGTTGCTTTAACTGGTTAATAGTTTCATCTTTCTCTAACTCAAGTTTATCTTCTAATCTTTGATATACTGTATTCTCACATTGAGTCATATATTCACCTATTTCCTCTTTGAGATCATTATGTAATATTTGGGAATTATTCTTTAATATCTCACTAAAATGTTCTACTTTTCCTATTACTTGAATTAGATCACTTTCTATATTTTTATTAATTTCATATTGGGTTACCTCTTGAGTTTCTAACTTAGCTATTCTGCTAGTAATCTGGCTCTGACATCCTTTTGATAAATTGTCAGGTTCAAGAGTTATATTTTGGACTTCTTCTTTTAAGTTTCTAAACTCACTCCTAGCACTATCTAATTCTCCCTTCATACATTCTATTTTATCCTTAACTTCACTGTTTAATTCTACATATTGACTTATGAAGTCCTGCTGAATAGCCTCGATCATATTTTTGGCCCTTTCAGACTTTATTTCTATTTCTTTCTTAATTTTTATTTCTAGTTTTTCAGAGGCCAATTTTGACTCTTCTATATGGTTCGTTAACTCTTCTCTTAGGTCTTTGATCTCTTGTACGTGATTGTCTAATTTACTGTCCAAATTTTGAATTTGATTCTTTAATTCAGTTTTTAATTCAACATTGGAATTTTTTATTTGACTTTCTATTTTACTTTCTAATTCACTATTTGAATTTTTTATTTGATTTTCTATTTTACTATTTAATTGTTGTACTTGACTTTCTATTCTACTCTCTAATTCACTATTTGAATTTTTTATTTGACTTTCTATTTTACTATTTAATTGTTGTACTTGACTTTCTATTCTACTCTCTAATTCACTATTTGAATTTTTTATTTGACTTTCTATTTTACTTTCTGAGTTTTTTAATTCACTATTTAAATTTTGTATTTGATTTTCTATTTTACTTTCTGAGCTTTTTAATTCACTATTTAAATTTTGTAGTTGTGTAGACAAACTTTGTAATATTGTAAATATTTGGATTTGCTCATCCCCAGGTAGATCTTTATCTACTTTAGCTTTTTTCGGACTAACTTCATCTAAAGATTCTTGTTCCTCTCTTACTTCTACATTAAAATATGGTGTTTGTGTATCTGGGGATTGGAGATCTTGGGATTCTCCCAAATCCTCTGAAATATCCTGACTATCTTGGCTTTCACTCATATTTGAAATTTTTTAACTCTTTCTGTTATTTGACAGTACTGAAATTAGTAATGAACTATTAATAATATCGATAACAAATTATTGACAAGACATCCTGCCTCCATGCCTCTCCTATCAAAACAATCTACACCAAAACTATGCTCTGATATTCAGATAACTAAAGTCCCAATATTAACTACCGAATATTCTTTTCTCATATGCTACTTGGTCCATAGAAATCTCACCAAACTATTACATAATATGGTATAAGTGCTAATCACACCACCAGACAAGCAGATCATCATAAATGATAAAATCATTACAATCCTTCATGGAATTACTTACAGACCAGAACATTATAAACTAACAAATTTATTTATTCAGTGGCAAAGATTATGTCATAAAATAGACATTCATATAATATCTTATGGCTAAAGAAACAATTTATCATTGGCAAACATTTTCAATCACTGAACAATTAATTCATTCACGTGCAAATAATATTTATATTCATTTCAATAAAATTTTACCAAATTTATCGTGGCCAAATATAACCATCGATGGCCCCTTATAGTTGGGCGGCCATTTCTAACCTAATTAAGAAGAGAGTACTTCCTAATTACTATTAAAATCCGTCCGGAACTCCTTAACCCTCCGCCTACTCTTCGTATAGTCCGGATAATCATATTTTACCCAATAATAATAATAATAATAATATTAAGGTTAGTTCTATATTAATTCAGCTCCAGCGATATGCAGTTCAGACAGAGATAGAATTTTAAAAAAAAATATCATTAATAAAATAAATTTAATAAGAAAATTTAGAATAAACTACCATTCTTTCTCTATCCAAAACACATTCTCTGGGCTGTAAGTACGTGCACTGTTCGACAATGATGATGATGATTTTTCATGTCATTGTTAATATTACTGACTAAAACAAAACATTCATTAATTTGCCAATATGATCTCAATATTTTTGGTTATTATACAATTAGATGTTTCAATCTCTTAAGCCATACCACGCTTGTAATATTGATCTGAATTTGATCAATTATTAATTTAAGAGCACTTATAATAATGACACTAATCTCAGGGTTCTCTGTTATATTTAAGAAAATTGCTCGGCAGTATTGTGTTGTCGCATATGACTGACATTTTGGTCGGCTGTAGGAAACATTTACCTTATTTAAATTCTAGGTGTCTTCATCCACATATCAACTAATATAATATTTAACGAGATGATCACCATATTCAATAACAACGCATAATTTGGAATAATAAAGCCTTTTAAATCCAGAATCTCAGTCGGAATGATGAAAAGACAAGGGTGCTTTTGTGTCCTTCCATTATCCATGACAACACAATAATTTAACAAAGATTTATTACTTAGATACTTCCTTAAATGTGTATTCAACAATGTGCAACCAAAACTAGTAGTTTGGAAATAAAGTGATTTTACACACATATAAAATAAAATAAAATGTCTTGGTCTGAAGTTTTCAATTCCATAAATAATTTTTATTAAATTAAAATATAATGAAATGTTTTGATCTGCTTATAATTGTCTATCTGGTGTTTTGGATTTAAGATTTCATAAATGATTTTGGACCCAAGAAAGTATTGCAAGTATTATGCCCATACACTTTTATTTAGCACATAAGAAAAATGACTCAAAACAACTTGTAATAAGACGATAATTTATTATTAACTTATAACAAACTTCTAATTTATTATTATGATTTAACAGAAATATCTTTTATGATTAACATAATAAACAAACATATACAATTTATTCGATCCCATATGGATAAAACAAAATATAACTAATATTAATTCGTCTATATTTTTAGACTTGGATTCGAACTACCTCTTCATCTTCTATTTACATTTATGTAAAATTGAATATAACAAAATAAATAGTATTATCGATACATTAACTCATTCATTTAGTGTATCTTTTATGAACGGTTACTTAAATTTATTGACTAACGATCTGTTTTAAAATAAAATAATCTGATTCTAGGCAATGCGTACAAACGATTTTTATTATCATATCTTTAATTAAATGATAATTTTTATTTAGATAACTTATTATAATTTATGGGTTACGTATCAGAAGTTACACTTATTATTTTAATGTTTACCTTAATAACAACTGAAGTTGTTATACACACTGTTTTTCTCAGTATAAGTTATATTGTGAGTGCTACTTAATCCTTAACCTGAATTAAACCTAATATTTGAACCCTCCCTTGGCAAACAAAAAAAAAATTTAAATCACGCAATTTTAAAACTTACTCTCTCCATTGACTTACGTGTGGATTACCAGCACTATTCCGTCGCACAATTCAGACATTGATCATATACACTAGCACGCTATTTATACTAAATGGAGCTTGAGGAATTAACCTCCAATATACCCGTTATCTTGCCATAACTTTCTAAACAAACACAATATTCAACACCTTCCATGGTGGAATTATCTCTATTTTCTCATGAGGAATATGGAATAACACCGAAGGGCTGTAGAGTTAACTACTATATCAAAATAGTTTGGTGGGTCCTTGCCTCTTAATTGGGCATAATAGGAACACACACCAAATATAATCCTCTCCTGGGATTTTAACTAATGAAATACACTAAATACTATATAAGTACTGATCGTCCTAACTATGAGAAGCGATCACTTGGGTTATAAACATACCCGAATACTAGATTTATTTATTCCCCTCATGGAAAATAAAGCTTTTGGGGAGATTATATTCTATCCCATAAAATAGATACATTACAATTATTACTTAGGCGCATATTAAGCCTATACCGATTCTATATCGGGGCAAGACAAGCAAATACACTTATTACACTAAATTTATGTTCCGGGGTATACTTAGATCAACGTCTGATATCAATGGATATCATAGAATACAATAATAATTTTCACTTTTGCCAAAGAAATATTCAACAAATAATAGGAAGTATAGTATTTTGAACTAAACCAAGTGAATGCGTTAATAAAGAATAATTGGGAATAAATTCCTTAATTAACATAGTATAAATTTGTTTCATACTTTAAATAAGTAATATTTTGTATAGCACTTCTCTTTAATTACTTCTGATAATTTTAACTAGATATTTTGCCTATTGAGTATCTAACATCTAAATTTATACTCATAACTGCATGTCATAAGTAAACACATTTTAAAAAAAATATATTTTTTTCATGTCAAATATAAATTTAACCTAGAATAATTACATAAAAAAAACATACCTTTATGATTACAAGGTCATTTAAATATTACTTGAATATAGCCTTTAACCTGCTGATATAAAAAAAAAATACACATAATTTTACAAATTAGTAAAAAAAAATCATTACTTAACAAGTGCTTATAATATCACTAAAAAAAAATGTTTTCCGTTGGGCACTTTATCCAGATGAAGAACTTGATACATTCGTAGTTCACGAAGCAAATTTAAACAAGAAACATATTTTTTTTTTATTTCATTTATAAAAAGTTGCCTTCATTCTGGTGCACTTAATAGTAGGCAAAGAAAAATATAGCAGTGTGGATTTTAATTCTTCCTTGAATTAACTGCTATAATTTTGGGATCCAAGAAAACAATACAGATTTTAACATTACGAATATTTGACGACAAACGATCACATATACATTTCTTTTCTTTTAAGATTGGCGATACGTATCATTTTTAGCTAGCTGGCTTATGAATAAAAGAATGCGCGAATTTTCCAAAATATTATTATTAGAAGAACTGCAGCTGACTTACGTGGATATAAAGTTTTATGACTCCAATGGATGTATAATATAACATATTATTTTAGGGTTATAATTAAATCACTAATGTTTATAGTTTTTATTCCTACTCTAGGAATTATAATTTTTCATTAATAATGAATTCTCCGTAAATGCACACATACAAATTTTCCGATATTTGCCTTGAGAAAATTTATATTTCTTCTTAAAAAATATGCAGGTGCATAAGTAAATATCATTTATTATTTATATTATTTCTAGATAATTTTCAGTGAATACAACATATTTTAACGTGGGGAACTTGCATTATTTTCTACAGCAGACAATTTCTGTTAGAAAGAGCGTGAAACTTTTTGGTTAACTTTCCTTGGCTTTTATAATATGTCTTTTAATTCTAATTTTTCTTCTATACCATGAAAAGATTATTAAATAAGGTAAAGTCAACAAATAATTAATTATTTCTTGGAAATTATTTATATTGCTTAGTTTAACGATAATGACATTTTCCGTGATTGCTGTAGTCGATACAGTCATCTCGAACTTTAGCATAAGATAGCACATTTTGAGTATAAAAAGCTTTAAAACAGGTAGAGCAATAGAAGCTTATGGATGTCTTATCAAAATATTTCAGCCAGACATGATATTGTTAAAATGTTACTTAAATTATATTTATTTCTGCAATAAAAATATAAAAATTTGTTACCGAATTTCAGCACTGCTTCCTCTTGTAAAACTTATGTCAGACTAGATTTTCTATAAAATTTTAGCGGTCTTCTTTTAGCGACCTCTGACAGAAAAATCATTATTTAATTATACATAAACAAAGGAAAGGAAAAAAAAAACTTATTACAGTTATATATTTCCATATGATTTAAATGGATTATTAAAATAATTTGACAACTAATGAAAAAAATAATAAATATCTTTAACTAATGCTTATTAGTGATGTATAATTTTGTACACATTATTATCTAAATAATTTAAAAAAAATTACCAGAAGTTATTGTGCTTTATGATAAGACATTCATCCACTCTCCCCTCTACCCATCCAAAATCAATTACTGTTTATGAGATGTGCTTTTATACTATATTAAAGTGCTTTTATGGTTAATATTTTTATTAAATTATTTATGCTCTTCTTCAAAATGACATTGGATTACCAAATTTATCAATTATTTGCTTAAAACACGTTAAAGTGAGTAAATAGCATACTTTATTAATCACTTAATATTATTATTATTTTACTTTTTATTTCCTAGAAAAGGATTGCATTGTTTTCCTGTGGAAATAATGCTAAATAAACCAAGTGTCAATAACACTAGGTTACAATATATATATATATATATATATATATATATATATATATATATATATATATATATATATATATATATATATATGATCACTAGATGAAGTTTTACCAATAGCCCACTATCAAGCTTTGTTTACATAAATGTTGAAAGAGATAACATTCAATATCTCTTTCAAATTGTCTCCAACCTTTAAACCATGGTTTCGAGCTAGTTGGCTCATGTCAGTAAAGAGTAGGAAGACTAGAAACTAGATCTAAACACCAACTCTGCAATCAGCATTTATGAAACATGTTTCTATCAGCTTGAAAGCATGAATTTTTCAGATATGTAAATATCTTCAAATCCAGCCAAACAAACTAGATAGCTGTATGGATCTGAATTCAGTTCAGCTTCACCATATAGTAAAAGCCTCTGCAATCTATATCATTGCAAAAACCTTCAAGGTACATTTATGATAAACAAAACAAGTTATAAACTTCATAACTTGCTCATAGCTTGCATTTTATGATCCCTAGATGGAGCATTACCAATAGCCCACTATCAAGCTTAGTTTACCTAAATCCTGAGAGATATAGAATTCAACATCTCTTTCAAATTGGCTCCAACCTTTAAACCATGGTTTCGATCTAGTTGACTCATGACAGTAAAAGATAAGAAGACTAGAAACTAGATCTAAACTGCAACTCTGCAGTCAGCATTTATGAAACACATTTCTATCAGCTTGAAAGCATGAATTTTTCAGATATTTAAATATCTTCAAATCCAGTCAAACAAACCAGATAGCTATATGGGTCTGAATTCAGTCTAGTTTCACCATATGAGAGCATTTATGTAAACAAAGCTTGATAGTGGGTTATTGGTAAAGCTCCATCTAGTGACCATAAATGCAAGCTATGAGCAAGTTACGAAATTTATAACTTGTTTTGTTTATCATAAATGTACCCTTGAAGGTTTTTGCAATGATATAGATTGCAGAGGCTTTTACTATATGGTGAAACTGAACTGAATAAACCCATATAGCTATCTAGTTTGTTTGACTGGATTTGAAGATATTTACGTGTCTGAAAAGTTCATACTTTCAAGCTGATAGAAATGTGTTTCATAAAAGCTGATTACAGAGTTGGTGTTTAGATCTAGTTTCTAGTCTTCCTACCCTTTAATGATGTGAATCAACTAGCTCAAAATCATGGTTTAAATGTTGGAGACAATTTGAAAGAGATATTGAATTCTATCTCTCTCAGAGTTTATGTAAACAAAGCTTGATAGTGGGTTATTGGTAAAGCTCTATCTAGTGATCATAAAATGCAAGCTATGAGCAAGTTATAAAATTTATAACTTGTTTTGTTTATCATATATATATACATATATATATATATACTTTAAGAATATTATTTATGTAAAAGGATTTATTGTTTGTTAATTATAAAAGTATTTTTCATTTTGTTTTATTTATTATTGGTTTTTATTCTATTTGTACATGTTGTTTTCCACAAAGCATACCAAAATACTTGAAATGGCTTTATGAGATCGTCAAAATGTTGATTAGATGAAAAATAATTATAATTTTATAAAATAAAAAGGTTTTAAAATAAAATTGTGGAAAAAGAATTACTATTATATTTTTTTGAAATATGAATTTTTCTACAGAACAGGCTTTTTCATACCTGCACTTATATATGTAATATATAGGGGGTTGAACTCAGACTTGCACACGACCCTCAACCATCCGTGCTATCTCATACCACTGATACACTTGATCACAAACATGTCGAAAAGATAAATAATCACCAATATAAGTAAATTCGTGCTAAACCAACATTCGTCAATTGGTCCAGATTATCATCTCCACACATATTTACAATAAAAGCTCAGCTTATATTAAGATATCCAATCTTCATACTCTAATGAACAGGCTTCAAACCACTCCACCCCACAACTCTTTAGCCAACAATTTCATTAAAAATCTGATGATTTTCAATGATTTTTAATGAAATGGACGGCTGAAGGTTATTTATTATAAATAAAAAGTGTTGTGGAAAAATTGTGAGGAAAATAAAAAATGGTTAATATCTACATACGTAAATACATATGTGTTAGTATATGTTATGGCATGATAACAGACCACTGTACTTTTTTGAATGCAACTTATCTAAGATGTACTTAAACTAATATAAGTCTAGTAATAAAGAATGAATACAACAACAGATGTTATTTTAGTAAATAAAATACAAATAAAATGTTATTAAATATAAATAAATAAATACATTTTAAAAATATAGAATCAAATAAACAGTGAGCATTGCTAATTGCTCAACAAGCTTTGTGATAAATGCTTAGCAGGAGAAAGCATTTAAAATATCTCTGTTAAAAACCCTCCATCCCCCAAACCTCTGACTAATGGTTTCATGTTTTGGCAGTTCTCAGAGAGGCACTAAGATAGCTTCAGATCCTTTGGATTAGTATTTTTAGATCTACTGTCTGTAGCTATCCTACATCTCTATGAGGAGTGCCAAAGCATGAAACCATTGGTTAAAGGTTTGAGGGGGGGTTCCTGACAGATATTTTAAATGCTTTCTCTGGCTAAGCATTTATCACAAAGCTTATTGAGCAATTAGCAATGTTCATTGTTTATATCTTATAAGCTTAAAAGATTGGGATCATGTGATATATGACTATTTTTTATTTGACTATAGAATCAAATGCTTTGAGCTACTCAATCTTCAAAATGATTGCCTACTATAATTAATATATCACTGTCCAGGCTTTCAATTTTTTTGGATTATATGAACCTGTAGTAATAATTCAACCATATACTTCTTAAATCCTCATTATTAATCTCTTCTGCTTTTAAAATACCTATATATCGATATATATCTTAAAATATTCTTTTCGTATATTTACAACACACACCACATAAAATATATTTCTATAAGTAGTACCATATAACTATGATTTAGGCATAAAGATCACTATTAAAAAATACATTAGTAAAAAATTATCATAACATATAAAAGTGCATTTATTTAAAAAAACATATACAAGTATATATAAAAAAAATCTAAAATCTTTTAGGAATTTGAGTAAAAGAAAATATCTTAAAAAAAAATGGTTTCCAACTTTTCATAGAAATATTACCTTATATATACAATTTCTTCTGTGATTGGTGAATGTATGTTGATTTGTAAGGCTTTCATGTGTCAAGTTCAGAACCACTTAAAAAAGAACTATTCGTTTATGCAAAGAAAAGAATTACACCATTAATAAAAAACACTCAGAATAAAATCAGTTCATGTGATTTTAATTACAGAGGTATAGTATTTAAATCATGAAAAAAGTATGATTGCAGTACATAAATTCATGTTTGAAATATGATATTTAATGAGGGTAAATTAGTTGCTATAGTACTGTAATGACATTTACTTTTGGTTAGTGAATTATTACATTTATGCAAATGAAGTAACTCCACCATTAATGAAAAATACTCAGAAAAAAAATCAGTACATGTTTTTAGCTACAGAGATATAGTGTTTAAGTGATGAAGAAAATATGATTATTGTATGTTTGAGATGTGATATTTAGTGTGTGTGTGTGGGGGGGGGGTGGTATAGTACCATAGTTACATTTAGTTTTGATTAGCATATAATTAGAGTCAAATCAAAGTCCTTTCAGGCTGGTATAAAATTTTTAAATATTAAAATCTTTTGTTTAATTTACATAAATTCTTAAAAAAATGTTAAAGTAACCAATTAAAAAAAACATGACCTATTTAGGCTGGGTACCTCTAGTCAAATAATATTTACTTTAAATGTAACATTTTGGCTAGTTTGATATTGAGTTGGTTAAAATGAATAGAGAATTAAAAAAAGGGCTCACAGTTTGAATTAATGCCACTTTATAAAATATATTTTATAAACTTTTATTCTGAAGGTAAGAATTATTTAATTGAATAATATTTATAATCTTTCATTAGCAATTAAACAAAGACTAAAATTTTTTATTAAGAATTAGAAAATAATTTAGATTGCGCTTTACGCAAAAAAGTGAAGCTTGTCTCAATCTTATTCCAAAGTTATATGGCTAAACATAAAGCACAATCTAAATTACTTACTACTCAAAGGTGAAGTAGAAAACTAGTATTTTATTTTATTTAAGAATTAGAAAGTAAATTTTTGGAAAATAGAATACAAGTTTCTATATTTAGAATACAAATTTCCAAAAAGGATTGTCATCAATTAGATAGTAACCTTGCAATTGTAAATTTATTTAAACACATATTGATTGCATAAGTAATATTTACTAAGGCTGTAACCTCAAAAATATGCATGTAAAAATGCAATATTAGTAACCTCTACAGGTTTTAACCACAAGCTTATGCAGATCTGTAGAGGTCCCTAATATCGCATTTTTACATGCATATTTTTGAGGTTATAGTAACCTTGCATAAAATTTGTACCATGTTATATAACACTTATCAATAGAAAATAAAAAGAGTTACAATCTTTATTAGTGATCACTCCAAGAAGATATAATTCAAAGCCTATTTCAATATTTGTATACTTTTGTTTTTTACTTTAAATATTAATTGAGTAAATTAATATATTTAGATTACAAAAAAGGGCATATGGCTTCATTGCTTAGTTTTTAAGAAGCTTGACCACCAGCCTTGTTGATTCTGAAACCTATTGATCTCCAAGTCAGAAGCTCTTTCTGATGAGCCAAATTGCAGAGGCATAAAGGCTTATGCTTTATTGCTTGGGAGTTCATAAAAAATTTGAGTGCCACACCAGTGAGTGCCATAATCAATCCTAAAACTTCCCGATTCCAAGTTAGAAGTTCTATCTACTGTTCCAAATAGTTCAGTTTACAGAAAATACCTAATGAATTCAATATAAAAAAGTATGTTGTCATTCAAAAGTTAATTGTTTAGCACAATGATAGTCTATCTAACAAAAAACATGAGCTCTCAAATGAATTAAAGCTATCAAGAAGAATGAATATAATTGAAGAGATTTACAAGCAAGAATAAATAATATTTACTAAGACTGTAACCTCAAGAATGTGTACATCAAAATGTGATAGTAGAGACCTCTACAGGTCTTAACCACAAGCTTACATTTTGGAAGAAAAGAGAGGTAAGCTTGTGGTTAAGACTTGTAGAGGTCCCTACTATCGCATTTTTACATGCACATTCTTGAGGTTACAGCCTTAGTAAATATTACTTACGTAATCAATATGCGCTTAAATAAATTTATAATTACAACTTTAAAGCAAGAGTAAATTAAATTTTTGCAATATTGCATAAGCAATAAAATGTATTATCTAATCATATGAAAAAAAAAAGTTTTATTTTATATGATAAACATTGCAGCCCAAAACAAAAACTTTCCACAAATATGATTAATTATTATACTTTGATTTATAATTCTCAAACTTTATGCAGTCACAACTTTGACACTAACCAGTTTCGATAAAAATATTAAGGATACTTACTAATTTTTTATTAAACTAGAAATTATCTGTAACCAAACTTTAAGTACTTTGCCTAAGTTAAAGATTAACATATCCAATTTTAATTATTTGTAAACACACAGAAAACTCAATTTCTATACGTTTGAAGACTGTGTGATGGAATGGAGCATTTTAAAAAGAATCTTTAAAAACGAGTCTAAATTCTTAGAACATTTGTTTAGTTATATTCTTTCATTCTCTATATTCAACTGTAAATTTTTAATGCTCTTACTTCATAGTTTTTACATCATTCTTTTAGCATAGATTTAGTTCATATCCTATTTCTTCAGATTACCATAACATGAATATAATAAGATAACAGGGAGTATTCAATACTTCACTTATTTCAATACAAATTTAATTTAAAAAAAAACAAAAAAATTCTATTTCAAATGAATATGAGTATACAATCTACCGCAATAATATAAAACCTAAATGAAAAGAGAAGATGAGAGTTGAAAAATTACTCAATATTGAGTAAGTAAAATTTCTTGGACGTAGTATATGTAGAAACATGCAGCCAAGAAATAAAAAATAAATTTAAATAAAAATGTAATAAATCTGTAGTAAATCTTATATCTTTAACGATAAGCAGATTACATCTATTGCTTCAATACAAACGCAAATAATAAAATTAGCACAATAATAATAGTATATACATACTTAAACATAAGCAAATAATTCAATTTTATAGATTCATTGATTAAAAAATGAAATCGAAACTGGTAATAAATTATATTAAGAGGTAATTTAATTTATAAAAAATAGACATAATAAACACCTCCATATTTCCCCATTCTTTTCAAATTCATATAAATAAAGATATAATAAAAGACTAATGGGGGTCATTAGTCTTTTATTATATCTTTATTTATATGAATTTAAAAAGAACGGGGAAGTATGGAGATGTTTATTATATCTGTAAAGATATTACATACGGGACAGAGAAAGGTGAATAACTCCGTGTGTGAAAATTTAAAAAATCAGATATATTAATCTTTAACTAATGTTTAAAGTTTATATCTGTGCTAGAGAACATCTCTAGTTTCAAAAATGATTAGTAATAATCATTAGTGTATTTATCTAAAATGGATGGCGTCAAAGTCGTGAGTAGAGGAAGTTTGACAATGGTAAATGAAAATGTAACAATTTATAAAAAATCAAAGACTTGCAGAGTGGCTGGTAACCAATCACTTAATTAACAATACATAGTAGAATACGTTTTCTTTCTCCACCCCCCCCTCTCTCTATATATATAAACAAATAAACAGATAGATAAAATAGATAGTTTAGAATGATTTTTTATTATAGATATTTCTTTATATTTCTAGTTTTTTTCATTTTTATTTTCAATAGAATTTTTTTTATTTCTATTTCAATATTAAATATTTATCTTTAATATATTTATATAGTAATTCAACATTTTTAACGATTTTTTTCTTCTTTGCATTAAACTATTTAAAATCTATTAATAAATATATAATACAATAGCTTTAATGTTAAAAGAATTAGTACAAATATTTCTTTTTTCCGTTTAATTTGCTAATAAAATAAAATAATGATAGTATTAAATTGATAGGATTTTGCCTCTCTGATCCTTTAACTTTCTTTAAAATTTAGTTTGTGTAGTCTCCATAAAATTCACTTCTAGTGTATTATTGTTGTTGTTGTTGTTGTTGTTGTTGTGTTGTTACTGTTATTGTTGTACTGTACTTTTATCTTTTTCTTTTGGAATTAGAATTGCTATATTCGTTTGCCAGTGACGGCTGATGATGATAACGATGATGTAGTAGTTGTTTATATATTTATTCAAATAACGAATCATCCATTTGCTTAAGGGAATATAATTTCTAATCTTATTTAAAAAATTTAGTGGTTAATCGTATATAGCCGTTCATTGGTAAATTAAATTGATATAATAGATGCTAGTACACTATACAAACTGAACGCACATTAACAGATAAAAATTGAATGTGCGTTCAGTTTCTTGACCTTAAAATAACTAGAAATCAATGTATTCTGGATTACTGTATGACCATTAAACCAATAATAAAAAGAGGTTATATTCCATATAAATCAAAAGTGCCACTATCACATAAAATGGCGGGTTTGAAGTCTTTCTTATTTAAAAATAACAGTCTTTGCAAATATTCATCAGATAAAGACAAAAATATTGAAATATATATAAAATTGTTAAATGTTGGTTACAATTATAATCATCTATATATAATGTTATTAGGGATTTTAATATGAGATATAAGAATAAAAATTTTAATAATAATATTGATATTCCTGCTAACAAAAAACTATGGATATCAATACCATATGTTTTGAATGATCAAGTAAATTTTATAAGGAAAATTTATAAAGATATATGTGATATTACATTTTACACACCTTCTACATTAAACAAATTAATAAATAATTTTAAAGATAAAACCTCATTTATGAATAAAAATTGTAACATTGATAAATGGATATGTAAGTGTGACAGTGGATATATAGGTGAATCAATATGTACATTGGAAAAAAAGAACTAAAGAGCACTTGCTGTTGTTAAAAAGAGTTCAGAAATTGAATCAAAATTGCAAAGTAGATAATAATGTTTCAGCATCCATTTTTCATGACCATAATAATTCATATATTTATGACTTTAACTTCAATTACAATATTGCAAAATGAAAAAAATAACAACAAAAGAAAAATAAAAGAAGCTATGCTAATATACAAATGCAAACATGGCTTAATTAACAGGCAGGCAGCAAATGTTAAGATCACAGACTTGTGGGAAGGTTAGCCTTTCAAAGTGTTAATTGACAAAGACTATGAGAATAGTTGAAAGTGCTCCTAAATGGTAGTTCAACATATATATACAACTAGAATACATGTTCTTTAATTGTAATTTATAATACTTATTTCCTTATCATAAGATTTTGCTGAAGTTTATTTGAGCAACTTCTACAAAGTCCTATGTTAGTTTGATGCAGTAGGAGATAATTAGATTCTAGTGCATAAAATCCAGGATCAAGTTCAGGTCAGTCACTTCCAGCCTTTGGACTTTTTAACAAACTCCTGAGAAATAAAGCTGTTTAATTATTAATGTTTTCCTAAAGATTTGTGATGGTCGTATTTTATCTGTATTTGCATATATTGAACTATTTCTATCGTCTAACATTAAGTATTCAATGTCTTTAAAAAAATATAACTTTAAATTTTCAATTACATTCAGCTATTAAAAATAGCACACAGTTTAGTATGTGCCCAAGGTTTTGACTGGTATTATTCACCTCTCTTCTTCATATATTGCTGGCCTGACCACTGACAGTACTAGCATGGGGATCAAACCTGGATTTTTAGATTTTTAAATATTGAATTTTAATATAATGTTCTAACCAATTGAGCAATCCAGACAATGGATTAATTGTTTAAAGTGTTATCTTAAAATTTACTATAAGCTTATTAAATTAAAGTAAATTTTAAATGAGGGAAAACATATTTCTTTCATATTTTTTATAAAACCAAGTGTTAACTTATTTAAAGATTTCAAACAATTTTAAATAATAACTATGTAATTTTTTTTATAATTTGTCAAGGGTAGTGGTAAAAGAGAGAGGAAAATATTAAAAAATAATGTTTTTTATTCTCTGTTTTCAGTAATTATTGATTATAAACAACGCAAAACTCTCCATACTGTAGTGCCACCTGTGCCAACAAAAGTAATTAATGGATGCCAGAAGGCATTACTGTATGGAGAGTTTTGCCTTGTTTATAAACAATTATGTGCTAGGATAAGAGATGGTGATCATGTGATGCTTAATTATTGATTAGTTGTAACTTTTTAAAAAAATAACAATTCAGACTAAATAATACATACTAAATGTATATAGAGAAAGCTTAATTTAATCCTAATAGCATGTAATGCTTAGCATGCTGTTGACTACACAGTAATCATATTCATAGCTAGAGTTGGCCAAGGAGTTTGTGACATTTATTAAAGAATAAACAAGCTAAAGAATTTATGTAAATCTTAAATAAAAAAATAAATGTTCATTTAAATAAATAAGTTCATTTAAATGAGCCACTTTTTAAAAAAGGAATGCAGAATTCTTTTTTGTTTATTGCATATTTTCCAGGTCTACTTTCAGAGATGATACTGACAGAGATAAGTTCAAATCTGTGGCTGAACTTAGACTTATGCTCAAAGAAAATAGATTTAATATCTGTGTTTGTCTTAGCTCAATTATATTGATATCTGTATTTTGCAATTCTTAACTATTAAATAAAGCTTTTTTCTATATATTTTTATAAATATTTATTTTGAATTACATTGTTCTGACAAAAGTTTATTAAAATTTTGAAAAAATAATAATAATAAGAGAGATAATTAAGTAAAATTTTATGTACTTTTTACTAGATATTTTAAAAGAAAAAAAAGTTTTAAGATCTTTGTTAAAAACTTTTGTTTAATTAATTGAAGTTTTGTTCAAGTACAAGTGCAATTTAATAATTTTATTGTTTTTAGATAATTAAAACAAAGGAAAATTAACTACGGAAGAATTTCAATATAGATGATTAGAATTTTTTAGTAAAAAAAATGAAAATAACTTTTGTAAAAATAAACTGAATTTGTCAAGGTTTTCAGGATGTCATGTCTGAAGTAGTATGTGATTGAATGGATAAAATAAGAATACATTAAAAATAAAATATGGGTAAATTTAAAATAATAACCCCCAGTGTCTTGTAAGCAGGAATGATTTTTGATCCAGTTTTACAGAGAAGAAGAGCATTAGCAGTCCAGGTGTGAAGCACAGAGTAGAAGTTAAATTTTAGTTTGAAGTCAGACTAATTAACCTCACTATTAGTTTTTAAAAAAATATTTCTTAAAATGAATTTTGAAAATAAACATTCTAAGCTTTAGTCACAAAGCATAACCATTTCATTCATTCACTAAAAGAAATTGTTAAAAAAAAAAGTCCAGAAAAAATATCTGCCTTGCTCTGTAATATCTGGTCTGCAAATTATTGTAAAATATATAAATTCACTCTATGTTAATATAAAATTTATTTTATTGTAAAATGGATAAATTTAATTATTCTTATTTAACCTGGAAATCTGTTAATGGAGAAAGTAGCATAATGAAAAATTAAAAAGTTAATAGAGATTATAGAAAAAAAATTATTTAAACTCAACATTTGAAGTTTATGAAAAGAAAAACTCACATAAAAAATGAAAATTACAATTACCAAAAAAGAACTCAAAATAAAAAAAAATACATGGTAAACATGTATTATAATGTACACATCTACATTTACAAATACTTTTTAATAAAGGTAATAATTTGTATTAATAATATTAATTGTTTTTATTGAAACATGTTTTTTTCTCTTACTTTCCATCTAAAATGTAATTGTTTGTAGCTTCTTATTTTCATAAGAAAAGAGAGAGTTTTAGATAATTAGAAATTTTCTTATTTTTTATTTGTTAAATATTATTTTTACATTTAATTATCAAAAAAAGCAGGTAAATCAAATATTAAAAGTTAATCAATGTAGTAGAATAAAAAACAACTGGTTTTGCTATATAAATTTTATAATTTTTTTGATAAAAATATATTAGATTTGGAATTATTATATTATCATATTTTTTTCATTTTCCTTAAATATGTGTTAGTTAATTCAATTAAGTAATTGTTTAAAAAAGTAACAGTGTTAATGTTTTTCCTTTAGCTATTTTTTCTAAGAATTGGCATAATGTGTGACATTGTGCATGACTTTATTTTGTTATAGCGTATGGTTTTAGGGGATTTGGAACTTTATCCCAGGAGGTCTAAATTAAAGTAGACTAATCATGTACATTTATATCTTCTAATGTTCTTAATCACAGTCTCTAGAGTCCTTGTGATTCTGAACTAGCTCTAGAGAAATAACAGTTAATTTAAATATATGTGGGGGTTTAGACTTATGTTTGGACATCCAGACAGTTCTTTGGATGGTACAAAAATCAATATCAGCTTTAATATCCATTCACTGCACTTAATTATCTCTAATTTAGAAATTTGTTTTATATTTGGTCTGTATAGCCTTGATAATATATGCCCAGAGCATGTATTATGATCAGCTATCAAAATTACAGCATTGGTTTTATTATGATAAGAATGTTAATTCTTAAGTATATACCCACAGAAAATTGTTTATATATCATGCCCTAAGCTCAGCAATGGCCCAATAAATTGCCAATATTTTTGATGTTGAATCTCTTTTAGATCCATTCACAATGAAAATTATTCTTGTATAAGGCTGATGAGGTAACTTATTATATGTATAACTATTTCTTTTTATAAAATTTCAGATTATCTCATGCTCTTTTATATGTATCCATTTATATTTGTTCATTGGCAATATGTAAATGCAGTTGGAATAAAGTATTAAAAAGAGAATTATTGCTACTAAGCTATATTTCATAGTATGAAAGTTATCCAATTAGAAAAAAAGTTAAGTTTTTTTTAGTACCTTGATTAAGAATTTTGTTTGATTCAAAACACACAGAATGTATGGAAATATTAAAATTTACAGCAACTTTAAATTGTAGCATCACATGATCACCATTTCTTATGCTTGCTCTTAACTGTTATTAAAACAGATATAACTCTCCATATAGTAGTGCCACTTAGTGCAAACCAGAGTAATCAATGGATTCCAGAAGGCTTGTCTATATAATCCCTATCTAGTGCCTACCCATCAAATATCCCCAGACTGGTTTCTGGCTGTGGCCTTCATCAGTGAGAAGCCTTGGATTTGAGAGCATTGCACCTAGATCTTAGGATGTAATGCAACCCTCCAGAAACCACCTTCTGGCATCCATTGATTACTATGTCTTGGACTGAGTGGCACTACTGTATGCAGAGTTTTTCCTGTTTTAATAACAGTTATGAGGAAGCACAAGAAACTGAGATTATGTGATGTTTAGTGGGTTAATACCAATCCTGTCTAATGGGATAGTGGTGGCTATGGTTATTAAAGAACCAAAGGCAGCAAAATGTTCAATTGTATCTAATAAATATTAATTTATTTTAATAAAAAAATCAGTATTTTTACTATTGTTAAAAATGTACTTTTTAAGATTGATTTTTGTTTAAAATTCATATTTTTAGTACTATTAAAAATTAATACTCTGTGTCATATTTTATATTTTTGTGTGAAATTCATATTTTTAGTAGTGTTAGAAAATTTTTAGTATTGTTAGATTTAATCTGATGCAATCTGTCACATATTACTGGTATGTCTCTTAAATCTTACAAAATATCATGTGTACATGAGCCATTTTGATGAATTTATTATTTTAAGTTTATACAAAATTCAAGTGTACACATTATTTGATTAGATCACAAGACTAGGAAGTTATCAGCCAATTTATACAAATGTGAAGAGGCATAGCAGTTCTAATACGTTGCAAGTCTAATACGTAAGTACCACATTGTCTTTAATTTTTTAAATCTCAGATCCATTATTTATATGAAAAATAGACTAAAAGATCTACTAAATGAGTTTCAAGTGGATTCATATATTTAAAATCTATATCCACTATGTTACTTTATATTTGATTAATTCAAATAGCAGACCATCAATTGCAGTTTATTTCTATGCATAAGAAACAAAATGAAAAATACAAAATAATATTTTTTTAAAGCATTTGCCATTTTTCAATATAATAATTTTATTTCAATCTGAAGTCTTTCATGGGTAAATTATTATTATATAAATATACTATAAAGGACAAGGTTACATGACAAGTAAAATTATTACCTGATCAAAATGTAGTAGTGTTGCTCTTTGAATTCATATTTCAATCTAAAAGATAAGATTTTCACTGTAGATAAATTGATTAGTTAGCAAAATATAAGTAGAATATCTTTCTGAAGTTTTATATCTAATTCAGTAAAAAAATGTTGAATGAAGATTCCCAGTCCAATTTTTAATTCATTAACTTCTTCAGACAGATATCTTATATTATATTAATCAAAAAGCTACTTTTATGCATATTTCATTATTCAAACTAATTTTCCTTACAAATTTTAGATACTCTGTTTTGAATTGCAAAGAACTTGCTTGTTTTTATATACAGAGCTCAAGAAAACCAAACCTATTTCAGTGATCTAAATTAGTGTGTATTTTTTTATTTTTTAAAAAAATGATGTTTTTTTAAAAACAGATTACATGATTTTTGTAGTTTATATTTAATCTGCGTTTGAACATAGTAGATCTTTTTTTGCATTTAAAGTCAGTATTTGGTGTTATTATTATTCTTATTCTTATTGTTGTTATTTTTTCTATTATTATTCTAAAACAGTATGTAATTTGTTTATACTGAACGTTTTTTATATATGCAAATAAAGTGATTTGAATTCAGAATTTTTCAATCTATTCATTCTCCATTCTATCTCAAGGAACTGAAATACATAACCACACACTTGTGAAATAGATACATAATCCCCAGTATTCATATTTTATGCAGAACCAGCCTTCATCAGTTGGGCCAGTTCATAATCTCCACACAAAACACAATCAGTGCTTGGTTTCTATTAATATAGCAATTTCTCAAACTTTGACTGACAGGTTTCAATCTTCTCACCCTTCCAACTATTCAACCCTTCCATTTTATACAAAAACCAACAATGGGACACTCAAATCCTTTTTGAATTTGATATTATGATCATATATATGTAGACAATAAATCAATCTAACGTTTGATATTATCAGACATTTAATATGCAAATATATTAATAGAAGAGAGATGATATGACCATACATTTAGATGTAAGGTTTTCTCCAAACAATATGTAATTCGAAAGTAATATGTAGTTTGCTTATATTGAATGTTTATATATATATATAGGGATTTGAACTCAGGGATTTTCAGTCTTTTGATTTTTTCACTTTATTTCATGCTACCAATACACATGACCAACAAAGGCTCCATGCATTCCATCATTGCTCTTTCAATGAAATGGACAGTTGAATCATTGGAAAGATGAGGTTATTGAAGCATGTCATTAAAGTTTGAGGAATTGCTATCTTGGTATAAACTGAGCACTGATTGTATATGTGTTGGAGATTATGGTCTAGCCCAACTAATGAGTCTTGAAGTTGCGTTAAATATGTATATTGTGGATCATGTATCTTTTTCACATGTATGTGGTCATGTGTTTTGGTTGCTTGTAAATAGAATGGAGGATGAATAAACTGAAAAATCCAGAGTTCAAACACCATTATTTACATATATAATAAAGATTCAGCATAAGCAAATTACATACTGCTTTATAATTACATATTGCTTGGGAAATATATTGCATCATTGTAAAAGTTCAACCCATCTCTCTTCTATTAATATATATGGATACATAATATTCAATAGTATGAGGGATTAGGTTGACTTATTGTCTACATGGATATGACTATAATATAAAATCCAACAAGGGCTTTGAAAGTTCCATCATCAGTTTTTCAATGAAATGGATGGTTGAATAGTTGAAAGAGTGAGAAGATTGAACCCTGTCCATTAAAATTTGAGGAATTGCTATCTTAATATAAACCAACCATTAATTGTATATATATGGGAAATTATGATCTGACCCAACTGATGAGTGTTAGTTCTGCATGAAATGTGTGTATTGGGGATCATGTATTTTTTTCATGTGTGGTCATGTGTATCATTTGCTTGAGATAGAATGGAGGATGAATAGACTAAAAAATACTCATTTTAAATCCCTCTATTTAATATTACTATTGTTGTTATCTTTAGAAGAATCACATTGTCCTTCAGAAAGATATTGCTAACTTCAGTGTATAGGATGATCTAAATAATGTGTCAATTATTTTTAGTAAATATTTCTTGTTTCATATCCTAATAAAAAAAGTTTATTATTTTTTTATTTTGTTAATGCTCACAAGGTTAATTATGTTGAATCCCCTCAAAAATAGGGAGTTTTATTTTCTAGTAATGGATCCTTGTTTCTCTCATTTAGAATGATTATTATCAAACTTTTAACATCTTGGGTACCATTTTTAGATATGATTATCACTTCAATGCTGATACAAAAATTCAAATTATTTTTATCAATGATTCTTCTGATTATTGAATGTTGTTCAAACATTTGGAATCCTAATTCTAATCAATGATGTCATTTATAACAATCAGTTGTTTAATAAATTCTCCAAATAAGTTCGTTTGGAAAATAAAGTTGTTCATCTTTCTTCTCGATAGAAATATAGAGATCTTAAATAGCTTTTCAAAACTCAAAAAGTAATTCTATTAATTCCACCCATAGTAATTATGTCTTATGAGTGTGATATTAGGTTTGCTTTTGTTTGTTATCGTCAAGATTGTTCCAACATCCTTAAACTTTCTCCTTTATTCAGGCTACTTTCTTGGTACAACACATTTTTGTGAATAGTAATTATTTTAATTTAGATGAAAAGCAATTGTGTAATATTCTTAAATTAAAATGTCATCGTTGTTAAGTTTAAATTTATTTTATTCATTTATACATCTTTGACCTTTTTGTTTGTTACTATATTTTGATTATTATACATTTGTTTTTTTTTTAATAATTTAATGTGCAATATGTAATTCACTATATGCTGTTATTAAGTACTTATAATAAATGAACTGAATTGAATTATTATAAACTCAAATTTGTATATGTTTGTTCATCTGAATAGCAAAGAGGGGTATTTTCTCTTCTTTATAATCTAGATCCGAATGCACTTTGGGTGAGGTTCATCATGGTTATAGCTCTTTTAAATTAATTATGGTTGCTGATTTATAAGTAGTAACAACTAATTTAAAAGCTATGATTATGGTGAACTTTACCAAAGATGGACTCAGCTTTAGGTTATACAGAACTAAGAAATCACTTCATTATACAAATAATCAAACATATGCAAATTTGAAATACAAATACAAATAGGGGGGGGTCAAATTATTGTGCGCACTATATATAAAAAAGCTTGGTAAAAGTTTAACAATCAAATATATACTTTGATGAAAATTATATATTTGAAAATTGTTAAAATCTTAAGTTTAGACGTTCTGAAAATTTAAATATTTATGCTTCAGTAAAAATTTTTTGTTGAAAGAATGCCATTAATATTAACATTTCTTAATGATATATTAATTATTTTATAGCAAGATGTTGATAATTAATAATTTAAAGAACAAGCAGACTGCAATTAAGTACAATGTCTATAAATGTGATTAATAACTTTTAATTAAGACTTCTGAATATTACATATTAGTAATATTAATTATTCATTTTATTTCAGTTATTACTTTTTAGTGTTACTCGTCATTAAATTATGTAAAACAAGTACATGTATTTTTAATATTTTTTATTTAACGCTTGAAAAAAAAACAAGATGTATAACTAGACAAAGTAAAAAGTAACTGTTAAAATTAATCATCAATTTCACTCATCAGTTAAACAAATTACATTTCGTTAAAATTTTTAAGGAAAAAAACATCTGTCATAATATTTATTCATAAAGATTTGTTTTAAACTGGATTAACTAATAATTCATGAGAAAATGTTTGTCTCTCATGGTATCTTTATTTCTGACGTTTTTATTTAAAATATATATTTTATTAATGGGTGAGTCTAAAATAAAGAATAGGAAAGTAACAAAGAGTAAATCCTACAAGTAGGGAAAGATTTCTAGGACAGTAATTACTTCAACTTGCTTTCCATTTTATCCTTTTTGATAGACATCTTTAGTTATAATACCATTATTTAAAGATACACTTTTTTTTCCTCTGAACTAATATTGGCCTTTTATAGATTTTATTTTTTTAATCTATTTTGATGGATTCCCTTCCATGAGCATATAGACTGTTGTTCTTGAGACATACTAAAAATAATGATCACACATCAAAAAGTTATTCTATTTCTCCCATAGCCAATAATATTATACTATTTCTCATTATCTCTCTCATTTGTTTTTTCCAGCAATTCCCAAATCTTTCCTTTGCTTCAATTATCTTAACTTTATTTTTTATCCAGATTACAAATGGCCACCATTTTACATTCCCTTGCATCAATTTTTTTTGCTTATAAGGTCATATGTGCCAAACTATTATTTAATTTTTGTATAAAATACAACATGCGACGACGGATAAATAATATTTAACATTTTTTAAATAACATAATACTATATTCTAGAAAAAAAAGTTTAAATATTATTTATTTTCATGAGGTTTCTGATAGTATTGTTTTCACCAGAAATTCAATGTTTGGATTTAGCAGAATATTTTTGAAATTAAAAACATTTAGACGTAACCTTGTTTTATTTTTATCAATTACATTAAAAACAATAATTTTTCTAACTAGGAAAACTCCAGGGTTTATAAAAAGTAAATATTTATGTAATGAAGGTTAAAAATAATTATGGACTCACTCTTGAATGAACCTCAAAATTAATAGGTGTAAAAATGCCCAATTACAGAACGAATTCAGAACAGTCAAAATAAGAGTCACAGATCACATGACTCTATCTCTTAAGCTTGTAAGTTATAAACAATGAGGATTGCCATTTCCTCAACAAGCTTTGTGATAAATGCTTAGCCAGAGCCAGCACTTAAAATATCTGTCAGGAATTCCCCCCCCCCCTCAAACCCCTGACTCTGAGGAGTTCCAAAGCACAAAACCATGCTCAAGGATTGGGGGGGGGGTTCCTGACAGAGATATTTTAAGTGCTGACTCTGGCTAAGCATTTATCACAAAGCTTGTTGAGTAAATTGCAATCCTCATTGAATTCAGAACAGTTTTGATTTTAGTTTGACTTACTGAAAAAAAAAAAATATTATCTTTTATGTATATTAATAAAAAAATTTTTTTTACTCCAGTGTTACTTTAAAAGATCTGGTTTTACTTTTTATGTTTGTCGTAAGGATTTCAATATTTAAATTAATGACACAATGCACAAAATTTGATACTTACACTATAGGTTGGCCATCCTTGATTAACATAAACATTCTAATAATAAAACAAATAGAATGTATTGGATATATCATTCTTTTTCATTTTCTTTTAAGGACTAGAATTATTAATGATGCAATTTAATATATAAAAAAATAAGTTAATAAATATCCAGAATGGAGCAATAATATATTTTATAAAGAAACTCTTGCAAATAAAGATGTAACTATATTTAATTATAGAAGTAACTAGAGTATACAAACAATGAGGATTGCCAATTCCTCAACAAGCTTTATGATAAATGCTTAGCCAGAGCCAGCATTTAAAATATCTCTATCAGGAACCCCCCAAACCCCTGACCATGGTTTTGTGCTTTGGCACTCTTCAGAGGTGCCAGGATAGGTTCAGACACTAGATCTAAAAATACTAACCTAAAGCCAAGCACTTATCAAAAAATTATCTATTGAGTGAAAAATCTGAAATTTCAGACACCTACATGTCTTCAAACCCATTTTTAAAAAATGAAGGTATCTATAATTTACACTAGAATATAATATTACTCCTTATAATTTTGTATGAAAAATAGTCATAACTAATAAAGATAGTTAATTAATTTATTCAAAAAAAATATTTTTTTAATAAAAATCTTTCTGCATATTGATCTAACTTTTTAGATAATTTCAAAATAGTGTGTTATTTCCATTTTGAAAGGAACATAGCTGCAATATGTTGCAAGCAAACCAAGTGTTGAACTCTCTATAAAACCATACATATTAATTAAGTGAAAATTAATAATTATATTTGGGTTAATGGGAATTTCTAGTTTAATGCATAGTTAGTAAAAGTTATTAATATATGTCTATAAAGTGGATAATATCAAAATGGAGAATGCAGAAAATTGAACCTTGTCAATTAAACTATAGTAATTTGTTACCTGTATATTTATATACATATATACATTGAACAAATGATGAGATACATGTTAGAGATTGTGACCTGGTCCAACTGATGAGTGCTGATTCAACACAAAATGCCCATGTTAAGCATCATTTATTTTTTCACATCTTTGGTCATATGTTTCAGGATATTGTTGTAAAATAGACATTTGAAATATGATATATAAGTATGAAAATAAATATATCTAAAAAATGTGTATATGTATATAAAAATTACAATATAAGCTATATATGTCTTATACATTTAAAAAAATGAAGTGAACTGAGTGTTTTACAAAATGCATCAAGTGTGTGAGATAGGATAATTTATTTTGTAATTATAAACAAGATTTTACCAAGCAATTTAGACCATAACAATGCATCACTTATCATCTCTTATAAAACAAAGTCCATATATAAATTTTATCTTACATATAGTAGAAAATATCAAAAAATTGGGGGTCGAGAGATCAGCTATGGCTGCTTTACAAGTAGTTGTCTTGGGTTAGCGGGTTCATTCCCAGCTGATGCTATGACACATGAGAAAAAAAAACTTTATTGCAATAATTTTCAGCATTTTCTTTCACATAATTAAGTTTGTGATATATAGAAAAAGATAAATAAACCCCTGCAATATTCCAACCTAATGTAAATATATATATATATATATATATATATATATATATAAGTATAGAAGATTTGAACTCAGATTTTCAAGCACCCCTCAACTATCCACACTATCTCATACAACTGATACATATGACCACACACATGTAGAAAAGATTAACAGTCACCAATATATGTATTTCATGCTCTCACACACATATATATAATCAATGCTCAGTTTATATTAAGATAGCAAATCTTCATACTTTAATGGACAGGCTTCAATCTACTGCAACTTCCAACTTTTCAGCATTGATTATATATATGTGTGAGAGATGATATTCTGGACCAACTGATGAGTGCTGGTTTAGCATGAAATACCTATATTGGTGAATATTAATATTTTCTACATGTGTGTGGTCATATGTATCAGTTGTATGAGATAATGTGGATAGTTGAGGGTTGCTTGAAAATCTAAGTTCAAATCTTCTATACTTACAATTAAGCTCCCAGGTTTGTGAAGAGTGCCTGGTTTTCAAATATATATATATATATATACAAGGGATTACAACAAACAGATTATATCAGATATTATATAAGTTTCTCAATTTATTGTTACTGTTATTGAAACAGTAAGATTCGTATTTGAATCTTAAGTTTCACCTTTTTCTACCATCTCTCACTGACCGATCTATCCCGCCCAAATTTAAACTTTTTGATATCGAATTGTGTGTGTAACAATATCAAAAATGTATAAATATATGTAGAATTCAGCATAAACATGCACACATTTCGATCTCAAATTAAAGGCAATAAATAGGGATAAAATAATATAATTTAGATTTCTTTTAGTTATATAATTTTGTATAATTTTAATCATTTATTTTGGATTATAAAGTTCGTATTTATTGCTTTGTTTAAATTTCATTTAATAATAATTCTAAAAATATCTGATGTAATATTTAATTAAAAGTTAAAATAATCTTATGTTCCCTTTTTGTTTTTGAAATTTAAAAGCATCGGTCAGTGATAGATAATAGATTAATTAAAGAAAAATTCCCCAAAATGTAATTAGTAAATGTAAAATGTAAACAATAGAACGGCAGCTTTCTTTAATTAAAAACCAACAAAATGCATTGATTATCCTCAGGGCAGATTAAATAGAACCTAAAAATATCTTAACAAAAATGTGAAAGATCAAGATAAAAAAAGAGGCCATCTTAGACTTGCTGGAGACATTCACTTAAACTTTAGCTTTGCTCTCGATCACTGAGAGTCTCCAAAAATATAAAAATAATTTGTTCCTGCCAAGGTATGACCGAGTAAAGCACCTAGATTATTCTCCATCGGGAGATGGCCTATCGGATGCTGAACTTTCCATTGCCCGTCATAAATTCACCATGAAGATCTGCTGCCTGAAATGAATGAAAAAGCTGCTGCTGCCATGAAATTAAATGAAATATCTAAATACAAGAAAGACTTGCCACTCGTGAACTTTTTGCTGCTAAACTAATGGAATCAGAAAACTTCTTATAAAACAGGTACCTGTCTGTGTTCAAACTCTAGAGTACTCTAATAATATGCTATAGCTCTTCTTCATAATACTTATCTAAATTATAAAATGTAAAAACTACCATATGTATAACTAAAACTGAATAATTAACTTAATGTGTAAATTTCTCTACTAATCTAGCTTACCTCATTCTATCTTGGGTGCGTATTTCTATAATCTACATTTCTATCTATAGTTATTATTTAATTATTGCATGCTCATAATTATCTCAATTTTCAAAGTTTAAATCTATGATCGCTTAAAACAATGAATGCGTGTCAAATTTTCATTAATATTTACTTTCTTTAATAACTTAACTTTCATATAAATCGACACGCATTCAATGCTTCATTTATTGTAATGCAGGGGTCTACTACTTCGCAAATGGCTGACGTATTAGTTATAATAATTCCCAATTTATATATATGTTTTGTATTTACTAAATCATCATGAATAATTCCAGAAAATTACATTTCTTTGAGAGTCGCCAACGTTCTTTAGTAAATGTTGATAATGTAGGGCCAAGTTAGAAATCTATTTAAATCTCATCATAATCGTTTATACAGTATACATGTGTTACGTTTTAGAGACGCGATGACCCATTCCGCCGTGAAATATTCCGGATTCTTCAGGGTTGAAATTAAACCCAGTCGTCCTACACAAGCGGGCATAATGGGTGCTCCCGTAGGATTTGACAATGTCATGCAGCCAGCCGGCAAACTGCGACACGGACCGCTTGTCCCTGGTTATGCTTATGTGACACCTTACTTCGTCGGGCCGATGGCAGAGACCAGCCTGACATTCTTATAAACTCATTCACGGCATTGCAGTTTCGATATACTGCCATTCCATATCGCCTTTCTAAAGCGTACCACGTGTTCCTTTACTTAATTTTATTATTCTATATATCACTCCGCCTCTGCATTATCTTCATAATTCACTCTCAAATAAATGTTTGCCCTTAGTCATAAAATAAATATTTTAATTAAATAAATATATGTCCGCCACTACTCTTATAACTCTTACTTTAGACTCTTGCATTGCAAAGGTATAAATTCCCCAAGGCATGCATTAGAAATACTTACTCGAGAATTTTAGGTAGCTAGATTACGCCTTCAAATAAATGTATTCCTTTTGTAAACATTTCAGTATCGGAAATACCGCTACTGAAATCCTCAATATAAAATAATGTCTAAATAAATAAATGTATTCTTTAAAATATAATCATGTTGCAAATCCCGCTACTGAAGCTGTTAGTCCATAAAATATTATTAATGATTGTTTTATTAAAATGTATTAATAAATAATTTTAAACTATATGTCTGCAGTTACGTTTCATTTATTCGATACCCATTCTATATAATATTTCCTCGATTATGTAAATATGAATGTTTAATTAATATTAGTTTGATTATTGGCTAACTCGAGAATAAAATCATGAGTCTCTTGCATATCCCTGACCACCGTGCCTAAGGAAATATTTACTAATGTCGCATCAGATGCGTTGTTTCATGGATTGTATTGTGGAACCGATAAACTATGTTCGAACTCAGTACCACGGGTGGCTTCGCTACTCGATGGTGCTGCTGTTCTGTATGGTGGTCGAATTCTGCACTATGTTTACGAGTCACACGTTTTCTGACCGTTACATAGTTAAATTTTTTTTTTAGCGTTTGGCGCTTTCCAACGTGGAGCTTTCGATACAAAAAACCCATATATACCCTGAGCAAAATATAACGCATATAAATTTCTTTTAGCGTTCGTTACTCGAGTTAGCTAATTATTCTATATATATACGATTTTGTTTTGATAAAAATAATGAAAAAAATAAATCGAGTGAAATAATGTGGGTCGAGTGAATGAAAGGACAGCAGGCGTAATAACAAATTTAAGGAAAGCAGGGATGTGTGTGTAATTTAAGAAGGAACGAAAATACTCGGATCTAATGAAATATTTTGCTTTATATATATATGTCAAAAAAAAAAAAGTAATCAGTCGTTAAATGAGAAAGCAAGTAGCATTGAATTTTTTTTTATTAAAACACCGTTATATATATAGCATAGACAGCAGAAGCTTGTTATATATGTTAATAGTAAATATTTTGTTAAAGTACAAATATATATATCATAGACAGCAGTAGCTTATTATACGCGTAACCAGTAGTTCGCTATAATATATATGTTAAATATGTTAAACGCAGCAATATAGAGATAGGGCAATGTAGAGTAGGTGAGGGCAGCGAAAGAGTGTTATAGGGCCAATATACCGGTGGGGAGTAGTCAAATGCTAGTGATATAAAATAAATAAATCATATTAATAAAATGGAATCAGAAAATATTGATATACAGCAAGAAGATTTATCTGAAGCTTTGGAGTCGACACCCGAGCGAAGGGAAGCTCCGCAACAATACAGAGGATCAATGGACTTTAATTTCAAGTTCATTGAGAAAATACTCAGACAGAATATGCAAGAAATGAAGAAAATGTATGAGGAGGAAATGAGAAAAAGAAGAGATGAAGAATCAAAACAGAGACAAGAAGAAGAAAAGAGAAGAGTTAGAGAATATCAGGAATTTAAAGACATTATGTGGAGAGAGTTAGAAGCCATAAAGGAACATTTTGGAATATCCCCAGCTAGTAAAAAGGAAGAAGAGATTAAAGATATGGAAAAGGAAAGGAAGTCAGAGAGATCAGACGAACCGATGATAGTAGAAGGGCAAGCAGGTAGTGTAGTAAATATGAAAAAGTGTGATGAGCAAAGAAACCTCATTCCAGCCGATGAAGGCCCACAAGAACCGGAGAAGGAAAGCAGCATTAAAGAAGAGACGAAGATGGACACTGGACACCAAAGCTATTTAGCCAAGATGATCCACATCAAAATCTTTAGAGGGGAGATAGGAGAAAATCCTCAAGCCCACTTAGAGAGCTTGCAAAAGTTCTTCCAAGTTCATAAGACAGGGCCAGATGAGCAGATAGCGATAGCCAGTTACCATCTACAGGGATCTGCCAAGGACTGGTGGAATATGGTGAGATGGAAGCCTAAAACCATAGAAAAATACAAAGATGCGTTAATGAAGCATTACTGGAGCAACGAGCATCAAAGCAGTATCTACAATATGCTCTGCCAGGAAAAATATGGGACAATACCCCAAGAGACACACACACAGTTTTTTCTCCGCCAAGCGAACCGGTTTAAATCCCTTACAACGTTCGCCTTTTCAGATTCACACCTCATAGGGACCATCCAGCGTAGTATGCTGCTAACCATCCAACAATTAATGGCAGGCAGTCGGATCAAAGACATAGAAGAAATGATTGAATTTCTCACTACATTGGATTTTAACTATTGGGCCAAAGAACCACCCGATAAAAGGCAAAGATTAGAAAACCCAAGGCCGCAGTCATCGATGACGAGAGATCGGTATTATCCACCTGACCCGGGGTTGTAAACATATTAGACTCTTAGGACGGATTAAACGTATATGAAAATATTAAAATGAACTTGATATAATGAACTTGGTTGAATGGATTGTACTTTAGTCAAATAGGGTTTTAGATAGAAATTTTATTATATATATTATTGTTTTAATTACTATTACTCTTAAAAATTTTTTTTATATTATACTAACTAATCCTATTCTAAGAATTTTTTATATATATATACATTCAGTTTAACTAATTATTACTATGATTTTAACCAGACACGGCCAAATTAGGCCATTTTAATTAAACTATAAATTCTAGATCCGGGTATATAAATTGTTCGTTGCTTCATGTAATCTCTGCTTTCTATATTTCAATATATCTGTAAAAACAATAATAATGTTTTCGTCTTTAAATTATGTAATGTAAAATTTTTTTTTCTCTTTCTTGCCTCCTTTGTTCTTCCTTAATTGTTCACGGGAAGTACGGGGAAATGAAACAGTAAGATTCGTATTCGAATCTTAAGTTTCACCTTTTTCTGTCGTCTCTCACTGACCGGTCTATCCCGCCCAAATTTAAACTTTTTGATATCGAATTGTGTGTGTAACAATATTAAAAATGTATAAATATATGTAGAATTCAGCATAAACACGCACACATTTCGATCTCAAATTAAACGCAATAAATAGGGATAAAATAATATAATTTAGATTTCTTTTAGTTATATAATTTTGTATAATTTTAATCATTTATTTTGGATTATAAAGTTCGTATTTATTGCTTTGTTTAAATTTCATTTAATAATAATTCTAAAAATATCTGATGTAATATTTAATTAAAAGTTAAAATAATCTTATGTTCCCTTTTTGTTTTTGAAATTTAAAAGCATCGGTCAGTGATAGATAATAGATTAATTAAAGAAAAATTCCCCAAAATGTAATTAGTAAATGTAAAATGTAAACAATAGAACGGCAGCTTTCTTTAATTAAAAACCAACAAAATGCATTGATTATCCTCAGGGCAGATTAAGTAGAACCTAAAAATATCTTAACAAAAATGTGAAAGATCAAGATAAAAAAAGAGGCCATCTTAGACTTGCTGGAGACATTCACTTAAACTTTAGCTTTGCTCTCGATCACTGAGAGTCTCCAAAAATATAAAAATAATTTGTTCCTGCCAAGGTATGACCGAGTAAAGCACCTAGATTATTCTCCATCGGGAGATGGCCTATCGGATGCTGAACTTTCCATTGCCCGTCATAAATTCACCATGAAGATCTGCTGCCTGAAATAAATGAAAAAGCTGCTGCTGCCATGAAATTAAATGAAATATCTAAATACAAGAAAGACTTGCCACTCGTGAACTTTTTGCTGCTAAACTAATGGAATCAGAAAACTTCTTATAAAACAGGTACCTGTCTGTGTTCAAACTCTAGAGTACTCTAATAATATGCTATAGCTCTTCTTCATAATACTTATCTAAATTATAAAATGTAAAAACTACCATATGTATAGCTAAAACTGAATAATTAACTTAATGTGTAAATTTCTCTACTAATCTAGCTTACCTCATTCTATCTTGGGTGCGTATTTCTATAATCTACATTTCTATCTATAGTTATTATTTAATTATTGCATGCTCATAATTATTTCAATTTTCAAAGTTTAAATCTATGATCGCTTAAAACAATGAATGCGTGTCAAATTTTCATTAATATTTACTTTCTTTAATAACTTAACTTTCATATAAATCGACACGCATTCAATGCTTCATTTATTGTAATGCAGGGGTCTACTACTTCGCAAATGGCTGACGTATTAGTTATAATAATTCCCAATTTATATATATGTTTTGTATTTACTAAATCATCATGAATAATTCCAGAAAATTACATTTCTTTGAGAGTCGCCAACGTTCTTTAGTAAATGTTGATAATGTAGGGCCAAGTTAGAAATCTATTTAAATCTCATCATAATCGTTTATACAGTATACATGTGTTACGTTTTAGAGACGCGATGACCCATTCCGCCGTGAAATTTCCGGATTCTTCAGGGTTGAAATTAACCCCAGTCGTCCTACACAAGCGGGCATAATGGGTGCTCCCGTAGGACTTGACAATGTCATGCAGCCAGCCGGCAAAACTGCGACACGGACCGCTTGTCCCTGGTTATGCTTATGTGACACCTTACTTCGTCGGGCCGATGGCAGAGACCAGCCTGACATTCTTATAAACTCATTCACGGCATTGCAGTTTCAATATACTGCCATTCCATATCGCCTTTCTAAAGCGTACCACGTGTTCCTTTGCTCAATTTTATTATTCTATATATCACTCCGCCTCTGCATTATCTTCATAATTCACTCTCAAATAAATGTTTGCCCTTAGTCATAAAATAAATATTTTAATTAAATAAATATATGTCCACTGCCTTACTCTTATAACTCTTACTTTAGACTCTTGCATTGCAAAGGTATAAATTCCCCAAGGCATGCATTAGAAATACTTACTCGAGAATTTTAGGTAGCTAGATTACGCCTTCAAATAAATGTATTCCTTTTGTAAACATTACAGTATCGGAAATACCGCTACTGAAATCCTCAATATAAAATAATGTCTAAATAAATAAATGTATTCTTTAAAATATAATCATGTCGCAAATCCCGCTACTGAAGCTGTTAGTCCATAAAATATTATTAATGATTGTTTTATTAAAATGTATTAATAAATAATTTTAAACTATACGTCTGCAGTTACGTTTCATTTATTCGATACCCATTCTATATAATATTTCCTCGATTATGTAAATATGAATGTTTAATTAATATTAGTTTGATTATTGGCTAACTCGAGAATAAAATCATGAGTCTCTTGCATATCCCTGACCACCGTGCCTAAGGAAATATTTACTAATGTCACATCAGATGCATTCTTTCGTGGATTGTATTGTGGAACCGATAAACTATGTTCGAACTAAGTACCATGGGTGGCTTCGCTACTCGATGGTGCTGCTGTTCTGTATGGTGGTCGAATTCTGCACTATGTTTACGAGTCACACGTTTTCTGACCGTTACATTGTTATATAACAGCTTCTGTATATTCTGCTTGTTGTATTGCCTTGTATAATTTAAATTTTATATTTGCATTAGATTTGAATACTCGGGGACATTTATTTATCATTTTCTATATATCATAAAGTTAATTATGTTAAAGAAGATTTTAAAACTATTATGATAAAGTATTATTTTATTACACAGTGTTGTCTTCATGATTACATTGATATTTTCTGCCATACGTATTATAAAATTTATAAATAGTCTTTGCTTTATGGGAGATGCATTATTATTGGTTCGAATTTCCATGGATTGTTATTCTAATAAAGAACAGAACAAGGTGATTTAATCCATGTAAACAGAAATAACTTTCACTTTTATGCTGCCAGAAAACTATACTAATTGACAATATTCCTGAGGCTAAATAAGTTATCATCATTAAGGATAATAGTTTTTTTGTTGTTGTTTATTGTTGAAGTAAAATAGGGTCTTGGGAGAACTGTTTTTGTTTCAAACCTAAGTTGTTAAATGGATTTAAATCCAGCAAGTTATTTTCTATAAGTTACTTCAACAATAATTTTCAACAAAAAAGCTATTATAAATAATGGAGAAAACTTATTTAGTCAAAGAGAGATTGTCAATTAGTAGCAATTGATAGTTACTTGGCAACATCAAAGGCAAAAGTTATTTTTGTTTATCTGTGTAAAATCTCCTTCTTCCTGTTCTTATTATATATGTGTAAATGTGGATAAACATTTTTAGAGCAAGAATTTCTCAAACAATCCTTGCTTTGAATATAAGACCAGTGAAGAGAAGAGCATGCATTTCTGGCTTTTATTTTATTTTAGAATGTGACAGTTTATACTACTTTTAATTATTGTTTTGTCCTGTAACAAAAAATAGCTAGATATCCATTTACTGACCAAACTGAGTTAGAAATAGACTGCTTACTGAAAAAAAATAATGCGATTAAAACCTAAAAAATATCAAATGTTATTTGGCCTGGATTTGAATCTAAGTAATGGAAATGATAAATGAATTAACTTTTATCAATTATACAATAAGACTTGTGATAGGAGAGTGCATATGTAAAAATATGCATACACATACATTTTTAAAAAATAAACTAAAAATTATATATATAGTCCCAATTTAACATATACAATCATTTACCTTTTAAAACTTTCAAAAGATATTTTAGAATTTTCACTGTGTAGAATACAAAAGCTGATGCAAGCATTATGGTATAGATGTTTCTAAAGAGAGGCTTCACTGTTTCTGGTCTTCAATGGAGAAAAAAGCAATAAAAACCTTTTAGAAATCATTCCAAGCTTTCAAGCAAGTCTGTCAACTGTGATTTGGGGAGCAATTCAACATTTTATGTTTTTTTTATTTGATTTTTTAATACAAAAAATATTTCCACAACAAATAAAAAATAACCATGGGATAAAAGTGTTAAATTAATGACATACATATGAATGTAAACTAAAAAAATTAAAAATAGAAATCATTATAATTTGATAAATAATTTAAATTTATATATTATATTTTAATGTAATATCGGAGCAAAATGGTTCATTGTTGAATGTAAGGTCATGAGTTCAAATTTCAATAGAGTACAATATAACGATCATGCTATAATTTTTATAATTAAATAATGTTGATGATAAATATGTTCGGAAGCTTATAGCAAAATGTTTACACCCTAAAAATTTGTAGTTTATTTATTGAATCTTTTTATTATAAATAAAATATGTGTCAAACAAAAAAATAATTCCGGGTGTTGAAAATAATGCCAAATTGTTATGTAGACTAAGAAATAGTGTCATATATCATTTCATTGCTTTTGAAATCTCATGAGATTTTCGGAGCTTAGTTAAAATAGAGAAAAAAGTGCAAAAATAGAAGATAATTCATATATATAATAGATGAAACTCCTGCCATTATTATAATTATAATAATACTAAAACAATATAAATCTTGTCAAGCATTGATGGTCGAGAGGTCAGCAACAGCTGCTTTACAAGCAGTTGTCCCGGGTTAGCGCGTTCGCTTCCTGGCTGATGCTAAGACACATGAGAAAAAAAAAACAATATAAGTTTTAGAGAGCAAATAGTGTTCAAATAAGCAAAAATATCTATTTTTAACGTAAATTACTGTGGATTTGTTTTGTTTGTTTGTTTGATATTCATAATTATGATGCTAATGTGTAAACTTATATTAGGTTTATTTAATTAAATTGTATTTTTATTCTCTGTTGCAGTGTTTTAACATTATATATGTAGTGTTTTATTAAATCAGGTCTTTTATTCTCTCACTAAACTACTCTGTTTTAGGATTACGATCATAATAAATTAAAAATTAATTATATTGAAAAATGACTTTAGTACAGCCCCATATTTTTAATTTAGACGCAGGTATTAAAAACTACATTATAGAAATAGCTTCACCGAATTTCTATAAAATGGATTATGGGAATCTCAATGCGGATTGGTAATAAATAACATATTAACATGTAAGGTGCTAATTTAAAAAGCAGATTAATAACAGATGATTTATTAATGATTTGTACATGTTTATTGTTTATATGATTCTATTTCTGTCAAAAGAAATACTAATGTTAAAAATGTATGTAGTTACATTTTGAATATTTTAATGATATATATATATTACAGACATTGATGAAGCGATGAATGACCAGCATTTAATTTATACTATAACTTTTTTTGTGAAAATTTCCATGGACGTTAAAAAACAATCATGCGATTTATATTGAACTATTTATAATTTTTACGATGAATTAATTTATTCATAAAAAAAAACAATTTAAAATTTAATGCACAATAGTTCCTGAGAAATTAATTTGTCTTAGAGAATAAGGTATTAAATATTTCAGATTTAAAACAGGCAAAACTCTACATACAGTAGTGCCACTCAGCGCAAGCCAGAATGATGCCAGAAGGTTTGTGCATAAAATGCTTACCTAGTGCCTACTCATCCAATATTGCCAACCTAGTTTCTAACTTGTGGCTTTCATCAGTGAGAAGCCTTGGATCTGAGAGCACTGCACCTAGATCTTAGGATCAATTGCAACCCCCCAGCAGCCACCTTTTATCTCTACTTAACTATAAAACTATGAGAATAACATTGAAAACACAATACTATTTTCAATCCAAGCTCATTAGCTTATATAGTCATATAGGTTTGAACTTAGAAACTAGTCTGGAGATATTGGATGAGTAGGCACTAGATAGAGATTTTATGTACAAGCCTTCTGACATCCATTGATTAATCTGGCTTGCACTGAGTGCCTGTTTTAATAACAGTTATGAACAAGCATAAGAAATGTTTATCATGTGATGTATTTCAGATTTAAGAAGGCAGTAAATTCTGAGTTCTTTGAGAAGGGAGTTTTTTTTTATGATACACAGGATTTTCTAATTCTGAAATTCTCTTCAATAATTATTAACAAGAGTAATATATAGAACAAATTTTGTAGACTGGTCTATAAATATGTTTGATGCAAATTATATATATATAATCATAATACATTTTTATAAAAACAATAAATAGCATAGAATGAAAGATAATTTAGGTTTTGGAAACAACAGGTATAAAATATGAATGTTGATAATATTATTGGCTCACAGCCATACATAATGATCTTGTAGAAGATATTAATAGATGCACTTACTCTGAGAATATAGATGACTTCTTTTAATATATACTTTATTATTTTATAAATGATAGGGTGTTTTGGTCTCAAATATAATTTTCAGTGTACAACATGCTGTAATATTTTATTTAATTTTATTTGGTGAAGTTAATAAAAAAACAAAAACAAAGACATTTATAGTACTATTTTCTTGTTAATAAACAGAAAGAAGAGATGTACTTGGGAATGTTAATATTTTGCTGATGAATAGTATATAAAAAGTCTTAGATAGTCATGTGATGAACAGAAATTTATGCAAACTAAAATTTTTAGTCTGCAACAATATTAACAATTATTTATAATAATAAAAAATGTGGCAAAATTTTAAAAATAAAACTACCACTTAAACTAATATAAAAATAATTAGTTTAAATCCGAAATTAAATAACTTGAAATATTATTTTAGTTTATTGGAGGCACTACAGTTTTTTTATATATATTAAATACTTTTATTGTCTCTGCACTAAAGAAATAAAATACTGTTTCTTTAACTACAACTAAAGTTTTAAGATTGAACTTGAAATCAAACTACGGGCGAGGGGAAGGGTATCCAGAAATTAATATGTCAAATCCTTGTTATAAAAAATATGAATTAACTTGATGCATTTTTAAACCTCAAATTAAATCTGAATATTCTGATTGTGGTTGAGGAAGCAATTATTTTTTTGTTTAGTGCATGGTCAATAAAAACATTTAATATATGCAAAAAATAACTATTATTTTTAAGTTTTTAGTATTGACACAGTAAATAAAAATGTAATATTATACTGTATTTTAAATTGACTGGATACTTATATATATATATTGAAACAGTTGATTTTAGTTCGAGATCGAGTTTCACCGTTTTATTCTGCTTTTTTTTTGTCACATGTATATAAACTATTCATATAAAAGTTATAAATATAAATTTTAAATAGAAATTCTTTAGTTATTTTGATATTAATATCTCTAAATGCAACTCAGATATATACATATATTAATGGAGCTTTTATATATATATATAAAAGCACAAACAAATATTATAAATAATTTTGTATTTTTTTTTCTTAATTATATTTTTAATACATTGTAATTATTTTTCTTCATATAATTACACAAATATTCAAGATGGAAGATGCAATCCCTAACTGTCCAAGAGTAATTAAAGGGGTGGGAACATTAGTTTGTTTCATGATTAAAGTTAATGAAAGTAAAATTTAAAACAAAGCTAATTGATTTAGTTAGCTGTTAACATTTTTATCAAATCTATTTACAATCTGGAAATTGATTTGAATTTATTTTTGGTCAGTTATCTTGTGATTGCATCTCCAATAACAAAAAAAGATAATATTTCTGTAAATTAAAGATTCAATTAGAGTTAAGAAGTTTAATTAAAATAAACACTCTTTGAATAACTAAAAACTAACACAAATAGGGCTAAAAATCTATTGTGTAAGAGTTTGGTCAATCATTGCTAGCCAATTCCACATCTGGTTAATTTTTGAGAGGCCTCAGGCACCTTCCCCTCCATTTTCAGCTCCACTCTTCGCCATGCAGAGATGAAGATCCTACCACTCAAAAGTGCCCATGCCATCAAAAAATGCTGCCTGCCACAGAAGCTTTGTCAGTATTTCATAGAATCCTGGTATTTCATAGAATCCTGAGGTAACCAGCCCAATGTCATTATAATTGTATTAACTAATTCTAACTTGTAACTCTTTAAAATTAATGTTTTCTTTGTTTAATTTTTTAAAAACTCGCTAATCAGTGAGTATGTTAATCTTTTTGTATCGATTCTCTTCTATCTAAATCATATTACTGTAAAAACTTTTCATCCAACTCATGCTTCATCCTGCAATTGATTGATAATGGTTGATGATGATGATAAATGCAAAAACTGTATTAAGATGAACTAAATAAATTCAGCACAGAAAATAATAATTGTTTTATGAAGAATAAGATAAATATGGATAAAAATAAACATCTTTTGAAATATTTTGCATAATTTTTTAAATGAAGAGTTAAGACATGCAATGAAATCTACTAAATATGCAAAAGTTCCAGTAAATTAGAAATTATTATATATACATATTTATTTATAAAGAAGCAGATAAAAACACAAGCAAATTATTGGCATAACTATATATGGAAGGTGGATGGAGTTATAAAGATTTAAAAAATACTGCACATTATAGATCTATTAGCTTCGGATTGTTTTTATTTAATATTGACTATGATCAAGTTATCTATTAATAACTTTGGACTTAAACTATTCAAAATAATAAAATGAAGTTAAAATTGATTAAAACAGTCAAAACTCACTATATGTACTACCACACACAGCAAGCTAGGGTAATCAATGGATGCCAGAAGGCGTGCATAAAATCCTCATCTAGTGTCTACCCATCCAATATCCCCAGACTAGTTTCTGCCTTGTAGCTTTCGCCAATGAGGAGTCTTGGACCTGAGAGCACTGCACCTAGATCTTAGAATCTAATACAACCCTCCAGCAGCCACCGTTTATCTCCACTTAACTACAAAACTATGAGTCTTAAACTGAAAACAACTTAATGTTTTCAATTCAAGCCAATTACCTTATATAGTCATATGGGTATGAACTCAGTTCAGCATCCATACATTTTGGTGTCTTTGGTTCTTGATTAATTATTGTATAATAAATGTATCCAAGTGTTAAGAAAATTATAGAAATATTTCACTGAATATGAGATCCATATTGCATTTGGATTAATAGGTAATAAAAAGCATTTGATTCTCTAAACATTTTACTTACAATTAAAAATTTAGAATTTTATGATACAGATTTAGAATATTCTTAAATTTTGAAGAATATTTATCAAAATCCAAGAAGATAGTTCATTGATAAAGATATCTGACAAGATAATTGCAAACTTCCCAATACATTTTTTTAAACAATTTTTCACAAAATAGTTTGTGGATTATAATAAAAACAATAAAATGAAATAAAATATATTGAGATTAATGAATTCAAATACAATATGTAAAATTTATTAATTATGAATAAAATGAATGGAAATTATTTAATTCATCTAGATTTGGCAAATGATTTAAAGCTTCAAGATATATTCAAATTCAATATAAAAATAAAGAGTATGATCCATGATAAATAATAAAAAAATTAAAGTAATGTTTAATGAATTCTCAAAAAAAAAAAAAAAAGAAAACAAAATAATTTATTCGAATTTTCAATACAGATGGGAAAAAATTGAATGTCATTAAACATAATAGTAAATTTGAAAAAAAAATTGCCTATATGCTTGAAAAGAATGGGTTTTAATAAATGTGGCTTACTATTGCTAACTTATGGATCTGGTTTTTGGACATTTACAGAATAATAAGAAAGGATCATAAAACAAAATACATGGATGGATTAGAAAACAAATATAAATCATTAAAACAATAAAATATTTAAATAGAACTAAACTGGACATACTAATAAAAAATGGCAATAAAGCTATAATATTATTCAAAAAGAATTAACAGACCTAATATCACATATAAAATTATTGGATCATATAAGAAAGCTTTATGATGCATATTTGGATAAATTCAATTAAACTCAGAAGCATTCGTCAAGCGTTGGTGGTCGAGTGGTCAGCACAGCAGCCTTATAAGCAGTTGTCCTGGGTTTGCGGGTTCACTTCCCGGCCGATACTCTGATACATGAAAAAAAAAATCAGAAGCATTCATTTTGCATTGTATTGATAATAATTGTTAATGGTGGTGATTGTAATTATTGAAATCGTATATAAAGAGCATTATAAGACATATACCAAAAAGAAAAATATGTAAAGAAGGGGAGAACATACTATATAATTTACATAACTGATAATGAACAAACAGGTTAAGACTGAACTAACATAATTACAAGATCGTCAATTAAGAACACTTAGAAAAAATAAATATATATTTTCCATATATTCTTCTTTATTTCTTGAAAAATATTTCTTAAAATAATTCAGCATAATTCACGTTACTTTATAAAAGTTGTGCGTGTGTGTATTTGTTTGATTTACAATCATCGGCATTGTTTCAATCAACCTATTGTTTTCACTTGAGGAAGATATATTTCTAAAAACATCCTTGATAAATAGACAATTGTTTTTCTTATCTTTAAGATATTTAATGAAAATCTTT